>OY720449.1:5699700-5914700 GCA_963082715.1 Harpalus rubripes | reverse complement strand
CAGAATTAAAAACTGCATAATTTGTTATAATATTATTAAAAGTAGGTATATGCTTGTTATTTATATCATATTTTAATCTTGTAGATATACCAAGCAAACTATTGTATTGTTCCCTGTATCCTGTAGCTATCAGTGTTTTTATAACTCTACAAGTGTCGCTGATCGTCGCTCGCGAATACTCTGCTGACGCCGACGCTGATTTGCTGTATGTGTGGATGTATGATTGCAGTGTGTATCTAATTTACGCCGACTGAAAGCACACACGGACTGCCGTGGCGAGCGACAAGCGGCAATATTCCGCGTATATCGATCGGCAAATCAGGCGCGTAACAATATTACGGCGTGCGATGCACACGTGTGCGGGCACGCATGCGCCGACAGGTACGCAGAGGCGGCGGTGGCGGAGGTGACAGGTAGAGCACAGCTTCCGCGTTCCGCGATATCGCGATTATACCAAACAGACACAAAGGATACCAGAGAAAATTTTAATTATGTTATATAGATACGTAGTTATGAGTGAGAGATATTCAACTTAACTTATGATTCAAGTGGAAAGTTTCTACTATTTACTTACAAAAAAATAAATAAAAGCATTAAAATATTAGAATTCTTGTGAAAAAGAGTTGCATCCGATTTTTGCAAATTTTTTAAGTTTCTGTCGCTCAAATGACTATTGTACTCTTAACCATTTGACTATGCCTAGGATGATTTGCCTAGTTGTCCGTCAGCCAATGGCCCAATTTTTTATTTTCGGAACAAACTCTTATAAGACTGACCTCAAATTAAGTAAATTTAATGAACAATAACTCTCGTACAGATTTTATTCATATATGTACGAAAATATAATTCATTAGTCACGTGACATGTTTTCCGCCAATCAACATTCAGAATCTCCCTAGTTACATGTCTATCACAGCGATGATAGAAAACAAAGAAATTATCACCTTATTTATATTCGTTACTAAGGGATTTGTTTTCTTTATTTGACATTGACAGTTTATTTTTAGTATAAAAATGTGCGATAATCGTTGAGTTGATATCAACAACGATGAAAATAACAAGACAATTGTCAAATTAACCATGTTGTAATACAATATATTAGACATAATGTGTCACAAAAATTCATTATATTTTCTCATTAAATATAAGCTCGTGATATGATTAATAATCGAAGATATTGCTCGTGAAACCGAAGCAGCACATTTCACTCGCCCTTCGGACACGCGAAATCTGCAACTCGGTTTCACTCGAGAATATCATAGATGATAATCATATCACTTGTTATATTACGTATGACTATACAACTTATCGGAAAATAGACCAAAATTTTTCTTAGTTACGGGAGGAAATTGACAAGTATTATATAATAGTCATTCTCTTATAAGACGTAAATTATTTGTCGGATCGTTGTTATGTATGAAATTAAAATTGTCTACTAACCCTTTTAAGCTCAAAACTTTAAAGTTGATTTTAAAATATCAAGATACCCTTTGTTATTCATAATTGTTATAATAAAAGCTAATTTTCCTACTCTATTTGACTAAATATACTCCAAAACACCAAGCTGCATTTAAAAAAACAATATAGTTTTTTGACAAACTGGCGATTATGGTAAATTAATTAATTCCCAAACAATATTAACCCAGGGCCCCCAAACAATATTAGCCCGGGGCCCCCAAAGTTCACGGTCCGCCCCTGCAACTGGTTGTTCGGTCGCAAATAATTGAATCATATGTAATCATATCATCCATGTAATAAATGAAATAGTAATATTTTTGACATTCGTAAAAATAAGTTGGTTGATTCATTGTATATTCTTAACATAAAGTGTGTTCAAAAAAATTCCTATCTCGGAGTAGGCTATGAACAGAGAAACGTGTGTCTGATCATTATTCAATTCAAAAGTCAAGTTATCAAAATTAAAGAGAAAAGACAATAAAGGATACAGTATATTGACGTTCGCCATTTTCTAATTCGTTTCCCTTTCTAAAATAAGATACAGGAAGAAAAGCATTGATTTCTGTACAAAATATTTTTGACAATATCTTATGTCAAATTGACATTTAATTAATTGACATACGTTTCTTTGTACATAGCCTACTCCGAGTTAGGAATTTTTTTGAACACACTGTACAACTCGAGATTAGAAAATCATCTGAATATACAGTTTGCGGACTCGATGTGTTACCTTAATACACAACTCCACCTACTGTGTCTTTGTATTTCCAATAGTGATGCACGACGAGGCGAGAGTACTCTCGCATCTCGTCTCGTCTCGTTGCATTATGCGAGACGAGAACGAGAGCGAGATTGCAGTTTAAAATTCGAGGCGAGATCGATATAACAACTGCGAGAAGCGAGAAATCTCGCGAGATTCTCGCGAGAGTCTCGCAATAAAAAGTATATGTAACTTTATAGCTTTGATTCATAAATGCACCGTACGAGGAGTGGAGTCAACGCTAATTCGTGCATAGAACACGTAAATGTGAAAATTATATGAATTCACTATATTTTTTTGAGTCTATCTAGAGTCGATTCGATTAGTATCGTTCCCAGAGCAAGCAAATGCAAAAATAAAGACAAAATCGGTATTGCATCCAATAGAACTAGTTTCTCTAATATTTCATCCCCTAATTCACTGCAGTTAAAACCACGGTTAATAAAACTATTGTTGCCCCTGAAAAGTAAAGGATGTGATATTAAGCGTCGATGAAAGCCAACAGGGAGAGAAGAGGAGTGATTGGTTGCCGGCGGGTTACCAGTGCAGCGGTTTTTACCTCTCGCTAAGAGAGGTATTGTATTCATGCTAAAAATCGCATATCCAGATTTTAATGAATAAGCACGTTTTAAGGTCCCTAGAATCCGATTATAACATTTTTACGATGATGTCCGTATGTGTGTGTGTGTGTGTGTGGATGTTGGATTCACTATATCTCAAATACTATAAGACTTAAGACATTTTTAACTACGGATTCCTCAATCTAACAATAATGGGAAGAGTCGAGTCAGTTTTGGTAACAATTGGACAGCCGGAAGTAGTAGTTACAAGAAAAAAATCATCTAAATATTATTTATTGGAAATTTATGTAAATACTTATATTAAAGAACGTTAAATTCTTTATTCGATAAATATAAATTCATTATTATATCTTCTATAGATTTAGAGATAAAGAAATGCATATAAAATAATTTGATGTAAAAAATCTCAGATCAAACTACTACAAGGCAAGAAATTCAAATGTTTGTAATTGACACATAAATGTCACTGTCAAAAATATTTGTATGCCTCTGTCGAAAATATTTGTACATTATTATGAAGATTATGAAAATAAGAAAAAGTCAACAACGCAAAAGAATATACGTAAAAAAGAATATAAAAGGTATTTGCGAAAAGATGACGAATATAAAGAAAGAGAAAAGAAAAATAGAAAAAGAAAATTTCAGGACATTGAATATAAAGGAAATGTATGTATTGTACATAATTTATATTAAAATATCCCATAGCTTTTGCAAATATATGTGAGAATTATTTTGTAGTGAGACATGAATATATGTATTTGTATTTAAAAATATTTTTCGTTTTATGCGTACAACCAGGTAAAATATCTGGCGAGAGGTTATGTGTTGGCCACATCAGATTTTTTATGACTTAATCTTACTTAAATAGTGGAATATATTTAATGAAAAAGTGTAGGTAAGTACTTTTAGTTAAAAAAAATAATATTTTAATGTTTAATTCGCTTTACTGATGACAGAATGTATTAACAGATGTTCGTATTGAAATAGTTTAGAGATCACAATTTGATGATAAATTGATTATTTTAGAGGTAAATTAAATTATTTACTAACTTATCATATTTTGTGGTGACCGTAAATGAATAAACATTATGTTCGCGAGAGTCCCGTGCGAGAACGAGATGAGACCCAAAAAAATGTGCGAGAACGAGAGCGAGATCGAGATTACAGATCCGAAAACGAGACGAGATCGATATTTTATATTTCTCGTCTCGTCTCGCCTCGCGTGCATCACTAATTTCCAAAGCAATACATCTCGTACTCTCAACTGTATTTCTCAATCTGGTTAGTCTAGAGACTTGTGGGGCATGATTAATTGAAATTATTGTCGTACGGAGACTTTTTTGTATCACTATTGATTATTTTAATATTTTAATTTAAATAGTCTGATAAGAAACTTGATGGTTCACTTATCTAGTATTTTTCGTATTGAGTTTTAAGAATTCGTGGAAATAAAACATTTTCAAAATATCTGAAATATATATTTAATCTAATTTCAAAATTTTAACTTTTAACCCGATTGTAAATTAGTAAAATAATATGCAATACGCAGAAAAAATGAAGAAATTTAATTATAAAATTTTAATTTATTGTGAGTGATAACCTTCTTTTCAAGGAAATGAATTAATGTCATTTACAATAGACTTTATAGATATACAATCATAAAAAACACAGGTAGTTGAACTGAAAACAATAAAATATCTGGGATCCTGAAGAATCTATCCAAAGTTATAAAGGATAAAAATATTTAGTAATACCTGTTTTACATTAGCCTATATATGGGACAATGAATAGTACAAGAAATGGTACAATATCTTGTACCATAAATTGTTAGATTGTGATGAAGTTTTGTATGATATGAATCGAATATCTTGTACAAAACATGGGCTCTGATTCTGCGCAGTTTTCTTGAATATGCCAATATGACATACACAATAGACATTTACACAATTGCAGTTTGCACGAGCGCATCTATCGCAAAGCATAGAACTAATGGTAGCCATGGTTACGACTTCCAAACAAAGAACTGCCACCTTTACACTCCAGCCATCGTTTTAGTTGTATTATCGAATGATTTTCAATATTATTAAACAAAAAAGTTACCCAAGGCACTTCTCACTCATTTTTAAGAAACACAACGAACAAAACAAATCAGAATAGAGAATTAGATGTAGACAGAATGACTATAGAGACGGATGTAAGACAGTGAGGGGGAGGGGGTTTTGTTTTGAAGCAAGATCTTCTATTTTCTATTTGCTTGTGACGTCAATTATGTAAGTTAAATGCATAAATATTTTGGGGTGAGGTTAGCTAGCTATTAATATTTACTGTGCAACTGCATATACAGGACGTTTCAAAAATACTGCAAAAAAATTAAGAGGCATATTTACCCCTGTGCCGAAATATGAAGCGAAAACTCAAATAAATTGTTCCTCTACTAGAACTATTAACATTTTAAAAAATTCAACATAACACAAACTTACTTGCAATATTAACCTGTATTTTAAAAAAATAATTATTGAAATTTATTAGTATTTGACTTTGATTTTATGGGAAATTCGAGAAATGCTATTTTGCCTATAAAATCAAAGTCAAATATTAATAGATTTCAATAATTATTTTTTTTAAATGTAGGTTAATATCGCAAGTAGGTTTGGGTTGTGTTGAATTTTTTAAAATGTTGATAGTTCTAGTACAGGAACAATTTATTTGAATTTTCGCTTCATATTTCAGCACAGGGGTAAATATGCCTCTTAAGGGCACATACTACTAACCAAAATGAGTAAAGAATCTTAATCAACATGGGGCCGATCTTGCATAGTTTCCGAGATTTGAGGCAGTGAAAAATTAGTTTTTACGGGGATTACGTCTGCTATCTCGAAAACTATAAAAGTTATGACTTAAGATTATAAAATTCGCTATAGATTTCCATTAATACTTTTTCTATATATTTTATGGATAAATTTATAAAATTATTTATAATTTAAATCCCAGAGCTTACGCTTTAAACAAACAAAACGCAGTTATTCAAATGTATGTAACTGACAGATAAATGTCACTATCAAATACTACAATAGAAAAGGAATTCAATACAGTTTTCAGCATAAGTAAATATGTTGGTATGTATTTAGATTAATAAAAATTAACGATTCACAAAAATATTTAAGCTAATCCGCATTTTGGATTAGTGAATTCTATTCTATCCTGGTATTTAAAATTTAATCTTCATTTTATTATAGCTCCGATGGCTCAATGGTTAGAGCAACGCCTCATGTCATGAGTGCTCTCGGGGCTCTGGGTTCGAATCCCAGTAAGGCATGGATGTGTGTGAATGTGAACCCACTCTGTAATTGGGATTTAGTCCTGTCGAGGGGTTTAAAAAAAAGGGAGTTACTTGGATTAGATTAGACTATATTTTAAGATATAAACTGTCAAAATTAGAGTAAAATTCGCTAATCCAAAAATAAGGATTAACTTAATCTTTTTTGTTACTCGAGCTGTAAATGGCGGCAGGTATTGTGTTGGCCACACCAGATTTCTTATAGTCTATTTACTGACATAGGCAAAATTTTGTTCGATAACTATCTTCGTCAGTTTTTTTCGATTTTTCGCTTTTCTCGGAAACAGTTGAAGATCAGTCTTATGCTGATTAAGTTTTTTTACTTATTTTGGTCAGTACTATATGCCTATATTTTTACCTTCCGTCACCTTTAGGTAAGGAAGGTATTGTCTTTGGTCAAAAAATTCGATGGTGAGTTTTTGATGAATAAGCACGTTTTAGGGTCCCTAGAATACTATTTTACTATTTTTACGATGATGTCTGTATGTGTGTGTGTATGTATGTGTGTGTGTGTGTGTGTGTGTGTGTGTGTGTGTGTGTGTGTGTGTGTGTGTGTGTGTGTCTCTATTAAGAAAATTTTGATTGAAAGATGTCAGTGTCAAGTGAAATTGACATAGTGTGTTTGTCTTATAATCTTACTGGAAGTAGGTATAGGATCTTTTGCTTTCTGTATGAAATTTGTATAAAATACATACAACTGCTTTAAGGTAATGTACAAGAAATAATAATAATAATAAATCTTTTATTTCTGCAGATACATTACACTGTATATAGAAAACGTCACAAAATAATAATTTTCTGTATGAAATTTGCATAAAATACATGCAACTGCCGGAAGGTAATGTACAAGAAATAGAATATTTAATTTAGCAAGGAACTTTCCGTATGAAATTTGTACAAAATACATAGAATTGACGGAAGGTAATGTGCTGGCCACATCAGATTTTTTTTACAGTATGTTTGTAACACACTGTATATTTTCATCTCTGTTTAATAGTGACGAGTGTAATTATCACTTACTGCAATGAAGAAGGTATTAGAGTAAAGAATACTTGTTGGTAGAAAGCGCATGTTCACGGGCCAAATGAAATATAGAACATTTACGAACCAATACAAGATTTCAACCAATTTACTATTTGATACTAGCCAGTTTAAATTATACAAGATCATGTACAATTTGTAGGAGAGTGTAAAACAGGTACAATAGACGTATCATATCTGCATTAAAAAATCTGATGTGGCCAACACATAACCTCTCGCCAGATATTTTACCTGGTTGTACGCATAAAACGAAAAATATTTTTAATACAATTACATATATTCATGTCTCACTACAAAATAATTCTCACATATATTTGCAAAATCTATGGGATATTTTAAAATAAATTGTGTACAATACTTACATTTTCTTTATATTGAATATCCTGAAATTTTCTTTTTCTACTTTCCTTTTCTTTTTCTTTATATTCGTCATTTTTTCGCAAATTCCTTTTACATTCTTTTTTACGTATATCTTTTGCGTTGTTGAATTTTTTTTATTTTCATAATCTTCATAATAATATACAAATATTTTTGACAGAGGCATACAACTATTTTTGACAGTGACATTTATATGTCAATTGGAAACATTTGAATTTCTTGCCTTGTAGTAGTTTGATCTGAGATTTTTTACATCAAATTATTTTATATGCCTTTCTTTATCTCTAAATCTATAGAAGATATAATAATGAATTTATATTTATCGAATAAAGAATTTAACGTTCTTTAATATAAGTATTTACATAAATTTTCGATAAATAATATTTAGACGATTTTTTTCTTGTAACTACTACTTCCGGTTGTCCAATTGTTACCAAAACTGACTGGACTCTTCCCATTATTGTTAGATTGAGGAATCCGTAGTTAAAAATGTCTTAAATCTCATAGTATTTGAGATATAGTGAATCCAACACACACACACACATCCACACACACACACACACACACACACATACGGACATCATCGTAAAAATGTTATAATCGGATACTAGGGACCTTAAAACGTGCTTATTCATTAAAATCTGGATATGCGATTTTTAGCATGAATACAATACCTCTCTTAGCGAGAGGTAAAAAGAAAATTGATTTTTTTGGGTTAAAAATAAATTGTATAAAGGTCAAACAATTTATTTTTAAATTGTATATGTTTGTAATCCGTAACCGAAATAGTTTTTTATTGATACGTTTAAAAAAATTCCACTTGTTTTAAAATAAATCAATTTCCTGGATAAATTTCATCTCCGAAAAACCAGCTGAATAACATTCCGGTGAATTCCGGTCTCATTACATTCTAATAACTCCAGTATAATACTTGCTTGATTATTCTCATCTTCCTATTAAAATCTAATAAATTTGAGAATGTAAATAACTGTAAAAATTTCGCTGTTCGCACTCTTTGATATGTTAAAGAATTCTCAAACCAGGTTAATAAAGATCGATAGAAACTTTCTTACATTTTAGTTCTTGTCTTGATGATTGTTTTAATTAGGTTGAAGTTAATATTTCAAATAATTAACAAAGAGAAATTCGCACGTGATTTATGAAAAGGCTTTTAATTAATCAAGATGTAGTTAAGTACAATATCGATAGGTTTTGGAAGGGAGACATTATGTGATTTATTTGAATGTTTATTATGATCAATGAACCATGCAATCAGATAAGAGATGCGAAGAACAAGTGAAATATTTCTCTGAAGATGAAACATGAAAGCAGATATGCCAAAAATCTACACATTTATCAATATACGTTCTTTATGAGTACTAATTCCTTGTTATTTCTTCTTATACTCTAACACGAGAGAAACAGACAATAAAAATTCTTTAGGCGCGTTTCTCAAATGAAAAAAATATATACGAGTAAATGAACTGAATTACTTTTGGAACCTTCTTATGAAAATTGTTTTGATTTAATTTATTTCTATTTTGTTATTATTTATACCTATTTAAAATGAGTAAAGCTAAGAAATGTAAGTACTTATAATTATGTAATATTTACTTTCCATTCACTGCTTCATGTGATTTATAGAGAGTAATATAGGATTGATTAAAATTATTTTTTCATCTTACATATGCCGGCGAAAGAAGTATTGAAAGTTCTTCAGTATTCCATCAGCAAACTTCATAATTATTTCGGAAATTTCCGCCTTCTTTCGTTCGGATTCGAGCCCGCTCACTAACGAGGCATATTCTAGCATAATTCCATCGTGTGATACATAATGACATAAAAAATCTGATGTGGCCACCACATTACCTTCCGTCAGTTATATGAGGCATTTACGAAAATTCTACCGGTGAACTGTTACCGGTAAACAGCTATTTAGCAGGTTATAGCTACCGGAATCGATATTTTAAGAACGCAAGTGGTAAACAGGGGTAGATCCAAAACCTATAAAAAAATTTGAAAATGAACTGGTTACAAATTTAATGTAGTTAACAAGCAGAGTCCTACTTTAAACACATTTCCAATTTTAACGCGCGTGCTTCGCTTTGCATCACTACCTTTTTTTGAGATTAGATTCTTCATGAATCCGGTAAATGAATCTGGTAGATATTGTACAATTTTCGAACACGGTAACTTTTTACCACTCGTGTTTTCGAACACAGTCGGTAGATGCGGTATCTACCGGTAGAATTTTCGTAAATGCCTATGTATTTTTTTTTTAAATTCATACAGAAAGATCCTTGCAAAAGATTCTAAATTTCTTTTATGTACATTACCTTTCTATGGTTGTATGTATTTTATACAAATTCCATATAGAAAGTTTCGAGCAAAAAGATCCTATATTTCGAGTAAAATTATAACACAAATATACTACGAATATGTCAATTGACACTGACATCTTTCAATATAGTAGCTGTTTCTAGCATAGCTAACTAATTTATGAAATTTAATTTCTTTTTAACTTGTATAGAGAATACAATGTTCTTTAATATTTATAATAACATTAAATGCGAAAACGATATTTACCATCGTTGTTTCAAGAAAAACTGTTAAAATCTTCAAATGTGGGTACTACCCGTTGACCAATTATAACCAAAATCTAATCAGCTCTTCATACGGATGCAACGAAGAGGATTACGAAAGAATTATAATTTTTGGAATTGTAGTATTAGTATTATCGTAGACGAAAATTTTGTTACACACACACGCACGCACACACACACACACACACACACACACACACACACACACACATACATACATACATACATACATACACACATATACACACACACATACAGACATCATCGTAAAAATAGTAAAAACGTATTCTAGGGACCTTAAAACGTGCTTATTCATTAAAAACTCACCACCGAATTTTTTGATCAAAGACAATACCTTCCTTACCTAAAGGAGATGGAAAGTAATTAAATAGTGCAAGACCCTATTGAATCTAGAACAAATACTAATGGAATGCTCATTAACCAGTCATCCCCTCATAAAAATTCATAAATTCTGTAAAGAATTTAAAACCGGACCTTTTGTAATACAGTTTGTTTTTTCAGAATAAAATTCAAGTTTTTCATGCATACAATGTAACCTCCAAATTAATGTTTTACACCCGAATCAAACCAGCATTAATTGTTCAGTTTTCATCCGACCAACTTTCATTAAACAACTCCGCATTTCACACATGTCTAAATTAAAAATCCCGTTTCTATTACAAAGAAAAGCAGACGTAAAACTTTTGTTTTTAATCTGCAGCGCAACTCATAACACACAATTTCTATTCATATATAAATCGTCACATTTCGTGCATGAATACATCTGCAATCCTTCGTACAAACCACTGGACGTATGAAGACATTTGTGGCTTATGACACACTTTCGCATGTCTTCGGTAATTACTCTATTCGGAGGATCATCATTTAATGAACACATTCTCTCGATAAGAGTACGTGCAAGGACACATACTCATTAATTACATGAGTGAGTTGCGCATGCGCAATGCACATAGTGGACACGGTCAGCGATGTGATGGATATCGTCTTCGGAGAGGATTGCGTTGACGCCATAGTGAAATTGTTTAGATTTAATTTGATTTAGCAGATACGCAGATAATCGTGCAAGCAAGGACATGCAAACTATGCAATCTTTGTTTAATTGTATAGATGAGTAAATCGCGACAAGGGATCTTTGTCCGGGATTAATATTCTGTGAAATGATTGACAAGGCAAATTAGATTATTTATTCATACGCAGTACACGCAATATTTGTTTATTAATCGCTTACATTTTGTCATACATAATATCATAAGTGGTAAATTTTTGCCGAAAAAAATTTCAGATTGTTACGAGAGCTGGTTGCCTAGCAATCTATTGAGTGGCATTGACAAAAAAATCACGAGTTGTTAACCGAGTGATTTTTGATCAATGTCACGAGATAAATTGGCAACAGGCTCGAGTAAAGCAATCGGAAAAATTTTCCGGGCTAAAATTTAACCACGAATGGTATTCGGATGACTATTTCCAAAATAAAAATCAGGTAATATTTTTTTCTTGACAAAAATCTTCGCTAATCCAAAAATAAGGATTAATTTAATCTTTTTTGTGACTCGGGCTGTAAATGGCGGGAGGTATTGTGTTGGCCACACCAGATTTTTACCTCTCGCTAAGAGAGGTATTGAATTCATGCTAAAAATCGCATATGCAGATTTTAGTGAATAAGCACGATTATAACATTTTTACGATGATGTCCGTATGTGTGTGGATGTGTGTGTGGATGTGTGTGTGGATGTTGGATCCACGATTTCTCAAATACTATAAGACTTAAGACATTTTTAACTAAGGATTCCTCAATCTAACAATAATGGGAAGAGTCGAGTCCGTTTTGGTAACAATTGGACAACCGGAAGTAGTAGTTACAAGAAAAAAATCATCTTAATATTATTTATCGAAAATTTATGTAAATACTTATATTAAAGAACGTTAAATTCTTTATTCGATAAATATAAATTCATTATTATATCTTCTATAATAATTTAGACATATATATATATATATATATATATATATATATATATATATATATATATATATATATATATATATATATATATATATATATATATATATATATATAAGTTTTACAAGAAGGAAGATCTGATGATGCTAATGTTGTAGCGAAACTATCATATAAAATAATTGTGAAACTAAAAAACCTAATATTTTCAATAATTGAAATTATAATTTTATTTTATGTTTTAGTTCTTTTGATAATGAATCAATGTAATCAAATATAACCATTCCAGATTTAGAATTTATTGACAGTAAACCAAAAGGTAGACTTTATCGACTCGAACTTTAGTTTTTGGATTAGGTTAACGTCATAAACATAATCAATAACAAATTACTTAAAATGAAATAGCGATATCTTACAAACTTATCATAATGTCGATGTCAATTTTAATGTCGAAAATTGTTTCATATTTAGAAAGTATTAACAATAGGGGATAATTGTAGTACTCTTTAAAAATGGATAAAACCAAAATATGCGGTGGTGTGACCATAGAAAACATTTGACATAAAATTAATTCAATTTATATTAGTGAACAAATCTATTACATTAAAGTTAACTTAAAAATTTAAACATAATTTTTATTTGGGAATGCAGCTGTAGTATAACTGCAGAATTCGAAATGATGAGTTCTTGAAAATCAAAAATTTATCAAATGACGTTGGTGGTCGGTCCACCTGTCCCTCTTGAATGCACAATTTGTTAGGCAATCAGACCTGAAAAAAATATTATGATACAACTAAACAATCTTTGTCCTTTGTTCAATAGCGTTTTTGTCCGTGAGCAGTTGTGTTCATAATAAATCATTCAAACCTTTCGTAGATAGCATAACAGATATAAATAAAAATATTATTTTCTATGTAAAATGGCTCCTTTTATTTTTTATTAGGCCATTGTGAAAGATATGCCATATGTTTAAATTTTTAGTAATAGTTTTTACTTGCACTTGACATTGACTGGTGCAGATTGTCTCCTCAAAGTTACTGTAATCATACTTACTGTACAGCTTGTAATAGGTTTATATTTTTCTAACTACTTGGACACAGATTATTTGTAAAAAGTTTCCTAAAAAAATATTGTAAGATCATTTAAAATTAGAGTGATGTGTGTGTTTATAAATATAAGTTTTATCTGACTATTATTTTTCAAGTACTGTTGATAAAACAAAAATAGAAAGTCATTATTATGTATTACATTGCAACCATTTGCAAAATGATCATTAGTTTTTGTAAACAAATAATAAAACGGAAAACAATGTTGCATAGTAAATATTGACCGTGAATAGGGTCATCCAAAAAAGAAGTATTGATCATTTATTTCATAAATCACAAAATTATGTCGTATCCTAGCAAATTTTAAAAAATATTTAAAATTATTATACTTTTCATTCATGATTTCCTTCATAAACATTCGTATGTTTGATTCTGTGACGTAATAGTTTGCAATACAGCTACTTGATAATACATAGCTGACTCGTCCGCCATATTGGTGCCAAAATGAAACCAGTAAATTATGAAATAAAAGTGCTTTTCTTATAAGTTTATGTAGTACCTATTTTTCATAATTAAATATAACTTCCATATATGCCATATTATATTTATTTAAAATAATAAAACAAGAAAAAATACGGTTCTTTAAGATTTTTGGGTTAAGAGAAAAATATATGTATTGCATAAGTACCTGTAAAAATTATAACCATTTCTCAAATGATGTGCACAATTTGGAGCAGAACAACTAGTCATTATGAATAATTTCTATGCTGAATAATACTGTAACACTGATATTGAATGATATAAGTGGCTCCAAAATGGTGGACGAGTCAGCTGTAATTTATCTAGTAGCTATAGTTTGCAATGGATTTTTGTTGATTTAAAAAGTATACATATACAAAAAATGAAATATTCCAAATTAAATAATATAAGGCAGGAGAGACAAAACAATTTGTCGCTGTGAACGTTTTAAAGATAATACACATACGTTAAATGTATTTCCAATTTTATTCCATAGAGAAAGACAGTGTCATAAAACAGTGAAGTAAAATAATTCGATTTTAAATTTTTTGACAGCTTTCCAGTCATCTTGTGTTAAAAAATAAATTAAGAAAGAAGATTTTCTTTGACGTCATTATTTTGAACTGGAGAAAGGGATGCATATTTAAGAATGTAACCTGTAGATTGCGAGCGAGTACGAGATTTAATTTGATTTTAACATTAGTTTATTTTTCTGTCACTGTCTCTCTTCTTTATTATTTACAATTTGCGTGGTTTCTGTTACTTTTATTACGTATTTCGATTTGTTTAGCAGAATTTTGAAGGATGACAATCGAAAATATTAACCTCCAAACTATTATTCAAACGTCAAACAGATGATCTATCATGTTTAAATTACCCGCACATGCCGTTGCTATTGGACGTATCGATGTTATTGCTTTATGGCCATTCATTGGTGGTAATTCTACGTCATACATGGCGGTAATTAAAATATTAAAATTTCATTAATTTTTTTCTGACCAATTAATGAAAATTTTGCCAAAAGGAAAAATATGGGCAGCAAGTTTTTATCGTCTCTTCAAAAATATTAAATAAAAAAATGGCACGCAAGTAGCCCATTGTACTAAATTAAATGTTATGGCAACCTTGGCCTATATTTGATTTTCAAATAACTTCATTACTATTAAAAATTGAGAAATATGTTTCATATAAAATTTTGTTTTTTTATAGTCTATTTACTGATAGACAAAATTTTGTTCAATCACTATCTTTGTCGATGTTTCTTCGATTCTATTAGTAAATGGCCTCTTTCTTGAAAACAGTTGAAGATCAGACGTATGTTGATTAACCTTTTTTTACTCATTTTGTTCTGTACTATATTAGTTAGTTTTTACCCGAAATTGGAAAACACCCGGTATGAAGACTACTACAATTCGATCAGTATATGAATATGATACAATAAAAATATGAGTAAAAAATCTGGTGTGGCCAACACAATACCTCCCGCCATTTACAGCCCGAGTCCTTATTTTTGGATTGGCGAATTTTAATCTAATTTGACAATTTATTTCTTAAAATATAGTCTAATCTAATCCAAGTAACTACCTTTTTTTAAACCCCTCAACAGGATTAAATCCCAATTACAGAGTATGGGTTCACATTCACACACATCCATGCCTTAGTGGGATTCGAACCCAGAGCCCCGAGGGCACTCATGACATGAGGCGTTGCTCGAACCATTGGCCACCGGAACTATAATAAAATGAAGATTAAATTTTAAATACCAGGATAGGATAGAATTCACTAATCCAAAAATGAAGATTAGCTTAAATATTTTTGTGAATTGTGAATTTTTATTAATCTAAATACATACCTTCATATTTACTTATGCTGGAAACTGTTTTGAATTCCTTTTCTATTGTTCTATTTACTTTTTCCTTTTTAAAACGTTACTAATATATTTTTTTAAATGATTAATTCTTTGATAGTGACATTTATCTGTCAGTTACATACATTTGAATAACTCCGTTTTGTTTCTTTAAAACGCAGGCTCTGGGATTTAAATTATAGATAATTTTATCAATTTATCCGTAAAATATATAAAAAAAGTATTAATGGAAATCTATAGAAAATTTTATAATCTTTAATTTTTATAATAACATTAATCTCGAAAAAATAACATTTAAAGGTATTTTTCGAAGAAAAACTATTTTGAGCTTCTAGTAAAGTGCCATTTCCGGTTATCCGATTGTCACCAAAATCTAATGGGCTCTTTCCAATACAGAAAAAGTTCGAAATACAAGATTTCAAAATTTTCTGAATGATAGTATTTGAGTTGAAGTGGAGGATCCACACACACATACACAGACATCATCGTGAAAATGTTAAAATTGGATTCTAGGGACCTTAAAGCGTGGTCATTTACCAAAATCTCGATATGCAATTTTTAGCACGATCCCTATACCTCACTTACCAAGGGTAGAGGGACGTAAAAATGATATAATTTATATTTCGTTTTGTAATATAAATCTTTCTGTGTTGATTAATTTTGTAATTTTTATCGACTTTATTTTAAATAGGTAGTATTACCTTGTATCCTTTAACTGACACACTTTTGGTTCATATCTTTTTGATGGTTACGCACATATTTACGTTTATTGATTTTTTCTGTTTTACAGCCATTCCGAAATGCATATAAATTTAAGCGAGGTTGTTAATCAATCAAATTACTAGCTATACAATTTTTCGATTGTTAATACAACATCAACTAAGTACACAAAACAGTATATTAATTAAATTAATTACAGCTCTAATCATCATTCTGTTCTCTCTGTATTCAAACTCAAATTTGAACCAAATCCATGAATTATGTGCACTGAAACTAATCGCGATATTAATTATATTTTCTACTCCTGTGAACGTTCATATTTTAATATTTAACAAATATGTACATACATACACAATGTTATCTACGAATTGTATGAATTAAGGTTTTGTTGTGTCAAATTCATTAGTGTCGTTCACTTAGTTTTTATGAGGGTACATAAGATACTACTGTTATTTTATTATTATAAAAATATATGATACAGTAATGCCCGGTTTCTTCACAGTAACTTAAGTTGTTGATTATTGATGTATTACCTAATTGTAAGTAGGTCTTATTTCACAAATTGCATTGTCAACAGCGTAAAATATGTCAAAGCTGTAATTGTATTTATCAGTGTTTATACAGGGTGTAAATGAAATAAGTGCATTAAATTTAACCAGTAATGTAACTCGACGAGAGCAACAATATTTCTTAATAACGTTTTTTTCTAAGTCTTTTAGATTTTGAGTTAAAATTCTTTAAAGATTTACTGCATATTTCGTTACTCCCCTTGAAGAACAAATGGCTGCTGCCGTATTCAAGTGGGATATAAACAGCTCAAAAATTGTCGGTTATCGGTTACACTTGCAGTCACAGTAATTAATAAACGAATCAACGGAAATAATATTTATTATTAATTAATTCGTAATAGTACAATTTTTAAAATAGAGAAATTTAAATTTTGGATAACAAAATTATAAAGTTGTGTATTAAACCAGGCTTTAATCACCTGTGAATAGAGGAAGACAAGGAAGAGCAAAAGCATAGTTATTAGGTTATGAGATGATTATTTATCGTCGACAAATCATAATAATTTAAATACGTTATTCAAAAAATGTATGTACAAACTTATGTGCATTTAAACGAGGTACATGAGTACCAATAATTAGTCATCCATTTATTGTTCCCGCCCAAACATTTTTTAATGAAAATTTTTACAGCATTTTCGTCTGTCGAGATGTTTGTTGTGTATAATAAATACACCTTCTCAAGTAAATTAATCTCATTTATGAACATTATGAGCCATTACCAAAATTGAAGTTTGTTATGTGCTGAAAACATTGAACTTTTTGCACATGGTATGGGTACAACTGTTGCTTTTTTAAAAATTGTCATATGTGACACTTATTATTGTGATAAAGATGTACAAGATTAACAAATATGCGAATATTACGAACAGTATGATTTGGAAACGCTCCGTCTAAATGCGTTGGCAACTCTATAACACTGTCTTCAACTACAAATTAAAATGTAGTAAAGATACGAATAAATAAATAAACCATTTAATTTCCCGAAGAAACGCCAATTTAATAACATTTTTTACCATATAAAATATAATTACAATTAATTATTTCACCTGCTTTACTTTCATTGATTTTACAAGGGTTGAATGACAAAATGTGGACAAAATAAAATTCAATTATTTTAAAACGCA
The DNA here is from genome assembly GCA_963082715.1 of Harpalus rubripes. NCBI lineage: Eukaryota > Metazoa > Arthropoda > Insecta > Coleoptera > Carabidae > Harpalus > Harpalus rubripes. Next base: position 5,896,719 of record OY720449.1, on the reverse strand, counting down.
TGGTTTTTTATGTTATTAAAAATATATATTTAATGTAAAGGGGCTGCATATTATATTTACTATGAAACCATGGTTTCAAACTTGTCAACTTGTAAAAATACACTAGTAATATTAGAAAACTGACAAGTAGTCAAAAATCAATCTTGAAACAGAAATTACTAGAACTTGTCACTTGTACAATTGTCACTTGTAACTTGTCGACTAGTAATTTTTATGAAACAGGGCCCTGGTCACATGTTGGGTATTTCTTAAGATTTTCTTCCCCCAGTTCGCGAAGTAGAAAGGGCAAATAATGTAGTTTGAACTTTATAAACGTGTATGTTTTAAAGACCATAAATAAAACGACATCGTCGACTATGATATCTTGTTGGAGGAGTAGTTTAGGGTAGTTCTTGTCTTGTTGGTGGACTAATGAGTCGTTGCGCTGGCCGCAATCGGCTTTAAAGGCGCGGTGTTTGTTGATCAATACCGGTCACGCTGGCACGCTGGATCCTGAGGACGAGGAGCCACTATTGACCTGGTGTCAGTCCGCCGACCTCGCTCACGCTTCGGGCTTCACGCACTCCACTCCCGTGCCCCGTGACGTCACTGCCACTGCGGCACCCACAATCACTACGTCAACATCCAACCACCAACTCCTTCATTCAACAAACAATAAATTTAAAATTATGCCTCGGAACCTACCAGTATACCTGTAAGGTTTCTTATACCGTTTTCTATTTATATATTGTAACGTTTTTATTTATTTATTTATTTGAGTGAAGTGTAAATAATAGACAATTATTATTAATTAAAATGAATGTTTATTAAACTATAATGTGAGGTGAAATGTGTGACTTCTAACACTATTTGTTTATTTATTTAATAATTAATACGACTATTTATTTATACGATCTTACTAATAAATTTATTTCGAGTATTCATGTCACTATTTTGTTTATATCACGTTCAACTGTCTGCCTGCCAACATCCACATCGTCTATATAATCAACTGACTCAACAGCGTCTGTATATTCAACTGCTCCGACAGAAGTCACACTTTTCACCTCACTATCTGTCTATTTATGTAACTCTCTCTCTTCCACAGACTCTGTATCACCGGCTGTCCGTATGCCACAATAGGCAGGGTATTCTCTGAGTTCTACCAATAGTAAAAATTTATTAAAAATATTAGTGTTGATAGGTAAACAACAGGGAAAAAACAAAAAATCATATTATAAATTAATTGTTACAAAAGATATAAAGCATTTAAATTTTGCTGATGTACTAGATGACCTTCCAATGGGAGACCAATTGAAATCCCTACTAGCGCGATTGCGTCATCGTTATACTTCACGCTTGTTCAGCGTAGCAGCTGGGCTCACACGTTACAATATTTACTGCGGAATTTTTTGCACTGAGTGCATATCTCGATTTCTATTTATATATCAGTGCGCACTAGCTAAGTTTTATGTGTTTCATTTACACATTTCGAGTTAACTAAACCTTACTGAGTGCGCACTTTCTACACACTGTCAGTATTTTATTTTTAACATATTTGCGATCACATTTACTAATAAACGTGTCGTATTTTTTAATTTTGAATGCTTTTACTGTAACATTTATTTTTGTAACGGCACTATTGAGTTTGATAGAATGGGCGGAGCTAAAATCTTCTCAAATAATTCGAAAATAACCTTATTAGACATCAGTAACTTCGATTCAATCAGGGATTTGTTTCACTTTTTTTTCACTTTTCAATTCAAATTTTGTGCCCTCATTAGTAACTTATATTTGCAAATTTAAAATGAAATGTACGTATATGATTTTAGAAATTTAGGACGCCAACTTTTTGTACAATACGCCAGCATTTATACAACACATTTATTGGAGTTTCAATTTATACACAATGGACCTTATGCTTTGTAATTTGTAGCACAATCACAATATTTTGCTTTTCCGTACTTGTAGGCGAGAAGTAAAAAAGAGAACAAATCTTACTATCGAAAGTTTGTAGTAACTTTCAATATTTTAAAAACAGCTCTTCAATATTAAGTTTAAATTTGAATAAACTGTAATGGGGTCATACAAAAAAAGATTTAGTATTATATGTACATATATTTATCAAAAATATTTTAATATTATTATACTTTTCATTCATGATTTTCTTTATAAACATTCTGAGTCTCATGTTGTGACGTCAAAATTTTGTACACACAGTACGGGAAAATGGTCAAAAAAGATATTTAAACACAAAAGTTTAAGGAACAAATTCGAAATAGCACACGTCAACGCTAGCAAATAGCAAAAAACTAATAAAAAATATATCAGTGCAAGATGGCGGACCATTCCCCGACGACTTCAAGCTTGCGGACTTGTGCTCCCTCTATTACATATTCTTAACTCTATGACCTTCGATTCTAATACAAAATGGCCTCTTTCTCGGAAACACTTGAAGATCGGACCCATGTTGATTAAGCTTTTTTTACTCATTTTGGTCAGTACTATATGCCCTCTAAATTTGTATACCGTATTCATTAACAACCTGTACAATATATTTATGTAAGTAGTTTTAAGTGTACTTAAAAAAAAAATTAAAAATGTAGTAGGTATGACCCAGAGGTTATTCTAACATGCAGTTGGACACAAAATGTGCAGTAGGAAAAGCAAATTGTGCAGTGGGAAAATAAAATCTGTGCAGTTATTTTTCACTTATTACGAATAAAACAAATAAAATTAAAAAAAAAAACTAAAAGTAAGAATATAGGATTTATATACAGAATGTTTCTAAACCTGTCACAAATTTTATGGGTATATAGTACCAAAATGAATAAAAAAGTTTAATTAATATTGCTGGTACTTGAACAGTTGAAGATCGGACCTATTACGATTCAGCTTTTTTTCTCATTTTGGTCAGTACTATATATACTATAAAATTTGTGACACAGGTTTAGAAACATCCTGTAGAATCACTAAAATTGTGCCAGCTTTTTCCTCAACTTTATCTACAAACTCTTCGCTAGCCTCATCTCATCAGTGGCATTGGCCTCAGCAAAAATACCATTGTACCATCTTTATTGTTTGGCTTTAGGGGTTGGCTTGACTCTGTGCTCACGCTTATTTAACCACATCATTGTAGCTTGCCGGGGATCTCACTCTAAGAGAGAAGACAAGCTATTCCGAGACACGATTTTTAAAATATTGCTGGTACTTGAGTCTTTCCACATCCACACTATGCGGTTTGGCAGCCAAAATCCGCGCGAAAATTTTAGTTGCCGTAAGGAATCCGAAGAAATAGTTAAGAAGTTAATTAACTCTGGAAGCGTTAGTTTCCGTAACTTTTCTATTTCTTCCATCCAACTTGAATTGAGTTAAACAAAGATCTTTCCCTAAAATATTATAAACCAATTCTCTGTTTCATTTAAGCCATTCGGTATTGCAGAGAATAGGGAATAGTTCTGACCTCTCTGATTGGCTGAAATTAGAGACAAGAGACAAATTTATCTAATGTAATTTCGTCTACTTAGAATTGGCGTTGATGCGATGCGATTTATTTCCTATATGTGCAGTGGAAAAAAATCCTTAGAATAACCCCTGGTATGACCCCATTTACGAATATGCAGTAGCTAACGAATTTGCTAAATAAGCAAAAAGCAGTGACAGTGACACTGAAATATTCCTTAGGTATCTGATAACAATTATCAAATAAAAGAAAACTATGCGTCTCTCATTGTAGGTCTCTTGTAGTCTTGTAGAGACTCTTGGCAAACCTTCTGAGCCATTACAGAATTCAAATAGAAATAGCTACTAAATAAATACTTACCTTTCTCAAAATCCGAAATGAGTTACAAAAAATAATAATTATATAAACAGCAAACTTAACACAAAAGAAATTTAATTCATAATGAAAACTAAACAATCTATTGAACTTTTTGATAAGGTTTCATACAACCAATTTTTAATTATAAACCAAAGAATAGCTAATAGTACACTACAAATATTTTATATTCGAGTAGGCAGGTATTTCAAAAAAATTACTACCTACATGTTCTAATGAAAACGTCCATTAATATGGAAATACAATTTTTATTTTCACCGCTAACAGATCAAAAACTTCGATGGTGCATTTTTAATGAATAAGAACGTTTTAGAATCTTTAGAATACGATTTTACTATTTTTATTTTTACGATGATATCTGTATGTAGGTATGTGTGTGAGAGTGTGGTTTCGTCTCCGATGGCTCCAATACTACAATTCAAAAAGTTACAATTTTTCGTTCCTATACACAGTGACTACGTTTATCTTTATAATTCAAGCGGCTTCAAGTATATTATGACTTGAAAAATCCTATTGGTTTATCTCAGCGGATTGAAAATAGGATTGAGTTATTTTCAATTTTCTTTAAATTCGTATCGACTAAAAAGATAGTTAAATAGTCGATTATGCAGACAGACAGGGAGAGGTATATGATCTAATTTCATGCTGGCTAATAACCCCAAAATCTAAAAATTGCCGTGTTGTTAAATGTCCTCTCTTTCAAAAATATTTAAAAATAGTTATTTGTATCACTAGTCCAGAAACTGAATATTTGCGAGAACGAGTTTATTTTGACAGGCCGAGCTGAAAGCGAGGCCTGCAAGTACGAGATCTCGCAAAACAGTTTCTGGGCGTGTGATACACAAGATTTTTTGTGCCGACATCTCCATAAATTCATCGTATATATCTCAACACTTTAATTCTATTTTACATAACCTAAAAAAATTAACATATATTTTTATCGGTTTTGCATTGCAAGTTTAAATATTATTACTTACATTTCAGTTAAAAATGCGTGATTATTTTATATTTATTGAAAATATATAATACAAACATTAGTTACGTATATATTTTATGTAATTTCGCATATTTTCAATGACAGATAGCGGAAACTCAATTGTGTCACGTGAAGTTAGTTGTAGTTACAAAACAAACGAAACAAATTAGTCCTAAAGTTGGAATTTATAATTAATCTATACGAGATGACAGCATATTATTATTTTTATGACAAAATTTAGTTATTTAAGTTACAATAATTAAAGATTTAGCCCTAAAATTTATAAACATTTTGTTAATTCTTGTGTTGAAAATAATCTTAAATTGACATATCACCAGAACAGTAATGCCAACTCCTTTTGCCGGCCTAGGTCAGCAACAGCGCATTTCTGGACGATTTTAAGTTCTGTAATACTAGTCAAAATGGACGGAGGTACGAAAAATATTTTTCTTCGTCACTCCAAATATTTCGCTTTTCGACAATTTTACTAAGTTTTATGTCGCGACTTTTATAAAATGAGGTAAAATGGAAACAACCAACAAATGATTTGAACATATTGCGGATGTGCGCATGCGTAGTTACATTATTTGAAGCTTCACTGTTTATTTCGACAGAAGCCAAGCCGCTTCATAAGTCCAACCATGATATTATATAGGCTTGATATGACATTTTCGATCGTTTATTTCGAAGATTGGAAAGAGATTTACTATATTCAAGCGGCTTCAAACGTCGAGATAAACGTAGTCAGTGTGTTCGTGAAATAATTTTACAATATTCTCGATTTTTTGCAAAAACCTTTCTGTATGGAATTTATATACAGAATATAACACGAAAACCGGGCCATAGGCGTTTAACATGGGACAACAGTTTTTCCTTGCGCAAAAGTGGCCTATTAATTTTAGACAGTACTGCTTCAAATAAATGTTTTAGAGAATTAAATTCTGCATTTAATTCAGTATTCATATTTTATTTTGCAAGTTACTTTTTGTGAATGACATTTGACCTGTGAGAAATATATCTGACAAATTGTCTGTATATATTGGAGTTATTATTGTTGAAAATTCACTTAAAAAAAAGTAACAAATTATTAAACGCTATTATTTTGATGCAAATTATATTTTATAATTTCTGACCGATAAAATGTCATTACGTTCGTTTATGATTTTAGTTCAATACGATGGCTAACACCATACAAAAGCAACTTTCATAAAATTCAATTCAATTTACTTGGTTACGAAACGTGCAAAATATAATATGATTAATGAATTGGATGCAGAATTTAATTCTCTAAAACATTTATTTGAAACACTGTTGTCTAAAATGAATATACCATTTATGTGCAAGGAAAAACTGTTTTCCCATGTTAAACGCCTATGGCCCAGTTTTCGTGTTACACCCGGTATATAGAACTTTACAAATTGTAACTTTTTCAATATAAATTTAATGGCTGATACCACAAGCCTTATCTTGAAAATTCATATTTCAATATTTAATTTTACCCTTATATTAAAGAACTATGTTCCGCTTTAAAATAATATTTTGAAAAAATCGTTCTTTATACAGGTTGTCTCACAACTCGCGCCCCAGAGCGAATGAGGAAACACGAGACTGCACTCGGATGTTTAATTTCGAAGAAAAAAAATCTAGCTTAAAAGATATTCGAGAAAAGACGTCTTGAAATTGACGAATCAGAGACCTACACCTTTAACGTGTGTTTTGCCGTAATTTTACGTTACTAGGGTTTTATACAAATCAAATCTTCTTTAAAATGTGTGGGCGACTATAGTTTTCGAAAAATGTCAGTGTCAAATTAAATTTGACAAGGTGAATAAAATAAGGCAAATTCTTACCATGTATTCAACCGCTGATTACTTAGAAATGATTATAATTTTCGGAGAGAGGCAGCACGAGTCTGTTCGGAGCGTTTTCCGGATAGAAATCTTGTGGATCATAAAGTGATATTGAGAGCCATCGCAAGGACGCATGAGACCGGTCAAGTTATGCCAGATCAAATGAGAATAATATTTTCGTTTAACACATTTTACACAGCTGCTACAACACGTTGCACTGTACGATATAAATGATGATCTCTGATGACACCTTCGCTAACCTAAATTTGTTGACAGTGAAAAGTCAAAATTACAGTAAGTCAAACAAATTTTGTAACTCACTAATAGTATTTTTAAAACCTAGCAACCAGTTTTATTTTGTAATAATATCATCACACCTCAAGATATCCTTCCGGGATTGGTGGATTAAAAAGTCTTGTAACTCCGTTATGCAAGCAGCCGCAAATTATTTTCTTCTATTTGTTGGCAACCTATTGTCGTCGGCAGGTATATGAGGATGAATTAGATATTGGAATTTTGCATTTTCGAAACAGTATTTTTAAAACAAGGCTTGTGGTACCAGCCAATATTACTAAAATGAACCTGCATACTCGTAATATTGCGTTTCTGCTTATATATTTATCTTCATCTTGCAATTTATCTGAATCTTTGTTTCTCAAGTCTGGTTTGAAAGTGTTTCCCGCTGTAAAAAATCGTGTCAATGTTTCCTGATACACCTTTCGAACGATAATAACTGTTTATTAAAATTAAAATGATTAGGAATACAATGCATAGCGTCGTCCTTGCTCTTACTTCCTTAAATACTCTTGGAATTGCATTTAAATGTTATTTGTAATCCATGTTAGAGCGTAAATATAATTGAATTTTATTTAACTCTCTCGGTGTATAATTTTCTAACTGTTGCTGATGCACACGACTTGAAAACCCGTTCTAGAAAGCAACTGACAAAACGTCCTTCAACGGTGCCGGTACTTTTGGTAATTGAAACATTTGATTACAAAACAATGAAACTTATGTGTCAGTTTCGTGACACAAATTCAGCTTAGATTAGAATGATCTCTAAAGGTGTAGGTTGTTGTTTAGATTTTTACTGAATAATCATGTTTTTTAAGTTACTTTAATGTAATAGCTGTGCTCACAAATATAAATTTAAATTACCTTAATCATATTTTGATTTTGTCACAGTATTACCTCTCGCCAAGAGAGGTATTGAATTCATGCTAAAAATCGCATATCCAGATTTTAGTGAATAAGCACGTTTTAAGGTCCCTAGAATCCGATTATAACATTATTACGATGATGTCCGTATGTGTGTGTGGATGTTGGATCCACGATTTCTCAAATACTATAAGACTTAAGACATTTTTAACTACGGATTCCTCAATCTAACAATAAGGGGAAGAGTTGATGATTAAGTTTTGGTAACAAGTGGACAACCGGAAGTAGTAGTTACAACAAAAAATCATCTAAATATTTTTTATCGAAAATTTATGTAAATACTTATATTAAAGAACGTTAAATTCTTTATTCGATAAATATAAATTCATTATTATATCTTCTATAAATTTAGAGATAAAGAAATGCATATAAAATAATTTGATGTAAAAAATCTCAGATCAAACTACTTCAAGGGAAGAAATTCAAATGTTTGTAATTGACACATAAATGTCACTCAAAAATATTTGTATGCCACTGGCAAAAATATTTGTACATCATTATGAAGATTATGAAAATAAACAAAAATCAACAAAGCAAAAGAATATACGTAAAAAAGAATATAAAAGGAATTTGCGAAAAAATGACGAATATAAAGAAAAAGAAAAGGGAAGTAGAAAAAGAAAAATTCAGGATATTGAATATAAAGAAAATGTATGTATTGTACATAATTTATATTAAAATATCCCATAGATTTTGCAAATATATGTGAGAATTATTTTGTAGTGAGACATGAATATGTATATGTATTAGTATTTAAAAATATATTTTGTTTTATGAGTACAACCAGGTAAAATATCTGGCAAGAGGTTATGTGCTGGCCACATCAGATTTTTTATGACTTTGCTTAAGATCTACCATCTTTTCACTCATTGCAGTAGACATTTTCCCTTATTGACAGTTTATTTTACAAGTTTTGACATTGACTTTTATGCTAAGGACGCCAAATATCGCTACATTTTATGTAATTTCGTATTGGTTATATTTATGACCATTAAAGTTTGGAGTTGGCAATTTTTAGCTTTTTCTTTACTGTCAATAAATTTCAAATCTGAAAATAAGAACGGTTGTATTTGAAGAGCCAGGAAAAAAGATGAATGTCACAAAATGTGTTTTTTTTTCAATACCTATACTCGATTTTAAAGTTGAAACCTTATTTTTGAAAAAGATACTGTTTTCAATCTTAGTCCAAAACTCAAATTGGATATTATTATACCCACAAATAGGTCGAGTTTCAACTTACGTGAGGCCTAATAGAATGTTATTAGTCTCACTATCTAATCTACTAAGCAAAAATTCTTGGACCGTCATCCTTTTTGGCTATTAGTAGAACCAACCATTTGATTTTGCTAGAAAATGGATATTCATCTTGCTATGATGATGTTTGAAAGTAGCGGTAGTGGGGATAAAAATACGAGAAAAACCAGGATTATTTCGTGGTTGCCGTGGTCCGACTTTTTGCCAATTTTTTTCAGGAACCGCGTTCTAAATAGTGTAACACGAGGGGGGTCTCTGAAGAAGATGATGCTGAAGAGGATGATGACTGCAACTATTATACACTTACTGACTGGTGGACGCCTCGGATGATTGGCGTCCACGGCTTTGTGAGAAGGACGTCGTGCGAAGGAAGCGTGAGAAGGAATACATGATAAGGACGAACACTTGAGAGGGAAGAACACTCATACACATGCACTTTCACTTTATGAACACTACGGACATGAACAAATACTTGTTATTTAAAAACTATTTTATTTACATTTAAACTAATACAACTATAACTAACACAACTAATAAGTACATTCCGTAACACAGCGGGCGGGCATCGCCCCAAAACTAAAAGACACTACATGTCCAAAACAATATACGTCTGCACGACGCAACGAATTAATTTCGACCCTTCCATCTTTACCCCATAACTATCTAAACTCGACGCTTACATCTTTACCCCACGACTATCTAAACTGGACTATCTTTAAAAACAAAAACGCTATCTTCAGGACATGATTATCTTAGGGGTACGGGGTGCATAGGCATCCAAAGTCACGCACGTATACATAATAATTTCCAGACTTAATTATCAACAAATAAATGTCGTGCCTATCATAATACGATAAGAATTTCTAAACTGAATTTTGACATTTATAACTTAAACAGACAAAGAGAGTTAAAATATGATTATCGAAACTATAATTTAGAAGAGTTTATAAAAAGTTATTTATCTGTTATTGCGCTTACCCTCGTCTTATTACAATAGAAACCGGTAAATAATTTCAGGACTTACGGAATACCAAACCGTAAACCTGATCGAACCGGTTGCGTTACGGAACATACTATTATTTTGTCCGTTGCCTAATTATTTTGTTTATTTAATGCAGTCACACCAATCCAAAATAACAAAATTTCTCTAGAAATAATGTAAGAATGAAGCTCCTTCTAACATCAATAAGCTTCTAATTCTAAAATTTATTTGTTGATGCACCTTTACAAAGGTTTTTTACTTCCTTGGAAGTAAAGGAAGTATTGTAATCGCGAAAAATTTCGGTCTTGAGATTTCAACGGAAATATCCATTTTGACCATCCCTGAATCCATTCTGACTAATTTCGTCGTGACGTCTGTACGTACGTACATACGTACGTACGTATGTATGTACGTGCGTATGTATCTCGTATAACTCAAGCCGTAGAAAGTTGAAATTTTGTATTTAGGACTTCTATAGCATCTAGTTGTGCACCTCCCTTTTTGGTCATTACATAATTTCCAGAAATGGTACTTTATTTGAAGCCTATAATAGATTTTAATGAAAAACTATATTAAAATATAATCCAAAACGTTTAAAATTTGGTGTATAAGACTTTTATATCAATTGGAATAACATAGCAGATTTTGGTTAAAACAGACTAACCGGAAGTGATATATTACCTGAAGTTGTTAACAGTTTCTCTTGAATAAAATGGTTTCATTTTGATTTTAGAAATAAATGCTTCAAATAAGAGTTTTAGAGAATTAAATTCTGCGTCTAGCACATCAAGTATTATTAAATTAGCTCTTTGTATAAGCGAGATATGTAAATTTAAAACATATACTTTTTGGTTTTTGTAATGAAGCTTGCTATGGATTAGGACAAAAAATAACAAAAAAATAAAAAATAGATGTTAATGTCAAATTATATCAAACATGTGCAATTTTATAATTGGGTCTATACTTCATCTTCATATTGGTCTTGCGTACAAGGAAGTCGTGTGGTGTCCACATCAGATTTTTTTATTGGTGAAAACAAACGCAGTTCAGTTAGGAATATAATCAGGCGAGTTCTGAAGGTCGCCATAAGGCCGCAAGGAATTCGCTTCTCTTCGTCCCAAGATTATCTTTCTTCAGCAGAGTTATTTTGCTTTGCTTGTTCACTTCCTTGTGCAAATTATTGGCTGGCATTTCGCACTACTTTGTTGCCTGTACTCGTATCTAGTTCAGATTGAATGCATTACTGATGCGGTGAGCTGTTCGCTTAGCATAATACAAGCACAATGATCAGTTTCGTCATCCTAAGCACTTACTCATTGCTTTGACTCCTGGGCTGTGCTGTGGCTGTGTTCCACTTTTCTATACCACTGTTAACAAACTAAATCTACTTATTCAAATTGATTTATAATATATCCTTGATCTATTACAATACTGACGCATCTTAACTACATTACAATTTTAATTTTGAAATACACATTCTACCGAGTACTGAGACGTGATTGTTTCAATAACATTTTGTGTTTTATGTAATATGTACTTGTAAAATAAATAGAAACATCCATTATGTATGCCAATAATAAATCAATGGTTTTAATATTGATGTAGAAATTTTCAGTTTTTCTAGTAATAATTCTGAATTAATTGTTATTTTTAAAACATTTCCAAAAAATGTGCCCTACATCTCGAGAACTATAAGAGAAACGAAGTCGATTAAATTAGACAATAGTTGTACCATTAGGAGACCATTTTAATGGAGTACGTACGTATCGTTTGGAAAAAATACTGAGGTATATATATATATATATATATATATATATATATATATATATATATATATATATATATATATATATATATATATATATATATATTATATATATATACCTTCCTCTTTGGGGCACTTTTTAATGCTCTTTCAAATGGCGATACTAAATATGTAAGTATGTATATTTAAATTAATAAAAATTAAATAGCGGGAGGTTTGGTGTTAGCCACATCAGATTTTCGGGTATGTGATTTAAAAAAGGGTCGAAATTTTAAAAAAATTTAAAATTCTGAAAATTTGTATTTAAGTAGTTTGAAGAGTGTAGATTTAAGATTTTAAAACCGCAGGTCGATATCTCTTTTCGTGTCCGAGATATTCGTCCTCAAAACTTTGCTCAAAAATGCCCATTTTTGGGTCATATCCCAAAAATGGTCAATTATACACCGCTGACGATATTACCATTAGATTCTACGAGCAAAATTACATAAGCATACCAATTTTCATAATTTTTGAACAACTATTACAATCCCCAGAAGGAAAAGTCTGAAAATGGCCGAAAATCGCAAAAAATCTAAGGTGTACCCCTTACGATTTTTTCAGTTTTTGACAATTTTAAGGAATGTTTAATAATTAATGTATCCGTTGGAATATTTTGATGAAAATTGGTATACTTATGTTTTTTGGTACGAGGAATTTATTGGCGAGGTCGTTGAAGGTGTACCGCTCACCCATTTTTGGGTATGAGGATGGTGTGGTTTAAAAAAAAGGATGGAAATTTTAAAAAAATAAAAATTCTGAAAATTTGTATTTAAGTAGTTTGAAGGATGTAGATTTAAGATTTTAGAACCGCAGGTCGATATCTCTTTTCGTGTCCGAGATATTCGTCCTCAAAACTTTGCTCAAAAATGCCCATTTTTGGGTCATATCCCAAAAATGGTCAATTATACACCGCTGGCGATATTACCATTAGATTCTACGAGCAAAATTACATAAGCATACCAATTTTCATAATTTTTGAACAACTATTACAATCCCCAGAAGGAAAAGTCTGAAAATGGCCAAAAATCGCAAAAAAACTAAGGTGTACCCCTTGGGATTTTTTCAGTTTTTGACAATTTTAAGGAATGTTTAATAATTAATGTATCCGTTGGAATATTTTGATGAAAATTAGTATACTTATGTTTTTTGGTACGAGGAATTTACTGGCGAGGTCGTTGAAGGTGCACCGCACACCCATTTTTGGGTATGAGGATGGTGTGGTTTAAAAAAGGGTGGAAATATTTAAAAAATTAAAAATTCTGAAAATTTGTATTTAAGTAGTTTGAAGGGTGTAGATTTCAGATTTTAAAACCGCAGGTCGATATCTCTTTTCGTGTCCGAGATATTCGTCCTCAAAACTTTGCTCAAAAATGCCCATTTTTGGGTCATATCCCAAAAATGGTCAATTATACACCGCTGGCGATATCACCATTAGATTCTACGAGCAAAATTACATAAGCATACCAATTTTCATAATTTTTGAACAACTATTACAATCCCCAGAAGGAAAAGTCTGAAAATGGCCAAAAATCGCAAAAAATCTAAGGTGTACCCCTTACGATTTTTTCAGTTTTTGACAATTTTAAGGAATGTTTAATAATTAATGTATCCGTTGGAATATTTTGATGAAAATTGGTATACTTATGTTTTTTGGTACGAGGAATTTATTGGCGAGGTCGTTGAAGGTGTACCGCACACCCATTTTTGGGTATGAGGATGGTGTGGTTTAAAAAAGGATGGAAATTTTAAAAAAATTAAAAATTCTGAAAATTTGTATTTAAGTAGTTTGAAGGATGTAGATTTAAGATTTTAAAACCGCAGGCCGATATCTCTTTTCGTGTCCGAGATATTCGTCCTCAAAGCTTTGCTCAAAAATGCCCATTTTTGGGTCATATCCCAAAAATGGTCAATTATACACCGCTGGCGATATCACCATTAGATTCTACGAACAAAATTACATAAGCATATCAATTTTCATAATTTTTGAACAACTATTACAGTCTCCAGAAGGAAAAGTCTGAAAATGGCCAAAAATCGGAAAAAATCTAAGGTGTACCCCTTGCGATTTTTTCAGTTTTTGGCAAAATTAAGGTATGTTTTTAATAATTAATGTATCCGTTGGAATATTTTGATGAAAATTGGTATACTTATGGTTTTTGGTACGAGGAATTTACTGGCGAGGTCGTTGAAGATGCACCGCATACCCATTTTTGGGTATGAGGATGGTGTGGTTTAAAAAAGGGTGGAATTTTTTAAAAAATTAAAAATTCTGAAAATTTGTATTTAAGTTTTGAAGGATGTAGATTTAAAATTTATTACCGCAGGTCGATATCTTTTTTCGTGTTCGAGATATTCGTCCTCAAAACTTTGCTCAAAAATGCCCATTTTTGGGTCATATTCCCCTTGCGATTTTTTCAGTTTTGACAATTTTAAGGAATATTTAATAATTAATGTATCCGTTGGAATATTTTGATGAAAATTGGTATACTTATGGTTTTTGGTACGAGATATTTACAGGTGAGGTCGTTGAAGGTGTACCGCACACCCATTTTTGGGTATGAGGGTGGTGTGGTTTAAAAAAGGGTCGAAATTTTTAAAAAATTAAAAATTCTGAAAATTTTCTATTTATTTAGTTTGAAGGGTGTAGATTTAAGATTTTTAATTTTTAGTTATTTTGATCAGTACTATATGCCCTTAAATTTTTTTACAGTATTTTTGAAACACCCTGTATACTTGTACATATTATGAAATTGGTTTCCTACTGGGGCAACTTTTAGCTTCGTATGGTTCTTGAGATCCCCTTGTTGGGCGCGTTATTCTAAACATCCTGCATTTCTGTCCTGAATTAGACCAGCGATATAAAACCGTTTGAAGAATCGAAAAATATGTGCATGTTAGTTGAGATTTTCGGGGCTATTCTGTAACTCAATCATTATCATTTATCGATCATTATCGAGGTAATGATCAATTGCAATTCAAATTGGGATTCTGTAAGTCACTTGATCACTAAAATTGGTTAATGATAGTCGATAACACACTAAAATTTATCGATCAGTAATATGTTGTCGTTATCATCGATAACAAATGTCAAAATCAGACAAAAGTATCAGTTAGAATTATATATCGCCTGTACTTTCAATGCAATATACATAATTGAAAGAATATACAAGTAAGTATTTTATATCATATAATATAATTCGTAGTATTTACATTTTTATATTGTTTATAGATTTAGGTTATGTACTTATATACTCACAACAAGGCACTAAGAAATGCATCCTTACGCGATGAAAATTTTAAACAAATCTTTTAAGTAATCCGAGAACTCGCCCAATATTTAATCATAACACTCAGGCCTCATCTGCGAAATGGTAGAAATGACTGCTAGAAACCGCGAGGCCCAGAGCAATTACAATGACATGCGAGGCCCCTTCGAAACTATATATTTATAATTTCCACCACAATTTTATTGTATTTTTTTCTTCGCAAATTGCTATTATTAAAATATTGACGAAATTTCTTTTGTTGGATTTATTCTTGTAATCAATAAAATATTCTTTGTTGTAATCAATCATTTTACAGTTATAGTTTTCAATATAACAATGCCAGAGAAATATGCGTTTGGAAGTATATTTCTTCTACTTTTTTCTACTAAATTTTAATAGTACATCAGGGGAATATCGGTGGAAAAGAAAAAACATAAAATTACTCAGATTTCAAAAATCCACAGTAGTTTCTAAATGAATAAAATATATGATAATAAATCATAATTATTCTTCGCAAAACACAACATAATGATCCTTTTGTAGGATTAATTTCTGCAATGAGTATTCTTGAGCAATAGTCAACATATCATTTGTTGTAATCAATAAAAAATAATAGTATTAAGGAGCTCAATAGAACAATGTGCCTATATAATTATTTATAACTAAAAAATATTTTATTTTACTCTTCTTAAATTAGGTACTGTTTTTCTTTTTTGGCAATTCTGTGAGTGAATAATTAAAGAATTGAAATACTTATTGGTAAATGACTGCTAAGTTCATATGAGCGCGAAATGCGTAAAATTGTCAAATAAATGACAAAGAAAATGATTGTTGTTATAGAATACGAAAATTGAGACAATCGATATCTTGATCATTAAAAATAAACGATTGTCATTAATTTAACGATCGATAACAGATAATGATAAAGTTACAGAATAGCACCGAATATAGGGTTAGGGAGTGTGTTGAAGGTTGCTTTTACGTTTTACGTAGAGGTCCGTTATATGAATATATTTATATGGGCATAATTGGTTTTGTATTAAAGGAGAGAAAGTTTCCTAGTACAATAATAGAAGAACTAGCATGAATGCTGTTATGAATGTGGACGAGGCGAAAGTACTAAGTTTTTATATAAATCCACAAGTAATGCATGATTGTTCCATGAATGGTGCAAGGGTTCATGCCAACCTACTTTGTGGGAAATACTCGTCCAGTGTCTTCTCTAAGACATTCTTGTTGGCTGGTAGATTCCTACGATCTTTTCCCAGTGCTACAGTTCCACGAAGCGCGTTGTTGACGTTTGATGTTGTACCTGAGGAGAAAGCTCATCACACATGAACGTAAGGCAGAGTGTTGTGATGTGAGGTCGCCGTGGCAAACCGGGAGGTGACCGGGTCGACTTCGGCTCTACGGCACACGGCGCTAGAGTGAAAGGTTGGACACTGCACGGCACGGGACATCAACGAACGAGGCCGAGAGAACGTCCGACATACGATCACTTCTACCAGCTGCACACTGGTCTGGAATCTCACACACTGAGTAGATATATTCTATTTCGATCTAGAACTTATCCGCTTATGCTGATACTCAGTGTAACCGATCGTCATTGTAAAGTGGTACGATACCTTGGCTGAAGACGCATAAGTCGCTTTCTTTCGGAAAAATCGGATCGTACATGTTTTTACCTCCCGCTACCCTTGGTAAGGGAGGTATAGGGATCGTACTAAAAATCACATATCGAGATTTTGGTAAATGACTACGTTTTAAGGTCCCTAGAATCCAATTTCAACATTTCCACAATGATGTCTGTATGTTATGTGTGTGTGGATCATCCACTCTAACTCAAATACTATCATTCAGAAAATTTTGAAATCTTGTATTTCGAACTTTTTCTGTATTGGAAAGAGCCCATTAGATTTTGGTGAAAATCGGATAACCGGAAATGGCACATTACTAGAAGCTCAAAATAGTTTTTCTTCGAAAAATACCTTTAAATGTTATTTTTTCGAGATTAATGTTATTATAAAAATTAAATAAAAAATAAAATAAATATATCATCATGGCATATTACCCATTGCTGGGTGTGCCAATCTGCTTTGTACGCAGATATCGGTAATGATGATGACATATTTGTACCGTGCGGGCGTTTACCAGGCGTCACCTCACGGGCACTCATTGCTGGCGTGGAGAGTGCACCACAGGAGTCAATTTAGTGCCATTTTAAAATTGGAAATATTTGGCGTCGGTCGGGATCGAACCCGGTTCCCCAGATTCGCGATCAGACACTCAGGCACGCGTCCACAAGACCCCATAAAAATTAAAGATTATTAAATTTTCTATAGATTTGCATTAATACTTTTTCTATATATTTTATGGATAAATTTATAAAATTATCTATAATTTAAATCCCAGAACCTACGCTTTAAACAAACAAAACGCAGTTATTCAAATGTATGTAACTGACAGATAAATGTCACTATCACAGAACCAATCATTTAAAAATAATTTTAGTAACGTTTTAAAAAGGAAAAAGTAAATAGAACAATAGAAAAGGAATTCAATACAGTATCCAGCATAAGTAAATATGTAGGTATGTATTTAGATTAATAAAAATTAACGATTCACAAAAATATTTAAGATAATCCTCATTTTTGGATTACTGAATTCTATTCTATCTCGGTATTTAAAATTTAATCTTCATTTTATTATAGTTCCGGTGGCTCAATGGTTAGAGCAACGCCTCATGTCATGAGTGCCCTCGGGACTATGGGTTCGAATCCCACTAAGGCATGGATGTGTGTGAATGTGAACCCACTTTGTAATTGGGATTTAATCCTGTTGACAGGTTTAAAAAAGGTAGTTACTTGGATTAGATTAGACTATATTTTAAGAAATAAACTGTCAAAATTAGAGCATAATTCGCTAATAGAAAAAACTTAATCTTTTTTGTAACTCGGGCTGAAAATGGCGGGAGGTATTGTGTTGGCCACACCAGATTTTTTTCGTTTTTTGATCGTATACCCCCACCACAGATGTCTGGATTGTGATCTGAATTTTCGAATCGCTTTAAAACACCGATTACGTCAGTCGGATTGCTTTGATTGCTAGTTATGGGAAGCAGGGCCGACCCAAGTTACAGGCAAGCCAGGCGACGGCCTGGGGCGAAATTGGTTTTAGAGCGACATTTTTTGAGACTATTTTTTTGCAAAATAAATTAAAAATCTAATTATAAGGTTATTGACTCGTCCAATGTGTAGCTTTAATCATAATGCTGACAATTCCAGTTGCAGCAAACTTATATTAATTAAATCCTATTTTTTTTTTACTTTTTTACAAAGAAAGAAGACAGGTTAAATTCGTTGGCGTTTATATCAATTAAAAACATTGTCATATCAAATACTGAAGAAGTAATTACGGAAAAATACCCCAACATCAAAAAAAAAAATTGCAACAAAAGCTTTTGTACGGAATCCTGTACAGAAAAATACACTGGTGCAACAGCCACTCGCCAAGTTGGCGACATATTTTGGTTTTTGACATATTTCTTGAAAACGGTGATCCGTATCGAAATTTTATACAAAACAAGATTCTTATATTTTTGACCTAGGATGAACCGGTAAAAGAGTTAATTAGATTTTTTGAATTGCAAAACACTGAGAAATATTTTTTCTTTCCCTATATACAGGGTTAGTCACGGAAGAGTTATTTTGAAAGTCTGTTTGTTTGCAACTCAAAATACTAATGACAACAGACCATATTTAATTGTTTAATGTCAAAATGACAGAACCATCAGTAGACAGGCAAAGCAATCATGAATTAAATATTCTATTTTTTTAAGAGAGGAAGCTAGACGCTGCATGTTGTAAATTATATTTCGGGTTGCACACTAACGGACTTTGAAAGTAAATACATATATATATATATATATATATATATATATATATATATATATATATATATATATATATATATATATATATATATATATGTATATATATATAACTCTCCCGTGACTAATCCTGTATATTGTATTCGACAAAAATAAAGCGACTCTGTAGAACCCACTTAAAACACCATTCTTGCAATAGCAAAATGCACAATATGTATAATCACAAGAATTTACAAAATTACCAACATACAACAAAAACGAAGCACAAATTATTATCGACGCCAAATCACCTTAATCACATGAATGACAGAATGACCTGAATATTCAAATAATTCAAATATTTGAAAATGACACTTGTTGCCGCGGTTACAATACAGTTTCTATTTCATTTTTTAGCGTTGGTTAGACGGAGATATTATACCCCTCCTAAACACGGATGACAATGAAGTAGCGAATACAAGTGTCATATATGCAATGTTTGTACGACAAAGATGCTAGATAAAAGTTTTGTAATTCTTGCATTAGAAATCGATGACGTGAGAATAAACTGGGATATATATATATATATATATATATATATATATATATATATATATATATATAAATTTATATTGAAAAAAAATCGTAGGTGATTTGAATAATTTATGTATATGTCTATATTTCACAGCTTTGAATTTCTAATAACAGTTTTAGATTCCTTGTCAATAAATCGATCTATTTATTTCAAAATCAATCAATTTATTTATTTATGACAGCATGGTTACCAATATATTATTATTGTGTCATTTAAGGCAATTATTCATTTATCTTAAACAGATTTATCCATCTTTAAAAATACTTTAAATCACTCACATTATTATCGACTTTTCCTTAGATTTTACTTAGTTTCATTTTATACGTTTGAGATTTTTGATTATTCTTTTCGAAATTGTGCCATTTCTTAAACGGCAAACTTGAAAACTTATAATCTTCTTAGAAACAAACACAGATTAGAAACGTCAAAAAATCAACGGAAAACACAATTTCATCAATTTATTTCGATCGATTTTACACGTGCCGATAAATTGAAAATCGCAAGTTGATCAATAAATCGTTCGATTTATCGTTAAATATAATATATCCATAAGACTACGAGCACGACGAAATCTGAAGCCCCATATCTAGAACTTATCCATTTATTAAATTATTCCCAGTCAACGAACTCTGTAAACATACAATGGATTGAAGATACGGTAATACAGATGAGATGATTCAGTGGAAGGTATGATTCCCCGCCTTCGTACAGCTGGCGAGTGATGTCAGAAAACCTGTGCAAAAAATGCCCTCGGCCAGAATCAGAAAAGCAAAGCAAAGTGTCATCCTGAGTTGCTCGTTTGGGAGATGACGCGAGTAGCCATAGCCACTGTTGGTCACCTACCTGGCGTACCCGTGCCTAGCTAATGAACAAGAACGTTGCGTATTTGTGTCACGTAAATCTGAAAGACAATAACGCCCGTCTGCGGCCTGTGAAAAAACAAACACGTCTGCGGCGGCGGTAGCGGGAGGAATACAGTCGAACGGGATCGATACAAGAGCTTCTCGCTTCTCGGCTCTTCACCATCAACCTGATCCTGCGAGGCCAGCGTACTGGCCACCGGCCACGGCACGGCTGAATGACAACCGCGGCGCGGATAACTCACGCTCAATGCTTTGTTCCAGCACAACCCAGACAATCATATTCCCAACGCCTTCATTGCCCATTACCATATACGACCAACGGAGGATAAACACGATGACAGATTTAGTTTACTAAATTGAGTTGCTAATCGCTCAAGACAAATTCGCTAAGCAATAAGAAGTGATAAATGTATTGTATTTTGACGTCTGTCCAAATGTGCTGAATTCATTATAGACAGATATACTCGTATAGGTGGCAACAAATCAAGAAAATGCAAGCGGTAATATTACATCTTAAAGCAAAGGTTATTGTTATCAGGCCATTTGCTTACACCCAGGGAACTTACGTACGCTTGGAGCAGTATTTCGTAAGGGCGGCAAAATTACAAATCATATATATATACAGGGTGCAGCAGAACCAATTGAGCAGTTTTGAAGTGTTATGACCAGGGTTTTTATTTTTGAAATCAGTAGGATTTACCATTGTATACTCATTAATTTTTAAAAATAATGTCTTTAAGATGGCGGCCGTTAGCTGCAATATATTGCTGAAGCCGATTTCTGAAGTTTTGAACAGCCCGTTAACACATTTCGCGGGGTATCGCGTTTACTTCTTCAACAATCTGCTCCCTTAGCTCTAGCAGGTTTTGGGGGCGACGTTTAAACACTTTTTTTAGATATCCCAAAGAAAGAAGTCGCATATGCTTAAATCGGGCGATCGCGCAGGCCACCCCACGTCACCTCTCAATGACACTAGACGTCCAGGAAACATTTCTCTTAAAGCGTTTAGAGAATGCCGGGCTGTGTGGGCTGTAGTTCCATCCTGTTGGAACCAAAAGTCCCCTAATCCCTCTTCTTCAACAACCATTTCCAATCGGGGCTGCAGAAAATTTTGAAACATTGAAACATAACGCCCGGAATTCACGGTCACGCCTCCCTCTTCAAAAAAGTATGGGCCTATAAGACCAAATTGTGATACGGCACACCACACCGTTAGTTTCGGAGATTGTAGCGGTCTTTCGTGAACAATTTGGGGGTTGTTTTCAGCCCAGTAGCGAAAATTTTGTTTATTCACAATCACGCTTAGGTGAAAATGTGCCTCGTCGATGCTGAAGAATGCTGCCTCAGGAGGGATCGCTGCAAGAATTTCTTCACACAGATTTTGGCGGTTGGCGTAGTCTGCTGGGTTCAATTCCTGAACCATCATTATTTTGAAGGGATGGAAATTCAAATCTAAATATATAGGCGTTACGTGTTCTTGCTTCCGAGTCAAAGTCAATCCGGAATTGTAATGACACCATTTTACAGCTGGCCAAACATTATCGTTTTACGGGCCTGAACATACTTATGAACTCTTTAATCGACATATACCTACAGAAGGAATTTAAAAAAATGTAGGAGGTCAGCCATAGTTCGATAGGTACTGGAGAGACATTGTATACCTCAGTCAAACGAAGAAGTTTATCTCACCCTCTTCGACTTAGAACTATGACAGTTATCTTTACTGGTCATTTTCCTCTGAAATATCATCTATGTAAAATTGAGAGCTCAGATTTTTCCAAACATACCTTAACATAACCTAATGCACATTTTTGTAAGTTTACATCTATTATTTTATCGCCCAAATGTCCGGCACCCACTTTGTTATCGCCCAATTGACCATCGCCTAGTCGCTCTCGCCTAATTGACCGTGTCCAAAGGTCCTGGGTTCATATCTTGTAGTCTCGTTATTACCCTATCAGACTTATTTCTATACATATTTTAAAATCAAATTGTAAAACCGTGAAATAATAAATCTGTCTTCCTCTTGGGAGTACGAAGATGATAGACTAAGACTGATTGTGTCTTGGGGGACTGTTAATATGCAAATAATATTAATAGGATAGGTGGTCTGGTAAGGGAAGTTGAAAGAAAGGCAGATGATGGGATCAGACAGCTAGCAGACGTTGGGCGAAGGCGCCGCTCCGCGATTTCGGCGATTTAAAGTGGAGTCAAGGTCAGGCCCGCGGACTGTGGACGGTGGACTGCGGGCGGCGCGCACGTGTGACCGACCAAACAGGTTCAGGCTTCGATGCGTCTCGCGACAACGATGCCTACAACCAGCGATCAAACACTCTCCATTAAGTTCTTTGTCCCGCGAGCTTGCTTGTGTACGTGTCCGTTCCCACTTGTCTTGTAGCGATCGCGACTGCCGCGGATGCTCCCGCGTGCAAACAGGTTCCGCGCTGAGCCAAGCCAAGCCGAGATCAACTTCTCCACCGACTGCTCGTCTCACCTACGGTTGCGATTTCACACAGCCGCTCCGCCCCTCACGAAGAAGATGCTCTAACCGTAACACAAGCATTGTCCGACCATTGCCTTATGCGGTCACTCAACGAACGAACAAATCAGCATCCCGATCGGCCCAGCAGCGCTAATTGCGTAACATTCCACCGATTTGGAGATGAGCGCCCGATAGGGTTATATAGGAATATGAATGAAATGTAGAGGAAATGTCTTGGACTTGGATGGGTACACCTTGTGAAGTTATAGAGAGTGCGAAGCCTTCCCTGTGTGTTTGTTGTTTTGCTTGGCCTCTGGCCGGCCGGCGGCGAGTCAGCGACCTCGGTGAGAAACTCTCGCAACTATTCCGTGAAGTAGCGTGTGCGGGCGCGGGGGTATCGGATGAATATATGGGCGATATGTACCGAGGTCGAGTGAGACAGCGCGCGGCGACGCGACGAGGATGGAACAAAGGCAGCGCGCGAGACACCGGCACTGGCACCGACTCCGGCTGCGACCAGCGATCGAATCCAAGTGAACGAGAGCGGGAAAAGAATGCAGTGGCAACGTCGCGAGCCGCGCATCGGAATGCTGTTGTAGTCGGTGGTTGCGGGAGGCTCCGACACAAGGGTCAGTGCCGCACGCACAATACACACACAATGTCAACCGAACTTATCTATATCTAAACAACACCCATTCAATGATTACCCAAACACAAGTCCCAGAACTCGTCCACCAAGTCTTCAGCCGAACAACTCGGGCGACACTCTTGTTCTACCAAAATTACTTGCACATTTAACCGATCAAGTAGTTGACATCGATCTACCGTGGCATTGTTAAAGTTTTACTCAAGTACTGAAGTAGGTACTTGTTTCCGGGTCGATTCAATCTGGTACAATGGTACAGACAAACAGTCTTCGTAACATACGACTGCTTAGACTATTGACATTTTATACTCCATTGTATGGGTTTAGCCTCAAATATCAACGTACTTCTTCCATGACCGATTCATTCTGATGTAGTCAGAATAACTAGACATGCTTTCATGTTTTTGATTCTATGTCCGTACAGAATTAGAACTTACTCTATTAGAACTTTGTGGGGTTGGTTGAAAAGTAAAGTAGGTACACCAGCACCAAACAGAAGTGAATATTCGAAATGCACAAATTTATTATTATATGTTACGGCCCGCATAAAGGAACATCAAGATTGACTCGATACAGCAACACACTCTGTTGATAAATGAGTCAAAAAATGTCTGGAGATCCTTGAATATATCTTAATTTATTGAAAAACATTTAAAACACTGTAACTAGACCACAAATTAAAATCGTATTACAACTTTAGGGTTTTATACCTTCCGTCACTTTAGGTAAAGAAGGTATTGTCTGATCAAAAAATTCGGTGGTGAGGTTTTAATGAATAAGCACAATTTATAGTCCCTAGAATAAGATTTTACTATTTTTACGATGATGAATGTATGTATGTATGTATGTATGTATGTATGTATGTATGTATGTATGTATGTATGTATGTATGTATGTATGTATGTATGTATGTATGTATGTATGTATGTATGTATGTATGTATGTATGTATGTATGTATGTATGTATGTATGTATGTATGTATGTATGTATGTATGTATGTATGTATGTATGTATGTATGTATGTATGTATGTATATATGAATGTATGTATGTATGTGTGTGTGTATGTGTGTGTGTGTGTGTGTGTGTGCGTGCGCGCTCGCGTGTGTTGTGTGTGTGGGTGTGTGTGTGACGATTTTTTCGGATCCGATAACTCAAATACTACAATTTAAAAATTTATAATTCTTTCGTATTCCCTTTCTTTACATCCATGTGAAGAGATGATTAGATTTTGGTTACAATTGGTCAACCGGAAGTACTCTCATTTTAAGATTTTAATAGTTTTTCTTGAGAAAACGCTATTAAATATCATAGTAAAGAATATTTTATTCTCTACACGATTTGTTTACATTTTATACTTCATATTAAATGGATATAGAGTTAAAAAATTATAATAAATTAAATTTCATAAAGCAGCCATGTATGCTATAACCATGAAAACAACTATTAGTATGTATGCGTTATAATTTTACTGGAAATATAGAATCTCTTACAGGAAATACATAGAATATCTACAAAATACATAGGACTGACAGAAGGTAATGTACTTGAAATATGGAATCTTGTGCAAGAAACTTTCTGTGTGGAATTTATACAAAATACATGGAACTGACGAAGGTAATGTGCTGGCCGCATCAGATTTTTAGTTGTATATTTATGTGTAATATACATTTCAAAATTTGGCATATTTCGCCTGACTCATCTGGTACCTATAGTAGTAAATAATAATTTTAATGCGTGTATAAAGAAGCAACCTTTATTTATTACTAATTCGGACACTTTGTTTTAAAATTAATATATGCTCAAACCGCTGGGATATTTGTGTTCAAATGTTACTTCATGCTCCAATATTTTTTAATATTCTGTGGCTTAGATATAGAGATGATTTTATTCTCGAATAATAGATTTCGCTAATAATTGAACAAGAAGAATAGTAATAAAGAAGAGCGTGTATGAATGCAATTATGAATGTGGCCGAGGCGAAAGAAGTATGCTTAGACAGGAATGTGTGGCGAAGGATGATTGTTTCGTAACTATTTTTGTGGTCCGGTTGCGGTATTTCGATACCGAAAATCGGTCACTTTAATATGTTAAGAGTGAGGAATATATATTGTACCTATGATGTCAGGTTAGTACGAATGTTGTTGAAAGAGACTGATTTTTTTTTTTTTGGTTGATGTTATTGTTATTCTTTCGGGTTTGTGCTAACCCACTAAGTGGGAAATGCGTGATTTTATGTGTATGTTTATGTTTATTGGACTCACAAAGTGATCTTTGTCAACACTTATAAAAATACTTAAAAATAACTTGTGGTCAGTAATTACAATTATGCGTGGATAGTAAGCCAATTTAATAAAATAATTAATAAAAAAAACTGCATATTGTAGTCCAAGCTTTAAGTACCACCGACTGCCTGTCATTCGATATATCTTTCATTTTCATACCAACGCATGGAATCTGGCGAGGGATCATAAATTTAAACAGGAGTTATTTCGTTCACTTCCGTTATTTTATATTGTTACTTTGTATTTAAAAAAGGCGATAGTAGAAGGGTTGAAAGTAGTGATATTTTGGAAAAGAATAAATGTGTGACATAGATATAGAAATGAAGAAATGTTATTAAAAACGCGATTATTTTAAAAATTAATAACTCTTTAATATACATAGTTTTATTTTAAAGTCTAGTTTTAATATAAATTACCCGTGTTCTAAATTGTTGCTATGATGGAGGGCCCCATTCGATCGGCTCCGTAAATTAGCAACTCCTTGCTGGATCTGTTGTTCTTTGTTTGGTATTCATGTATTCATGGCTGGCCCGGATGGGATACCGAACCCGCGGTCCATTCATGCGGCTGCTGGGCTCCGACTCACCTGCCCTTGCCTTGCCTTGCCTGCGTTTTTTGCTACAGTTTCCTCAGCGCGGCGCGGTTGGTACAGATGCGTGCGTCCATTTACCGGTTTGTCCCGGTGCGGTGCGTGACTGCTGCCCACGCACACGGCGACTCCGCCGCAGGTTCCACACCCACCGGCGTGGCGACAGCTTTCCCCCTGCCCCGGCGTCTCATCTCATACCAGATCAAAACGAAACTACATTTACATCCCGACCATGTTGATACTCATCTTCAACGTTCTAACAAAAACTGAAACACCTTGGCTTTTTTATTGGCTTGTGTTTAACTGCGTTCCATATTTAATGATGCATACAAAAAATTACTCTCTCAAAAATAGTAAATGTTCACCAAATTTTAGACCTCATCGTAAAGTGATAACAGATATTAGAAGTATTCCATTTGCGAAGCTTTCAGATTAGTTCACTTTGTTCAGTTCAGATAGTTCAGTGGTTCAGATGTGCAAATGGAAGAACCATCATACGGTTAATGTCACTATTTGATTAAAAAATAATAAAGAATAAAGAAATTCTTGTGTCAACTTTAAAATAGCTTAGAGATGGTCTCTAGCCAAAGTGACCTTTAGTGTTTAGAGTTGATGTTATCCTACTGTCAGTAAATGACCTACGGTAACTAACAGTGACCTTTAAGCAAAACAATACTTGACAATACTGTATTACCTGTCAAAACTTGAACGTTACGAAGTGTGAAATAATTCAATAATATACATATTTTATAAAAAAAAAACGAACTTAAAACGCATTTTAAATAAAATATTTTATAAACTTGTAAGTTATAAAGAAAGAACTACTTAATAAAAAGAAAAATTAATTCTCAGGTACCTCCTGAATGATGCATATAAGTGTGTAAAAACTAAATAATACTTTTTAGTTTTTTAGTCTTCGTTAAAAATACAGTTGTGGTATCTATTTTTATTCTAATATATACGTTGTATTATTTTCTCCATTATACTTGTAATGTATACATGTTTAGAAATTGTATTCAAATCACCCACAATTTTATTAAACTGAACCAAACTGATCTGTAACTGAACAAACTGCACCAAGTATTTTGAGGATTACTTCGTGCTGAGCAGGATCAGTAAATATAGTGGTGGGGGTAAACTGATCCGTGCAAATAGAATGACAAAATAAATGAACTGATTCAAAAGTGTAAATTAGATCTGATCCAAGTGGCAAATGGAATACGCCTATTAACTCATTTTCTTAAATTATTTGACAGTAAAATAATATTGTAACGTTTTTATTTATTTGGGTGTAAATATTAGAAAATTATTATTAACTAATTAAGACTAAAACTATAATTAACTAGATAACACTAACACTATTTATTTAACCAATAAACACTACTATTTATTTAGACTGCCGGTCTGTTGCAGACTCTTGTAGACTGTTTACGCGATATTTATAACATATTTATATCACTATATACTTATAACGTTCAACTGTCCGCCTACCGGCGTCCACATCGTCTATATACTCAACTGACTCAACAGCGTCTGTATATTCAACTGCTCGGACAGAAGTCACCTCTTTCACAAAACTATCTGTCTATTTATGTAACTCTCTGTCTAACCTTCACAGCCTCGGTATCACCGACTGTCCGAATGCCACAATTCTTCAACACCACTTCCGAGTATTCACTTCCACTTGCCGTTACTGTCCTCGTATACCTAGCTTCCCAATACTCTTCAACACTACCGAGTATTGTCTTTAAAGCTATCCCGGTATACCAGTAACTTCCCGACTCGCCGTTACTGTCCTTGTACACTATAGCATTTAATGTTATTTAATGTTAGATTATATTTCTTGTACATTACCTTAAGGCAGTTGTATGTATTTTATACAAATTCCGTGCAGAATGTTTCTAGCAAAAGATCCTATATTTCCATTAAAATTACAACACAAACATACATTTCAATTGCATTTGACACTGACACCTTTCAATTAGAATCTTATAGCAGCTGTTATAGCATAGCTGGCAAATTTATGATTATTATTTCTTTATAGTTTTTTTACTCATTATCCATTTAATATGAAGTATAAAATGTAGTCAAATCGTATAGAGAACAAAATATTCTTTAATATTTATAATAACAGTAAATGTGAAAAAATTATATTTAACATCATTTTTTCAAGGAACACTGTTAAAATCTTCAAATGAGGGTACTCCCGGTTAACCAATTTTAACCAAAATCTAATCAGCTCTACATATGGATGTAACGAAGAAGAATACCAAAGAATTATAATTTTTGGAATTGTAGTATTAGAGTTATCGCAGACGAAATTTTTGTACATAGACGTCATTGTAAAAATAGTAAAATCGTATTCCAGGGACCATAAAATGTGGTTATTCATCAAAAATTCACCACTGAATTTTTTGACCAAAGACAATACCTACCTTCCTTACCTAAAAACTGACGGAAAGTAATATGTTGGCCACATCAGATTTTTTATTTACTCTGCTGAATTAATCCTTATCTATGTTTAAAAACTATTCATTAACAATTTTCTGACATCTTTGTATAATTTCTCCTTGACCTTGTACATAAAAAACCGAGGTGTTTTTAACAAAGATATATGTAAATATGAGAAGCTTTCATATTTATGTAACAATATAAAGCAAATTAAAACTATATTACTCTTCATTTAGAAACATCGGTTTGGTAACTTTCTAATTCTTTGACGTAAGATTATATTGTGTCCAGAAGCTTCTACAGCGTAATGGTATGATTGAAAAAATGTTACTCTTAATTTGTGTCAGGAGTTCAAACAAATAAAAAAAATAGTGTAAGAATAAGGACGCAACAATGAAATAAATAAAATACTGGTAATGATGATTATATTCGTACTGTATGGACGTTTACAAGGGCACTCATTGCTTGCGTGGAGAGTGCACCATTGGGGTAAATTTTGTGTCTCCAGATTCACGATCAGACAGAAGAGGCCACAAGCGACAAGATCCATGTAATAAAAAAAATCTTATTCTTTTTTTTAAATCATTTGGAGCACAAAGTCTGGCAATCATAACTGTTTATGATTTTGTTATTGTAACTGTAAGTAAATGATGAACACTGGAACCATTCTTTAGAAATCTGTATACGTTCAAAATTTATTTATTCTATGATATTTCACCTGCGGAATTTTGTACACCAATATTTGTACGACGAAAACATATACGCCAGCATTTGTACAGGTGAAAATTTATACGCCAGGCATTTGTACGGTCCTGTATTTTATACAATAAAATAATACAAAATAAAAAATAAAGATGTTCTTAAATATGTTTTTATTTATTAAATATGCAAAAATAACAGGTTTAAATACAAATATAATTAACCAAAACAAAATTAGTAACTATGCCAGTCTAAAATTATATATTATGTGCTTCTCCCCGTAAATATTCCATTCCGTTGACATTGGATACAAAATTTTCCACAATGCGTGTAATTTTTTCATCAGTTTCAAGTTTTGTTGACTATTACTGTACAAAATGTAAGTACGAGGGCAGTGCCAAAAATTTCTTGCCTGACTATGAAAGAAACGCTGTAGACTTACAATTAAATTTTATTTTTCAATATAATCCTCCTGACACCAATGCACTTATTACGTTTCAGTAACAATTCAATACCCCTAAAAAAATATTCCTTTGATTTGTCTTCAAAATGTGCCCAACTGCAGCCTTCACTGCTTCGTCGTCACTGAAATGGTGCCATCGAAGGTCCTTTTTCAAATTTCCAAACAGATAGTAGGCACCGCGAGCCATATCTGTGTTGTTCAAAATCGCAATCACGAATCGCAGCTTGCGCAATTGCAGCAGTGTGCACGAAAGCATTGCCATGCAGCAAACGCACGCCTCTGGTTACTTAGCCACGTCTTATTTCCCGAATATTTTGTCGCAATTTATGCAGAAGTGCTGCATAATATGCCCCATTGACTGTCGTGTTACGTTCTTTAAAGTCTATAAGAAGAATGCCCTCACAATCCCAAAAGATCGTAGCTATCACCTTTTTGTCGACTGGCAGACACTGAACTTTCTTGGCGGTGTTTCTCCTTTTCGCCTCCATTCCATCGACTCCGTTCTGGATAGGATCATAATGGAGAACCATAGTTTCATCTCCTGTGACAATTGTCTTCAACACCTCCGTTGGGTTTACATCACATAGCTTCAAAAAGTTTTGAGCACATTCACCACGACGTTGGCACTGAACTGCTGACGGATGTTTGGAGACCCACCTTGCACTAACTTTATTCATGCCTAAATGATCGTGGATGATTCGACGAATGCTTGTATCAGAAAGCTCCGTCATTTGAGATATTTCTTTCACCTTCAGGTGTTGGTCGCCTAATACTAGATATTCAATAAGGGCAATATTGTCGTCTGTCACCACGTCCGCCGTCCTTCCTATTCTGTTGTCATCTTCCAAGGATTCCTGCCCAAATCGAAACCGTTTCGACCAATCTTTTACCACAGAATAAGACGTTGAATTTTTCCCATAAACTCCATCCAGGCGATCTTTGATACATTGAGAAGAAAGGCCTTCTCGGGTAAAGAATTTGATAACAGCTCGATACTCAATTTTCGTGACTTCAGACATTGTGATCACCGAGTGACAGTTATTAGAAAAATAATTGACTTAAAATTCAGTTTTGTTTTTTCCCAGGCTAATAAGACTTGAACTGACGTGTTATCGACATATTGACTTGCTGTAATACTTGGATCTATATCAGGCCGACAATTTTTGGCGCTGCCGTCGTATAAAGTTCATAGTTGCACAAATTCTTTGCGTATAAAGTACTCGTACAAATGTTTTGTCGTATAATTGCCGACAAATGTTGGCGTACAAAATACCTAGAATCACTTTATTTACTGTATTTTATAATATTTAATTACACATGTCTCTCATTTTCCATTGTTAGTAAAATCTCGTTATTTTGTCATCCATATTTCGAAGAAGTTATTATGAATTATATAATATTGACTCCAAAAAAACCTCTGATAAAAATATATCAGATCTATGTACTCGTATACCAGGGTTACTTACACAAGCATTATTGAAAATAAGAAAATCAGGTAGGCTGAGAAAATAATCATTTTAAACAATTATTTATCTGTCATTTGAAATTAAGTTGCGAAAGTTTAATTAATTTATTAAAGTGGGTATCGTTGTGAGTAAAAATATTGAATTAACCAGAGAGCGAAAAATAATATAAAAGAAACACCCACCATACTCAACAAATTTGGCAATCTGCGACTTTTGGTTCTATTTTTGACTTAAAAAATACGGTGTAGATTTTGGCCTAAAGAAGAGATTGATGTTGCAATTAATTTTGAAAGCATTCATAATCCACAAGAAGATTGGTTGAGAGCTGGACGGAAACAATGGTTAAGTGGTAATACACGACTGGAGTTGGTTTATGGAAAAAATACCCAGGATTGCAATCAGAATTTGTTTATTGGTTTACTCCAACATTTTAGTCACACATTAGCCCTAAAAAGTCCAGTTGACTGCGAAACGTCGGCATTATAGATTAATAAAGAAATTCTGATTGCAGTCTAGCATCCATAAGCAAGGGAAGAATATAAAATTGTTTTATCACTGTTTTAATATACAGGTGTCTTGGCAAAAGGCGGACATGGCTTAACCACAGATTCTAATAATTTTGCTTATAATAACGAAATGCTTTGTTTGATTTGAATGAAATTTGGTATGATAATCCACATGGATATAGTTCATCTTTTAAGATAGTATTTGTTATTGTTAGTCAGCCACTAGTGTATGAAACTTGGGTGTCACGACCATGATTAGACAATAACTTTTTAATGGCAACGACAATAACGTAAGATTATTGTATTTCAGAAAGATACATTCAACATTTTACAATTGATGGATAAACTATGGTATAGCTATCGGAGGTATAACTTTATCCTAGTAATTATACCTTCGATAAACAAGACTGTCTTTTACAATGCATTTTTATCTATCAGATAGTTATACCAGGAATTAGATACGTTAAATCACTTTAGGTTGGTATTGACACAATAAAATTAACTTCTTGTTAGACTATTTTTCTTCAATATTGTTATTATTTGTGCCTTCTAATTTGCATTTTTTACGATGTTAGATGATATAATAGTTATTTGTATATCAAGGCCGCGTACCGTGAGAAAAATTGTCGCCGAGGCCGCTTGCGGCCGAGGCAAGACAATCTCGAGGGCTCTAAAAGATTTCGCGGCCAAGGTGTACACAATATTTTTTGTGCAACTGTAAAAAATATGTAATTACAAATTTTAAACAGTTTCATTGTAAATAGAAAGTTAGCTTTCAAGATGTCGATGGAATTAACATTTGATAAACAAAACCATGCAATTCTCAAGTGTCAAAGTGATTGTTTACCTAATTTCGCGGCCGCTACCATGACAACGGCTGCGAAATTCATTTCGCGGCCGTTACCATAACAACGGTCACGAAATTTAATTTCGCGGCCTGTATTGCGGCTGCGAAATGCTTATTTCCGTCCGATTGCACAAAAATGATATTTTTGATTCTGACAGTGATGCTAAAATACTTGTTTGACATTTGTCAAACGTATGAATAACAACACATCGTTTGTGTTTACGTGGTATCCATAAGAAGCAGGGATAAAGTTATCCGAGGTTTATACGATCGATTTCCATGGGATAAGAGATACTGGTGTTTATTCTAGCTGAGGTTTATCCGAGGTTTGTAAAATACAATTTTCAATTTTATACCTGGTATAGCGTTACTTATACGAAGTTTATCTAATAATTGTAAAAGTGGCCCTAAATCGTTACCGATATCACAAATTACGCAGACATAAAAATTTAATGTTGAATGTATCTTTCTGAAAAACAATAATCTTACGTTATTGTCGTTGCCATTAAAAAGTTATGGTCTAATCATGGTCGTGACACCCAAGTTTCATACACTAGTGGTTCACTAACAATAACAAATAACATCTTAAAAAAATATTTATTTTAGAAGAACTTTGAAGCAAAATACTGGCTAAACGGTGCACTTTCCTTAGAAGGCAAGTTTAGCTAAATCGTCTTATTTTGGGCTCAGGAATTTGTGGTTAAGCCATGTCCCCCTATTTCCAAGACACCTTTTATAAGGAGGTCCGAATCTCGGTATGATATAGTTAGTAGTGTCCCTTCATGCATCGCGTCTTATTTGCAATCCGTTGAAGTGCGTCCAAGTCGCCGCCGAGCGCATCTCCTCGGCTCGCATTAAAAACCGTAATGACTCGAGCCGACGAGCACCGCACCGAGCAGAAATAATATCGACGTGAGGAATCTGCCGCGCATACCGCATAAATTACTTTAAATTAACACCGTAACGATGGCATTGCACTAGCGCTCAACTCAACTTCACATGAACAGAGCTCTGTGCTCGCGTTCGACGCAAACTAATCCCAACCCTACCCGCTCTACTGCTGCTGTTGTGAGATGCTCCAGCAAAGCAACGCAACTAGTAGCACCAGATCTCAACGAGTTTAGCTTAGCTGTCACTGATTAATAATTTCCAACTCCGACAATCTTGTTTCCACCGCTGATCTTTCGCTACAATCCTTGGCACCGTTTTTTGCGCATTTCAAAACTATACGTTCTGCATACTTCCATCTAATTTGTAGATACCAGACACACAAACTTTATTATCCAATTAGTAAATAAATAGACTCATTCCTTATTTCAATAATCAGAAGTATATTTGCATAACAGTTCTTCACGATTGATGATAACCTTCATCGCTTCAAAAATGTACAAAAATACTTTATAAGTGAACGTTTTTTCACCACCTAGAGGAGAAATCGATATCTCTGATATCTAATTCATAACAGAATAAAACATTTTGCCTCTTGCGAGAAAATGTATCTAAAATAAACCCTCAGGAGTTTATACTATTATACAGTTGTGTTATACAGGATGGTGACATGAACGACGCAGCATAGGGGTTTCAATAGTAAAATCTTAATGTGCAGTTATTTGCTCCCCTAATTATTTTAGAGCAAAATTCTATTTAACTTTGTTTTACAGAAAAAATACAGCATCCGAATATACTATTATTTATAATTTTTCAATTTTCGGAACCGTGAAAATAGTCGAAAACAATAACATTTTTGCAAAAATCATAGATGCCATAGAACAGAAATTTAAATAAAAACGCAAACATCTGTCACTTCTTACAGAAATCTTAAATTTGGTTCTCGTCAAACTACATTGTTGCAATCAACAACTATTACATTCTTGTCATTAACTACAATGAAGATGTTTTTATTTTCTTCGTTTTAAAGAAAAGTGCAAAGAATCTTGACGTTTAAAATTATTTTCAAAACAAGGATAAAGGAAACACCTTTATTGTAGTGTTGATGACAACAATGTAATTTGACGAGAACGAAATTTAAGATTTCTTAACTAGTGACAGATGTTTGCACTATTGTTCCATGGCATCAGTGATTTTTGCAAGAATGTTATTGTTTTCGACTATTTTACGGTTCCAGAAATTGAAAAATTATAAACATTGGCATATTCGGATGCAGTATTTTTTTCAGTAGCAAAAACCTAAATACAATTTTGCTCTAAAATAAGTATGGTAGCAAATAACTGCATATTAAGATTTTACCATTGAAACCCCTATGCTGCGTCGTTCAAGTCACCACCCTATATAATACAGAATCTGCATCAACAATTTCCTTGAGTTCTTCTGAAGTTCTTGGTACATATTCCTTTTTGGAAGAATACAACGTACAACGCAAAATTTGGGAAAATTCAACAATAGTCGACACAAACAAATATACATTATAAATAACGTATGGTCCTAAAGTTTTGAGAAAATTTTTAGATACTGATAACTTTTTTAAAACTCTTTTACTTTTTAAATTAATTATTACAACAATTAACAATAAGTATAACAATTAATATTTAAATTATTGTTAATGGACCATTATCTTCAATGGCCTTTAATTTTCTTCTGACTGGCCCCATCATCCTCTGGACAACACTGGATCGATTTCTCGAATCTTTTGGTAAATGCGACGTCATAATTGTTCTTCATTTGCAGCTCCTATCCCTTGTCGTACACTTTTCTGGTCAATATTGACCAAAATTTTTCTAGTGGTCGAGTTTGTGGTACATTGGGAGGATTGTCCAATTTCGGAACAAAGTCTACGTTGTTTTCGTTATACCAGTCTCTAGTTATTCTGACGTGATGGCATGAAGCTAGATCAGGCCAAAACATTATATCATCATTGGCGTGATGTGTCTTTAAAAATTGAAGCAATGTACGGCTGCGAGATATATCCGACACCATACTAAAATTTTATCCTTCAATTTAGATTTATCTTTGAATTTGACATTGTCTGTTGTTTTCCATGCCATTAGTATAAAAACCATCGTTTCCTCTCATTTCTGAATGGGACGGAGTAAAATATTTCTCGTCATCCATTACAATAAGTTTTTTGAGAAAATGAATGCGCCTTAACGCACGACAACATCTAAGGATTCTTTCTAATTGGGCCACGATATATTTTGGTGTCTTTCCTCTTTTTCGAAACACCACGTCAATTCGAGAAAGTGTTCTAAAACGAAATCTTTGTTCTCTCATGTGGCTCAAAATTTTTGGTCGACCACTTTTGGGCAAATTAACACAGGGTATACCTTCTTCACAATCTTTTATTGTCCGATAAATTGTTGTCACAGAGATATTGTGCTCACGATAAACTGCAACAATATCACACTTAGGCATTCGCCCAACAATATTGTAAATTCCTTTACGAATATCTAGCTTATATGACATTTTGCTGCATCAAATGAAAACAAGTTAATTGTGATATTTTGTTTCTAGCGACAATTTGATTAAACGTTATTTGGTATAAATACAAAACATCTAAAAAAATTCTCAAAACTTTAAGTCCGTAGAATAGAAAATAGTTACATATACAGTTCAGGAGAAAAAGTTTCGTCAATCAAATTGGACCACGATAAAAATTATGCATTTCTCTATCTTGGTATGTGTATGTTGAATAAATTCTCTATTGAGAAAATAATATCTATTTGTCATATTGATTATTAAAATTACACAAACTTGAATCAAATTAAATCATACATATGAGAAAAAAAATTGTTATTGTAAGACATATTCTAAAAAGATTACGAAAATTTTTCTTATTCGTTAATAACACAGACGTATACGAGTATGTATTTGTAAGAAA
The DNA here is from genome assembly GCA_963082715.1 of Harpalus rubripes. Taxonomy (NCBI): domain Eukaryota; kingdom Metazoa; phylum Arthropoda; class Insecta; order Coleoptera; family Carabidae; genus Harpalus; species Harpalus rubripes. The sequence goes on along the minus strand of OY720449.1, from coordinate 5,859,957 downwards.
TAAACTCCTACGGGTACCTAATATTATCGTAAAGACCATTTCATAATGATAGTACAAGTTTTTCCTTAAGTACTTAAAGTTTTATTACCGACTTAGAATCTTTATTTGTGCATCAGCTTCAGCAACACTTTAACCAAATCAGAATCGCAGACTTTATTTTATTGGTACAGCTTACAGCAATAAATCCGAATGGAGTCTAACAAAGAACGAATTTTCAAAAATGCTCTGGAGAAAAGTATTACATAGTTATTGTTGAATTATAACTTTTAATGATTCGCAATCTTTGAGAGTCAGCCCCTCTATTTCTTGTTTGGTTATTTATATACTGGTGGTACGGCATAATGAACAGAATACGGCGAAAAGTACATACATAAAATAAGGTAAATAACAAAATAAAATATTTGGGGAAACCTTAGGATGTTATTAGATCTTGTATCTGGAATCAAGTAGTTCTTAGAAGAACATAACTACTTCTTTTGAGATTAAATTACTTAAGCCCGGTATTTCAGTACAAGGTTAAACCAAAAAAATAGTTAACCATTTTTTTATTGGTTAGACATATTTCAGTTTCCAGTTGTTAAACGAGTTTAATTTAACCGAAAAGTTAAACCGGCATGTGAAGGTAGGTTAACCCAAAATCATAGCAGAATACATATGTTTCGTCACCTCTAATGAAGTTGTACACCAAATAAAACGACCCATTGTCAAAGCGATCTATTGTAGATCTGCACCATCTGAAACGGTTGTCTTTTTGACTGGAGTCAAATTGTGAGGAATCCAACGAGAACAAAGCTTACGTACCATCAAATGTTGGCCTAAAATGGATTCAATTGCTTACGCACTAATTTTTAAAGTTGCTTGAATATTCCTAATAGTAATATGCCGGTCCTCTTTAATCATGTTCTGAACAAGACCAATAATCTCTTCGGTAACTGCCGTTTTTGGCTTAGGAGCTCGAAAACTGTCATTTAAGGAAAGTCGGCCACGCTGAAATTCATTGTACCACCGCTTTACGGTACCTAAGGAACACGACATGTCACCAAACACTCGATGGTTTTCCTCAAAATATTCTTGATGGCTTACCTAATCCACGCTAGAAATTGTAAAAAATCACAGCTCAATAATGCTCTTTGCTAAATTCAATGATTTCTTGGGGAAAGGATTACTTAAAAATTATGCATTTAAACAACATTCAATTATATTAAACAACCATCAAAATATCATAGCCTGCTAGATAGGCTCAGTGGAAAGAGAACATCCCTCGTATATGGTCGCACGCCTATGAGTGTATAGTTGTAGCAGTCTCGCCTATAATCTAGTCTACTGCTACATGGCCCTCCCGACCAGGAAAACTAATAGAGTTACGATAACGATAATTTGTTTTTGGAGTTCAGTTGTTAAAGTTTTCTAAACAATAAATTTGACGTTTAAATATTTAAATATTTTGTGTTTTTTATATTTTACAATTTAAGAGTTTCTTGTTCTATTTTTACAAAGCGTGGCGGCAGAGTGGACCGCCACGCTGGAGGTAGTAGCAACTATAATTTTTATATTTTTGCGTTAGCTACTATATAGTATAATGTAATAAGACGAGGGTAAGCGCAATCACAGATAAATAACTTTTTATAAACTCTTCTAAATTATAGTTTCAATAATCATATTTTAACTCTGTTTATCTGTTTAAGTTATAAATGTCTAAATTCAGTTTAGAAATTCTTATTGTATTATGATAGTCACAACATTTATTTGTTTATCATTAGTCTAGAAATTATTATGTATACGTGCGTTACTTTGAAATGTCCTAGCCTATGCACCCCGAACCCCTAAGATAATCCTGTCCTGAAGATAGCGTTTTGTTTTGAGAGTCGAGATTAATTCGTCGAGTCGTGAAGACGTGTTTTGTTTTGACGAAACATATAGTGTTTTTTAGTTTTGGGCCGACGCCCGCCCGCTGGGTTACGGAATGTAACTTATTAGTAATGGCTTAGTTAGTTATGTTTAGTTTAATCCATAGTTAATAATAAGTTATAATAATCATGTAAATAAAGTTTAGTTTAGTTAGTGTCCATGTCCGTAAATTCCCGTAGTGTTCATCAGAGTAAAGTGTAAGTGTATGTGTGTTCTTCCTTCTCACTAAGTCCTTTAATAGCAGTCAGTCAGTTAGTGAAAAGTGTATCATCGTTGGGAGTAATTAGTAGCAGAAAAAGCAGTAAACAGTAAATAGTGGTAGCATCATTCTCCTCCCGCACCCCCCCCCCCCCGTCTTACAATAAGAAAAGTGAGAAATAGAAGATCTTTGTTTAAACCCTATTCTGAAACTAGAATATCCGAATTTCGGGTTTGCTCGACTTGGTTGACTCTTAACTTAATTGCAGATAAAACGGCAAAGTGTAGATGTATCCATGCAATGGGGTGTGTTTGTTTCGCGCCCGGTGCACACAATGTTAGTAATTAGTGACACTTAAACCTGTTACGGGCGCTATTTATGCCTAGTTAGGACGCTGGATGCGTTGACCCCGGCGTCCGGCTCCGGCTGGGTGTGGGTGTGCGTGGTGTTCGCACTCTGCGTAATTAATTACATCGGCAGCGTGATGGCTGCTAGTGCGACTCGTACTCGGATCAATATGGATAGCTTCGTGGTTTCTACCCAGTGTCCAGATACATTACCATAAATGCTAGCATACCCTGAACGAGTTCTACCCACTGTTCAAGAACAACAAACAGGCTCATGGCATCGCATGGCTCGGCTCGGCTCCGCATTCTACAGCTACATCCAAAGCTCTTTAACCTCATACTACATTAATTGACTACGCAACCAGAGAAATTATCGTGGGTATATATCATTCGGTTCCATCAGTCGCGGTCTCACTTTTAGATTATTACCTTCCGTCACCTTTAGGTAAGGAAGGTATTGTCTTTGGTCAAAAAATTCGGTGGTGAGTTTTTGATGAATAAGCACGTTTTAGGATCCCTACAATACGATTTTACTATTTTTACGATGATGTCTGTATGTGTGTGTGTGTGTATGTATGTGTGTCCGTGTGTGTGTGTGTGTGTGTGTGTGTGTGTGTGTGTGTGTAACAAAATTTTCGTCTACGATAACTTCCATACTACAATTCTAAAAATTATAATTCTTTCGTATTTCTCTTCGTTACATCCATGCGAAGAGCTGATTAGATTTTGGTTAGAATTAGACAACCGGAAGTACCCTCATTTGAAGATTTTAACAGTTTTTTTTTGAAAAAACTATGCTAAATATCATTTTTTCACATTTAATGTTATTATAAATATTAAAGGATATTTTATTTTCTATGCGATTTGACTGCATTTTATACCTAATATGAAATGGATATAGAGTTAAAAAATTATAAAGAAATTAAATTTCATAAAGTAGCCATAGCTGTGGGAACAGCTACTATATTAAGAAAATTTTGATTGAAAGATGTCAGTGTCAAGTGAAATTGACATAGTGTGTTTGTCTTATAATTTTACTGGAAATAGGTATAGGATCTTTTGCTTTCTGTATGGAATTTGTATAAAATACATACAACTGCTTTAAGGTAATGTACAAGAAATAATAATAATATCAAATCTTTTATTTCTGCAGATACATTACACTGTATATAGAAAACGTCACAAAATAATAATTTTCTGTATGAAATTTGCATAAAATACATGCAACTGCCGGAAGGTAATGTACAAGAAATAGAATATTTAATTTAGCAAGGAACTTTCCGTATGAAATTTGTACAAAATACATAGAGCTGACGGAAGGTAATGTGCTGGCCACATCAGATTTTTTTTTATATTAAAATTATGTAATATTGGGCATACAATCCTCAACGTTCAACTATATGCTCAGCTACTGATGGTTCTGAATATTTGATCCTACATGTGTAAGTACAAGTTGCCAGTAAAAGAAAAGAAATACGTTCCTTTTTCGTTGACAAATACCCACGTAAGTTTTTATCTCGTGACAAATATCATAATTTGCAGCCACTCATTCGTTTGGCCATCAGCACGTCGTAACACAATAGATAAATCGGGTACTTTGAAAACAGAATTTCAAACGAGAGGTAACAAAACAACTTACCTAAGTGCTTTGTTTATAAAGAAATGAGATTAAAGTGAGTAGAAACGTCAATTTCCCAGGTCTACCAGATAAGCGACCGGGAAATTTTGGAAACAACACTCTCCTATTTTTAAAGCATTTATATATAAAAGAAAATGGTGGAGTATTGAATGAAATTTAATTTTAAAATAATGAAGTTAGGGGCTGTCCTTAAATTACGTAACGCAAAATTAGGAAATTTTTCATACCCCCTCCCCCCTTTGTAACGCACCCGTAACGCAAACATGAACCCCCCCCCATATATTACGTAACGCAGTACTTGAACTCCCCCCCCATTTTTTTACTAGATATAAAAGTATATGTTGCAATATTCAGTTAAAATTTGAATCAGAAACTATTTAAATGAATGTACATAAAGATGAAAAATAACAGAACAGAAACTATTTAAATTAATGTATACATAAAGATGAAAAATAATGTACTACTCTTGCCCTACGGCTTGTCACCCCAATTTCTTTACTGGATATAAAAGTATATGGCCTCCTTAATATTCAGTTAAAATTTGAAACAGAAACTATTTAAATTAATGTACATAAAGATGAAAAATAACAGAACAGAACAGAAACTATTTAAATTAATGTACATAAATTACATAAAAAAACATTAAAATAATTGGAATTTAAATTTGACACCTCACTCTGAAATTAGCTACAAAGCAGTTGTAATAAAGTTTTAATAAAATTATTTGTAGACAAATTACTAATTATTAGTTTTATACAATTCGTACGAAAAATATTGTACAAATCACGTGCGTGAACTTGATTCCCGGAATCGTTCTATGGCAATGCTAGCAAGCTCGCGCCGCCAAACACTCATCCGGGAACCAAGCATATAGATTGTCCTCAAGTTAAATTTATCTGACTAGAAGAAAATCTGGGTTTCTAGGTATTCTTTAAGTGATCTTAAATTTCTAAGTCCATCTTCGTGACATAAATCTATATTTTTAATAAAAAGACAAAAATACGAATTTAAATTGCATTGGAAAATGTTTTGAAAAAGGAATTGCAAAGAAATATAACGAAAATTGAAGAAGATTATAATTTTACAGGGATATTGTTCGTGGACGTGGTGGACCATTCGTTAATTTCTTGGTGAAAATCTTTGTAAGTTCGTGAGATGTATTGGTACATTCCCCAGACGATCTACCCAGTTGTGGGTCATGATCCAAATTTGTTTAAAAAAATATTTTAGAATCTAGATATCTGCATTTTTATATCTTTTAGGGTAAAAATTATCAGTCGACTAAAGCCCGGATGGCATGGCATGGACAATTTCTGATAGGTATAATTCACAGCAATAAAAGACCTCCAACAATTGAAAATGGCTGGCATTTATTATTGGTTACCATTTATATATACATAATGTCATTTTATGCAGGTCCTAAACAGAGAATACCTCATTTTTTAAAACAGTTTTGGGTCATGACCCACAGCTGGGTAGATCGTCTTTTTTTCGAGAGAGACAGCACCTGATTTGACATATCTTGTAATAAAGGTAAATTTATCAAATAACGAATCTGGTTCGTGTTAGTTATTATCATAAATAAAACTCTTTAAATAATGAAATACTTTAATGAACAACTTATTGATCTACGCTTTTACATTCCACCATTTTGCCAACACATCCAGTGCTCAGTTGCAGACAAAATAGCAACAGCTGTTCTTACATTGTTCAATACAAAACATATGTTGTATTTGTATATGGCACTTATGTCTAAATTATATTTAAAAATTTAGTATTCGACAGTTCGCCTCGACGTGGAACTGGAAATCATGGATCGTGAAATTTTCATATTTACTTGCAAGTAGCCACAAATTGAGTCAATATTTCAAGTAACGTGCTCCATACATTTCAAAACCTGCCTGATATAACAATACAATCAGCTTAAAATTGCAATATTACCATAAAATTAAATTGTAATAAATAAAACTTACCGTTTAAATTGTTTTGACAAAGTAAATCTGAGCTCATTGTTTCTTGTTTCATAATTCTTTAGTTGAAAGATTTTTACTTCACAGATTCTTCTTTTTGAACTAACACAGCTATAGCTATAAATTCCTCTTCTTTCTTGTCCTATCACGTGAAGAAAAGATAAAAATCGACAATTATTAATAAAAGTACCACCACCTAGTACAAAACTTGGATGCGAGGATGCGTTAAATTGTGTTTTCAATTATACTTTTTTTTCTAAAATTAGTAATTCACCTTTGCTACTGCTATTAGTAACATTGGAACCAGAAAACTTTTTTGTTAAAAAAGATATAAGTTAAAATTTCTATGTTATTTCTTAAATCACGAGTATCTTGTAAGAAGCAGATTTGTTTCCACATGTAGTGAATAATTTAGCGTTAATAGTTTGGTTGTTTTTAAAGCAACTGTTAAATCGCAGCATGGTAGAGTAAAACACGGATTAATAGTTGTGAGACAGTTGGTTACGAGCAGTTTTATGTGCGTCTGTTATATTCCGTTACTGTGTGTAAGTTTTAGTTACGGCTGGGCCGTGCAGGCGAGGGCGAGGGTAAACAAAGACCGTTTGTGAGAATATTTGGGTCAGCACCTCATTTCGTGCGTCCTCAAGCCACACATACTTAAGACCTCTTCCGGACTGGAGTTTCTTCCGTCTTATTGATTGCCATTAACAAAGAAGGAGATAGTTTGTCTACTGCACAATTTCACGAACGTATTTAGAATTTGTTGTGTAGTTAATAGGTTGACAATATATTATTCACTTGTACAGTCAAAGGCAATAAATACAGATGAAATGAAGGCATGTTCTACGATGCGTGGATGAGTGCGTTTAATAATAAGCTGCTGTTCCATCGGCCCGACTTCGAATCTCACCGGTATTTACTTATTACAAATTACCTCTATGAACTGTGGTGCATTCTGAACAATTTAAGTGCCTATGTAATAAAAATCTGTGACACAATTTCATTAATTTATACACAGTCGAATTTTACTAATTCGATCGTCTTTAATTCGAAAATCTCTTCATTTTGAAATAAAATAAGATATTTCCTAACTACATAGGGTGTTACACATCAATCGAATTAAGAGAAATGAGTAAAAAATAGTGAAAGTAGATGCTTAATAATGAATATTAATAAAGAAATAATATGATATAATTGAAGTACTTCGGAAATAAGGGGGTTTTTATTTAGGCAGCTCGTCACTCATATGAATTTCATATACCTTGTGTCTATTTTAAAGGTGTACATAGGAGATTAACGTGGGATATCAGTTTTTTTTTGCAATTTCCTGCTCGCCTAATTATTTTAAGCAAAAATGCGTCAAATAAAAGTTTTAGAGCATAAAATTCTGCATCTAAATCAATAAACAGAATTACCTTTCCATGCATTCTAACGACAGAAATTAAATATGAAAATGTCGAAAATTACGTTAAAAATATCGACAGCCATGGAATTGAACAAAAAATAAATAAATGCTTGACGTTTTATCTGTCACAACGTAAGTTAACTTATTTGACGTTTCTGACAATTTGTCTCTAGTTTTATTGTCTGAAATGATTAAAAAATGAACATTTATACGAATGAAGAGCTAAATTCGTGACAAAATTTGAAGACTGCTAATATGTTTTCAAAAAATACACGTGAGCCGCGTAATCAGAATATAGGACGAGCAGAACATGCGTCACTCTAAGAAAGAGTAGTGTAGACCACTTCTGTAGAACTAAGGTAGATGTATTGGAAATAAGTTGAGAGTACACAACAGCATCATACATAATTTTGTTGCGCAATGTTGAATTTTTGATATATTCATATTATTTAAACAAAACTGTATTTTCTTAACTTTATTTATTAATTTTATATATCTATTATTGCCATAATTAACGATATTTGTTCAAATAAAATTGTCAGAAACGTCAAAAAAGTTAACTTACGTTGTGACAGATAAAACGTCAAGCATTTATTAATTTTTTGTTCAATTCCATGGCTGTCGATATTTTTAACGTAATTTTCGACATTTTCATATTTAATTTCTGTCTTTATAAAGCATGTAAATGTAATACTGTTTATTGTTTTCGATGTAGAATTTTGTACCCTAAAACTTTTATTTGACGCTTTTTTGCTTAAAATAATTAGGCGAGGAGGAAATTGCAAAAAACTTAATCTCCTATGTACACCTTCAAAATAGACACACGGTATATTATTTTGATTGGCGACTCAAAAACCACCTATAAATAAATAACAAATACCGAGTTAGGGGGTGGAGTCTACTACCAATGGAAATAGACAAATTCAAATAGCGGACACGCGGCTACCAGTCCAGTACTGCAATCCTCAAACAGTTTTTATTTGAATATAAATTTCTTGCATTAAACTTAATAATTTTGATACACTTGCAATTATAAAGCATGTAGACTTGTACAGTTATTATCGAGTGGAAATTTGAAACCCAGATTTCACGCTTACTAAATAAAACCCCAATTGAATAATTCAAGACTTACTGAAACCTATCCGTTATTTATTTTAATGGAGATATATAATTTTTTATTAGTTTCCCTTATGATTATCAGTAGCAGAGATTTTTAAGCTGCATTATTGAAGAACAAATCATCTTGTAAATTATAAGTTGTGTAAAGGATCGATTTCAGTTTAGATGTATTATCGATGAAGTGATCTGGTCATTTAATGAAGCAGTGTACGGAGCCAACTTCGCGCTGCGCGAAGTCTGCTCGTGCTGGGCGCTTATTGCCTCTCTTCAACTCGTACTTATATTCTCAGGTGTTTAAACGCTCAACCAACAATTTGACTTACAATAAACTCGTCATCGTTTCGTCTTCGTTCCCTGACAGTTTTCAGGTTAAAAACAGAAGTCTAATTGCATATTCAACAGTGTATGAATACTTTATTCTGACGTAGGTATTATATAAAACAGTCAAATCATTTCAATTGCGTTTTTTATGGTGTGGTTATGATATTTTGTGAATAATCAAGATATCAAAGAAATTTTAAAGCATTTAATGAACTAATATTTACATATTTAAGCTTGATTTGATTTTATCTTTGAATCTTTAAAAATTAATAGTTTTTATCGCTTGTATAAATTAGGTTATGGCCCCACTATAGTAAAACATATAAGGCAATTAATTTCAAAGGAATTTGTAATAATTATAAATTTTATTGTAAATTTACAATTATTACAAATTATTGTAAGGACAATATAAATAAGTTCACTTCTATGTAGCCCTTAAAACACAAATAAATACACCTATTTTCTCCAAAATCTACAAAATTTTCGATACAACCAGAGCTAGGCAAAGTACCGGAAAGTAGTACTTCAAGTACAAGTACCAAGTATCTTAATGTTTCTAAATGTAGGTACTTGAAATACAAGTACTTTTTTACCTTCCGTCACCTTTAGGTAAGGAAGGAATTGTCTGGTCAAAAAATTCGGTGGTGAGCTTTTAATGAATAAGCACGTTTTAGTGTCCCTAGAATACGATTTTACTATTTTACGATTATGTCTGTATGTATGTATGGACGGATATCTCTCTCTCTCTGTGTGTGTGTGTGTGTGTGTGTGTGTGTGTGTGTGCGTGCGTGGGTGCGTGCGTGCATGCGTGCGCGCGCGCGCGTGTGTGTGTGTGACGATTTTTTCTCCGTCGATAACTCCAACACTATAATTCTAAAAATTATAATTCTTTCGTATTCCTCTTTGTTACATCCATATGAAGAGCTGATTAGATTTTGGTTATAATTGATCAACCGGAAGTACCCTCATTTGAAGATTTTAACAGTTTTTCTTGAAAAACGAGTTTTTTACATTTAATATTGTTATAAATATTGAAGAATATTTTATTCTCTATACGATTTAGATCATATTAAATGATAAGTGGATATAGAGTTAAAAAATTATAAAGAAATTAAATACCATATATTAGCCAACTATGATATAACAGCTGCTATATTAAGAAAATTCTGATTGAAAGGTGTTAAAGTCAAGTGCAGTTGACAGTATATTTGTGTTATAATTTTACTGGAAATATAGGATCTTTTGCTAGAAACTTTCTGTATGGAATTTGTATAAAATACATACAACTGCCTTAAGGTAATGTACAAGAAATAGAATCTTTTGCAACGAACTTTCTGTATGACATTTATACAAAATATATAAAACTGACGGAAGGTAATGTGCTAGACACATCAGATTTTTATTTTCTAAAGTACTTGAAAGTACCAAGTACTTGTAAATTTGGGTGCAAGTACTTTTTCAGATAATTGATATTTTTCTGATTGAAATGTGATTATTGACAAAAAATTCAATATGCGATATTTATTGGGTTATTTAAATCAAGTTTTCCTCGCTGGGACTCGGCCATATCACATAGCAATTGCATGACGTAAAATTGACGTCATGTGATCACCAAGCGATATGAGAAGCAGTTCCGAGATGTTAGAGTGACGTCATTTTTACGTCATGCGATCGCCAGGCAATACGGCGAAGTCCCAGGACTGCAGTTAGGTAATATAAACATTATATATGCAGATTAGAAGTAATTTATTTATGCCAAAAAAAAATGGCAAATATATCTTTACTTTCATATTATCGCTAAAAATATATTTATTAATGAAATTCATATAATTATGAACTTCAGGAATAACACTACAGCACTGCACAAGAAACACTGACAGACATAATATAAAGTCTCAACTTTTAAATTATTCATCGCACTTTAAGTACATGAGTAATTCAAGTACATTTAAAATAGTTCAAGTACATTTAAAATACTTCAAGTACATTTAAGGTACTTCAAGTATTTAAAATTACTTCAAGTACTTTTCATTGTACTTCAAGTATTTTCCCAAGTACCAAGTACTTGCGAATAGACCTACATTGTCCAGTACAAAGTACTATAAATAGAAAGTACTCTTAACGCGATTCCAAACTCCCAGATCGATCTCTTTTCGTTCTCGGGATATTTATATTTAAAGACTACCCATTTCTGGGTTATGTTATGACCCATAAATGGTTGAAAGTACGAGCCTGGAGACTTCGCCATTCGATTCTATTTATTAAATTACATGTGTTTACCAATTTTCACAAAATTTATCCCAGACAAAACTGTAATCCCTGAAAAATATAATGCCAAAATAGTGGAAGACCCCAAGAGGTAACACCTTAGATTTTTTGCGATTTGTGTATCCGTTGTTCAAAAATTTTGAAAATTTGTATACGAGTCCTTACGTAATTTTGTCCGTAGAATCGAATCTGTACCCATTTATGGTTACTGGGATGTATTAAAACTTGTAAAACCAGTCCATGAACCCAACTACCAAAAACCAAAATTTACAGGAATTTAAAGCCTTAAAGATATTATAAGGACTGCAATACAAAATTTTCTATTTAACTCAAGTTCATTCGAACCACACTGGAAAGTTACATATGTGGCATTAAACCGTATGGACAATCACAATGAATAAACTTAATTAGATTCAGTCATTCGTTCATTGATCCTACGTGACGCAAATTGAGTAAACAATATCTTTTGTTTTTCGGCATAATGAAATTCATCTTTCTGCCGAAAAAATCTAGTAGACCACCTCGATCCAAAAAAAAATGAGTCCATCCTTGAACGGCAAACATAACAACTAAATTCAGTCGAAAAAATTCCAGAGTGTATAATTTGTTGGTCGTTTGTCGGTGCTTAGTGGAGGGAAGCCAGTCAGGCACGGGCCACAGGCTGCAGTGAGTTCTTACGCTATAGGCTGTGTTTAGGGTCACGTTAATGGGTACCTAATAATGAAATGTAGGTACACGCTAAAACGGCATCGCCGCTTTTGACGTTGACATTTACCGTGTACCTTTATAATAACGAACAACGTTTACAGGCTGAAATGGTATATTTCTCTATACTGTATCTGGTATAAGAATGCAGTGTAGCTTGGTATAGGGACAACATTTTACGGCTTGTGCAAACTCGAGACAGTTTTAAACGCAAAAATGTTCACAGTAGCAACGATTAGTGTTGGTACCATTTACCAAATATCTAAAGAGAATGTCACTCTTCCTTTCTCCAATTTTTGGGACAGGTAATTTCTCCCTACCCCGAGAATGACAGCCATAAACGCAGCAATTGACGTTGTTAATATGTTTTCGTTCATTGCTCGTAGCAAAGTAATTTATATGTACTTTAAAACAAAAATACAAACAATAAACCGGCAAGGAATCCAATGCACTATATATATTTACTGTATAGTTGAATAACAGAATACCATTTTCAAGAGTTGCATATATCGTCCGCTTGAGGGATTCACGTTAATTTTAGTCGCCAATAACAATAGAAAGATTTCAATAAACGTTTCGGTACGGTAATCCCTTTAGAAGAGTTACATAGGCGTAGATAGAAGCTTTCAGAGGGATATTATCTGAAAATAAAAGTTTCTTATCAAAATGTATATTTATTCAATATAAGGTGACTTGAAACGAAGTATACCTACATTTAATATTAGGCTATACACATACCGTGTCCCTAGACACAGCCTTCTCTATAACTATCGTGTGCCATCACCACACCATCGCCATGCGAATGGGTCAAGGTCGAGAAAGGGAGATTTTGTGTCAGCGGCAGTCGGCGGTCGGGCGGGCGGTCGACTGCAGCAGAGCGGACGACCCACTGAACATTAGAACAAGGTCCAAGCCGAGTAGGAGTTGTCAATGTCATTTCATTTTGTGCAGAAGGTCAATCAACACGTTTAGCACGTAAACATTTGCCTGCTCGTGGACCGTGTTTTGTGTGATATGGGTGACGGTGACGAGCCACCAGACACAGTTTGGTTTTGTTTTGGTTTGTTTTGGGGTCCAGACAAATATTTCTCAACTAAATGGAATGCGCAAACAATTACCTTCTATACGTATACAAACAAATATATAAAGATAACAAAATATTGTTATAACAATATTTTGTTATCTTTATATCTTCCATATTACTCATCTTTACAATACAAATAAATATATCTATTAACTATGTATTTATCCGTCGTTAGTCTACTTTTACAAAGACTTTACTAGGTAGTTTATATATATATATATATATATATATATATATATATATATATATATATATATATATATATATATATATATATATATATATATATATATATATATATATATATATATATATTTTCAAATCAACCAAAAATATCCTCTGCTCCACTGTATATGTATAATATTAATTTATAGTATATTATTTTCTTTTATTAATTTATTTATACAAAATAAAATATTTATTCTTTTGTGCTTTACTCGTTGCTGTTTACTATTCCATGGTATGGCTACAAAATAATTAGGATAGAAAATGTTTAAGCATTTCATTATTAATATTGATATCACAATGGTGCGTCTTTCGATCTACAACACATACTATTGCAATTTGAAGTTATAATTAATAAGTTAATATTTTCTTTTACAGTGTGTAAAAAAAAAATCTAACTCAGAGTAGGTTAAGAGAAAAGGTTACCCCTATGAAGCGAAAATTCAAATAAATTGTTCCTGTACAAGAATTATTAACATATTAAAAAAATTCAACACACAACACGCGTACTTCCGATATTCGCTGATTCATTCAATGTATTCAAACGAGAATTGATAAATTACTTTAGTTCTATAGATATCTAGCTTTTAATTATTATTTTTAATTTTTACTATTATAATAGTTAAAATTTCAATTTTCTCTTAGTTATTTTTATTATTTACAATGTGTGTACTTTTTGCAGGGCTTTTATGTACTTAATTGTTTGTATAATCATCCTGTATTTGGAACTTCTAAGTTCTGTTGGATTGTTTAAATAAAAAAAAAAAAAAAATAAACCTGCATTTTTTTGCCTCCCGCTACCCTTGGTAAGGGAGGTATAGGTATCGTGCTAAAAATCACATATGGAGATTTTGGTAAATGGCTACGTTTTAAGGTCCCTAGAATCCATTTTGAACATTTACACGATGATGTCTGTGTGTGTGAGTATGTGTGTGTGGATCCTTGACTCTAACTCAAATACTATCATTCAGAAAATTTTGAAACCTTATATTTATACGTTATTCTAATGCGGAAAGTAGCCATTAGATTTTAGTGTAAATCAGATAACCGGATATGGCACTTTACTTGAACCTCAAAATAGTTTTTTTTTTTTTTGAAAAATACGTTTAAATAGATAGATCAGTAAATAAGTCAATACGTTTGACAGTTGTTACAGCAAATACTATCGGTAAAGAAGGAAGTGATAAAATGGAATTAAACTTGTTCTTTTTGCACACATCACAACTCACTTCAATTCAGCTCTGAGCTGAGTTACAATTGGGTCAAAAAGAATACAGCTATTAATACATGAAAAAACAAGTATCATAAGGCAATCTGTTAACGTATACGTATAAGTCGAAGTTTTACAAAGGAAGAGTGCGTTAACAGGCCTTTTTATACTATTTTTTCTATTGAAGTAATTTCACAATGAGATTTATAGAAAACAACAAAAATATGAGTTAGTGTTTTTTTGTTATATTGGCAACGCTTCCCACTAAACAATTGTAATTTCACAATTTGACAGTTTGTGTATTGCAGTGCATTAATAGATTCATAAGAATACCGAAATAGAAAAAATATATTCTTCTATACGTTAAGCCTATCTAAGTGTATAATAGCAAATGCTTATCTATTATTACAAAACAATTTTATTGTAATTTGAATAAATTTCTTAGACAGTAAAAACAAATTAAAATTTCTGTATTGTCTTCAAAATCATGTGACTTAACGTTGAAGGTTTTACTTTTTGTAATATAAATCTTATCATTTTCATCTCGTTTGTTAAATTTATCAAAATTTTATAAATAATGAAGTCACCGAGGTAACACAATAGCCACAGTTTGACAGTTGACAAGCATGTGATAAGCATCGTAACATTCTACGTGAATTTTTATTAACTGCAAGTGCAAAGTCATCGAAAAGCAATAAAAATAACTTTAATTTACAAGGTTGAGTTGCGATAAAGATAAATACACTCAGAAATCAAAATTATTTAACCGCATAGAAGGATACATTCCATGCGAGTTTAAAAGTGAGGAAACGCACATGAAAAATATTTTAGTTTTGAAATTCTTGGGAGTTCTGTTCGACTATACAAAGTGACTGAAAAAATATAGACAAATTTCTAATTTCTTTATTATTAATTTTATATGTATGAAAAGGTCCTGAATTCTACTTCCGGTTTCGTTGGAAGTGATATTATTGTGGATTTTTCAAATGAAATGATTTTTAAAATTAATTGAAATTAGCTTTTTTATGTCAGATACTTGCATTTTCATCAAAATAGGGCTTTTGCAAGAAATTTTATATGGCTTCTAAGTATTAATTTTAAAAAGATATCATTATTTAAATAGCCTCAAATTTGAAAATATCACCAAATATTCATTAGATATTTTACAATTAATTCTTGAAATTTGGATATTTTGAAAAGGCCACGTGATCTGAAACAGTATGTGACGTCACAACACATACATCTTCATCGGCTCCAATTGGTCCCTTATAGTGTCAATTCTTTGTGTTTTGTTACAAGTGTTATGATTAATATATTGTCAAAGTTGTCAAAAAAGTGTCAAATTTTTGATTTTGGTTCGTGTTAGATAATACTAAATTCAATATAAAATGAGTAATTTACAGTATCGTATTGTGCCTTCTTGCAAAAATGCGCTAGAAACAAACCTACTATTGAATTTATAAGTATGCCGAAAGATGCGAAGAAAAGAAAATTGTGTCTGGAAGCAGTAGGCCGAAAAGCTGATGGATTTTTACATTTTATTTTACCTTAACTCTTTAACGCACCTTATTTCGGCAACAATAAAACAGTCGTTTTCTGATTCAGCCATCATCCAGCTTTCGATTTTCGGTAAACTGTCCAACTTAGCTTGAGTGTACCTATTCTGATTCTGTATTAGCCATTATTACTCATTTGTCAAAATGTCAGCGTCAAATGTCAAATTAGAAGTTTGTTACTAACTATCGCCTACGTTTATTTATCTAACAAAAATAAATGTAGGTGATGCAAAAACTGTTTTTCTATTGGCTGTGAATGACGTAATGTATGTGCTTCTACGACACAGGAGTGGGGGGTTGTTTTTCATGACTATTTTTGGCGCCAATATTTAATTTAATTATTTACGAAAATAAATTATTAAAAAAATAATTATTAATTAGAAAAATATTACATAAACTTTCATTTAAAATGCTTTTTGAAAAATGTGAAACAGGCTCATTATGTAACTATAATGCCTTATCAGTTGCCATGACATTCGTACCTTTTTTGTTTAAAGGAATATTTATGTTTACGTTTACTGCTTATCATTTGTTATTGATTAAATATTTCGAACAATTCGAATTGTCTAAAATCATTGAAAATCTTAGGCCCGTTCGACACAGTTATAATTTTGATTTGATACCAAATTTGTTACCAAAATTTTGTGAAATAGAATAGAACGTCTTATTATTATCTTATTTTATTATTTCGAATTTTAATTGACACAAAAATGACCTCTATGGCGCACTCTCCACGCCAGAAATGAGTCCCTGTGAGGTGATACCTGGTAAACGCCCATTTGGTATGAATATGTCATCATCATAACTGATATTTGCGTACAAAGCAGATTGGCACTCCCAGCAATGGGTAATATGCCGTGATGATATATTTATTTTATTTTATTTATATTATTTCTCAATGCATTTGTTTAAAAAAAAACAATTTATGTCCGTGTCAAACAGGCTTTAATTATATTTAAATACAAATATTTTTATCTTAATTATTCGGCATGGGATACTGATAATGCATTAAAGTTTCATAATTTTGAAAAATTGATAACTATTCATGTTGTTCATTTCACGTAAGAAAATAGCGTTGGTTTAGATAGGGAAATAAATTCCGCCCTCTGATTAGACTGATTAGACAAAATACACACCTAGTTCACAAGAAAAAAGAAATATTCACCTGTCAGATGGTAGTTATCAAATTAAATCAACAGAATTAACTGTTATTTAACCATGTTATTTATTTCGGCTTTATAATTTTTAATATTCGTAGTACATTTTTACAAATAAAAATATTGAGTACTAACTAAGTTTGGTTCCACGATTTAAATTATTTAATGCACACAAAAAGTCTAATGTGGCCGGCACAGTACCTTCCGTCAGTTCTATGTATTTTATACAAATTCTACACAGACAGTTTCTTGCGAAAGATTTTATATTTCCAGTACATTACCTTCCCTCAGTTCTATGTATTTTGCACCAATTCCATACCGAAAGTTTTTTAGAATTGATTCTATATTTGCAATAAAATTATACTACAAACATACATGTCAATCGCACTTGACATTGACATCTGTCTACCAGAATTTTTTAAATTATATTGGCTGTTTCCATTGTTTGTATAGCTGGCTGCTTTATGAAATTTAATTTCTTTATAATTTTCTAACTCAATATCCATTGAATATGAAGTATAAAGTGTAATCAAATGGTATAGAGAATAAAATATTCTTTAATATTTATAACAACAGCGTTTTTTCAAGAAAAACTGTTAAAATCTTCAAATGAGGGTACTTTCGGTCGACCAATTATAACCAAAATCTAATCAGCTCTTTATATGGATGTAACGAAGAGGAATACGAAAGAATTATAATTTTTAGAATTGTAGTGTTTTAATATTTTTTAATCGTGCATAGGTGCTACTTTCAGGTAGCATCTATCCACCGTAAAAAAATTTTAATCGTGCATAGATGCTACTTTCAGTTAGCGTCCATGCACCGTAATAGTTATTTGTATATCAAGGCCGCGAAATCACTCTTTAGCGTACCGAGAGAAAAATTGTCGCCGAGGCCGCTTGCGGCCGAGGCAAGACAATCTCGAGGGCGCTAAAGGATTTCGCGGACAAGTGTACACAATATTTTTTGTGCAACCGTAAAAAATATGTAATTACAAATTTTATTAATTTTAAACAGTTTCAATGTAAATAGAAAGTTAGCTTTCAAGGTGGCTATGGGATTAACATTTGATAAACAAAACCATGCAATTCTCAAGTGTCAAAGTGGTTGTTTACCTAATTTCGCGGCCGCTACCATGACAACGGCCGCGAAATTCATTTCGCGGCCGTTACCCTAACAACGGTCGCGAAATTGAATTTCGCGGCCTGTATTGCGGCTGCGAAATGCTTATTTCGCGTCCAGTTGCACAAAAAAAAAATTAATCGTGCATAGATGCTACTTTCAGGTAGCATCTATGCACCGTAAAAAAAATTTAATTGTGCATAGATGCTACTTTCAGGTAGCATCTATCCACCGTAAAAAAAAATTAATCGTGCATAGATGCTACTTTCAGTTAGCGTCTATGCACCGTAAAAAAAATTTAATCGTGCATAGTTGCTACTTTCAGTTAGCGTCTATGCACCGTAAAAAAAATTTAATCGTGCATAGATGCTACTTTCAGGTAGCATCTATGCACCGTAAAAAAATTTTAATCGTGCGTAGATGCTGCTTTCAGGTAAAAAGGTAGGCTTGCAAGCAATATCTGCTATTTTCTTACATGATATTAATTTTAGATTAAAATGGAAGTATTTGGCATCACTGTAAGGCTATGTAATGGCAAAATAAAGAGTCGTGTATCCTGTCAACAGTCCCTGTTCGGGCGCCATTTTGTAATGGCAAAATGGTCAGTCTGTCATCTTCACTCGACGTTCTCTTCAGTTCTCCTTGCTGTCAAAACGGGTTTCTCGGGCGCCAATCGATCGGTCGATAACACAGCACAGGAGAGGTGAAGGACGCTATTATAGCGTCGCTGAAAAGAGTGGCTTGGACGCCAAAAAGGGCTCGGGTAGCTTAGTGGAGACAGAGTTCGGTTTTTGACAATGAAATCATAATGAATTTTAATATTTTATTAAAAATTATTAAAACGATACATTTAAATTACTTTCGAAAAATATACAATTTAAAAATTCAACGATAATTTTGGATCTTGTTACACTAAAAAATGATATTTTAATTCGCTTTGAACGTTTTAATTTAAACTATAGATTTAAATTTAATAATAAATAAAATTATTTTCCTCTGTATATCCAAAGGCCTAAGCAATCGAGCTGGTTTTGTCAACAGAAATAAATTGATTTTGTTTACACATGCAGCGTTTTTTATCGTGCTTATGAAGCTATTAAAAATTTGTGGGAAAAATTTCAGAGTGACATATTTATAACCTGACGCGACTGTATTCGAGTATTCTTAGCCGTTTAAATGTCTGCACGATGCACCGTTGTAAGCTAATAAATTTCTCGCGATCCTTTGTCACATAAATATTCGATAAAATGCTTTGATAACTTTCCTATTTGTTTGACTAGTCATTTGTCGACAAATTTTGAGAAATGTTTATATCTTTTTAAAGGACTGTGTTGTTGCACACGTGTAAATTTGTGCATTGCTCATTATTAATTTGAAGTGTATTCACACACTTTCATTTTTCATTGAAGGTTGAAAGTAGAATATAAAAACAACATTTATAGAAATGAAGATTGATATTTCACTTTTATAAGGGAATACATTTAAATAAACTTGTGTTTATAATGTATTCTATTTATCTATGTTTTTGTACTATCGTGCAAGAAACTAGGATAATATATGTATATACAGGGTATCAACCGAGACACCGGAACAGACCACTTATTTTTGGAAAAAAAGTGGCAAAATAAAGTAGTAGAGCTTAATATTCTGCATCTGAATCAAATTCCATACAGAAAGTTTCTAGCAAAAGATCCTATATTTCCAATAAAATTATAACACAAACATACTATGTCAATTGACATAATTGACACTGACATCTTTCAATCATCATTTTCTTAATATACTCGTAGTAGCTGTTTTCATAGTTATAGCATAGCTGGCTAATTTATGAAATTTAATTTCTTTATAATTTTTCAACTCTATATCCATTTAATATGAAGTATAAAATGTAGTCAAATCGTATAAAGAATAAAGTATTCTTTAATATTTATAATAACGTTAAATGTGGATATATAATATTTAACATTGTTTTTTAAAAAAAAAAACTGTTAAAATCCTCAAATGTGGGTGCTTCCCGTTAACCAATTATAACCAAAATCTAATCAGCTCTTCATATGGGTGTGACGAAGAGAAATACGAAAGAATTATAATTTTTGAAATTGTAGTATTATAGTTATCGCAGGGCAAATTTTTGTCACAAACACAGACACACACACACACACACACACACACACACACACACACACACACACACACACACACACACACACACACATATATATATATATATATATATATATATATATATATATATATATATATATATGGGGTTTCGTGGCTGCGTGCCTGAATGTCTAGTCGCGAATCTGGGGAACCGGGTTCGATCCCGACCGACGCCAAATATTTCAAATTTTAAATGGCACAAAAATTGACCCCTGTGCCGTACTCTCCAGCCAGTAATGAGTGCCCGTGAGGTGACGCCTGGTAAACGCCCACACGGTACAAATATGTCATCATCATTACCCACATCTGCATACAAAGCGGATTGACACACCCAGCAATGGGTAATATGCCGTGATGATATATTTATTTATTTATTCATTTATTCATTTATATATATATATATATATATATATATATATATATATATATATATATATATATATATATATATATATATATATATATATATATGTTTATAGTGCCCCGATGAAGGAATAAATTATTTTCCGAAAGCTTGGCAATAACTTAAAAGTGTATTGATTTCAAAAATTCCATCTCCTTGACTGCTACACCGTTATCCATTTAACTGTTATATATATATATATATATATATATATATATATATATATATATATATATATATATATATATATATATATGACATTTTCGACTTAAAATTATCTAGACACCACACGCTTAAGCTATTGTTTGCAAAAAATGCGAAAAACATTAATTTGAAACCATGTAAATTCGTTTCAGAATCACAAATTTCCCGCACTAGTTACGAAAAATTTTTCTTTTCAAAATAGAGAAACAGATAATATCGTTTCAGCTTTTCTAATTGAAATAGATATCAGTTAAACTTCATTAAGAAACCATGCTCTATATTCCGTAATTCATGCAATAGTCGATTTTGCAATGGTCATTGAGCAATGATAATAATCGTCATTGATTAAAAATTGAAACTTAAAATTATAAATTATTTTCTACTTTCTGTTAGATGCACATTGAAAGTTAAGTAATAAATCAAAATTATATATTTATCAAACCGTTTACGTACAAAACTTATCGCAAACTAATGTAATTTAATTCCATTTAGTGGAGATTTTTATTTGTATTACTGGATCCGCCCGAACCGACCCGATAATAATTATGAAACGAAAAGCGATTACATCAAGTCCTTGCACACATTAATTTAATCCTCGAGTGAGTATGACAAAAGTGCGCGCGCAGACCTAGGCCCACGGTTTAGCTAACGAGATTGTTAGCAGGTTTTTATTGGAGTGACCATGAGCGATTTAACATTCCTCTGTGTGCAATACCGGAGCCACACTCACACCGTCTTTCTCTGCTGCTAACTAGAATGTTCATTTGCAATTTTCACACTGCAATTTATTCTTGTATATATATACTAAACGTTTAACGAAACGCTGAAAAAAGAAATAATCATTGACGTTGTTGTTATTCGTAAAAGAAATTTAATATCGATAAAGATTTATTTAAACACTTGGAAATTTTAATTTATTTATTATTTATACATCATAATTTGATATCATTATTACTCATTTGTCAGATTTTTCGAAAACTTGCTGCCAGGCAATAGTCACGAAAGCCAGTAGGGCTTGAGTGGCTATTGCCAAAGGGCAACAAGTTTGAGGAAAATCTGGAAAATTATTTTCTAATTTATCGAACTCTCGAATTATATTTAATTAGATTATTTTTTGATCCACAAGTTTCAAACAACAGAATCAGGCTGTCATGCTATTGTAACGCTATCTACATTTATTTGTTCGTCATTAAGTTTAGAAATTATTATGTATACGTGCGTGACTTTGAATGCCCTAGCCTATGCATCCTGTACCCCTAAGATAATCCTGTCCTGAAGATAGCGCTTTGTTTTTTCATAGTCGACATTAGTTACTCATGGAGTAAACATGTAAGAGTCTAGATTAGTTCGTCGAGTCGTGCAGACGTGTTTTGTTTTGGACATGTAGTGTCTTTTAGTTTTGGGGCGCGTGCTAAACGCCCGCCCACTGGGTTACGGAATGTAACCATGTAAATAAAATCTTTAGTCAGTTAATCATGTAAATATAACAAGTAAATATAAAGTAATGTCCATGTCCGTAAATTCTGTGTTCATAATGTAACTATCTACTGTCGTAATTAACTATACTGTATTTCAGATAAGAATAGACTTAGGAGTAAGATAGGGCTTACGATTCCAGCTTTCTGATTGGTCTAAACGCAAACCAAGTTTACAATAGCAATATATAAAGAAGGTATATTTATTCCATTTTGATTTTATAACCTATTTAACAACTTTAAGTTACTGTTTATTTACTAAATAATTATAAATTATTAAATTTTGACGTTTCGAGCTGTAAAGTTTGTCATACACGAAACAAAACTAATTTATAAGTTTTATGTGTGTAAAACAGGCGCCACCAAGTCTATTCTTATCTGAAATACAGTGTATGGTGCGAGCGGACACTTGATTCGAGCGTCCTTGACGTGCATGGAATCAGCTGATTTGTGTGCGCATGTCATTTTGACAACAACAATGTCACTTTGACAAGACCAATGTTTTGACTTATTTTGATTTTGAACTGCGAAAATATTATGATACAATTTTCAGGCAGTAGAACACATGAAATTAAAAATAAGTCGAAACATTGGTCTTGTCAAAGTGACATTGTTCTTGTCAAAATGACAAGCGCACACAAATCAGCTGGTTCCAAGCACTTCAAGGTCGCTCGAGTCACGTGTCTGCTCGCGCCCTATAGCTTCATTCATTTACATGGCACAGTTGGTAAGTCTGTTTTGACAACTAAAACACTTTTACAATGCAAAATAAATAATCAAAAGATATAATTATTATTTATGATATTTCTAGAAGTGGTTTCTATAATTTTTTGGTTTATTTCATGATCAGAAATGGCACAAAATTGGCCTTTTTCGCTCATTTTACTTATGTGTTGATTACTATCTGACATATGTCAACAAAAACAAATGCTACAGAGATTATTCCCGGGAAGAATCTCTGGAGCTTTATTCTCAGTATAATAATGACAGGATTGGTTACAACGCAGACACGTGACACAAAATGGAAAGAAATGCCAAAAAATAATCACTGAAACTATATGATTAATAATGAATATTAATAAAAAAAATAAAATGATATAATTGAAATACTTCGGATATAAGGGGGTTTTTCTTATAGCAGCTCCTCACTCATACGAATTTTATGTATATTATTTTGATTGGCGACTCAAGGACCACCTATAAATATGTAACGAATACCGAGTTAGGGGGTGGAGTCTACTACCAATGCAAGTAGACAAATTCAAATAGCGTATACGTGGCTACCAGTCCAGTACTGCAAACTGCAATTCTCAAACAGTTTTTATTTGAATATAAATTTCTGGCATTAAACTGTATAATTTTGATACATTTGCAATTATAAAGCATGTAGACTTGTACAGTGTTATAATATTAATTTGTTTTTTTTTTATAAATATAATTTAAAAATAGGATACATTTCAAGAACATTTTAAATTCACGAAGAAAACAATTTTATATAAAAACATATTCGTGACGTCACATCTATATTTTCAAATTTCGGAGGATCATAACTCGCTTATTAATAGGAATTTTCCACCGGATTTTCACCTATAGTCTTAGCTTTACTTATACTTTCTGATGAAATTATAAAAAAACATGGTGGAATCCCCTATTGTCCTACCACCTTTGGTTAGAGGTAACTGGAAGTTAAAACTTAACTAGAGGTGGTAGGATCAGATCTAACCCACATTCCAAAATAGAATATTGTAAACCGTTGCATTTTCTCTTATCGTCTGCTGTATTAGAATATTGCTTAACACAAAACTCTTTTGTATATATACCCAAAAACTTAAAAGCAAAAAGGCAATTTCTTGGTCTGTGTGAAGTTTCCATTCACCGTTCACATCTCTTTCAATTTTCGAGTTAGTCCTGAAATATTAATAACACAAAACCAACAGCTTAGAGGTTCCAATCTGCTCTCACAGCTCTCAAGCTGACACCATCGCGTTCGCGATGCTTTTATTGTTTTCCTCTTCGTCTGCATACGGCGGCAACGGCAACGGCAGCCAACTTCGATCGCTGGATCTCGGATAGAACAGAACAGAAAGAACAAACCGGTGTAGTCGGTTAAGTGTCGTATGCGTGTGTTTGTTTGTGTGAATGCGTGTGTGTTGTGTAGGACTCTGCATGGTGCGACTTCGTTCATGGTTGTTAACCCTGACAAGGCCCGTCTTAGGAGATTTCTCTCCTACCATCTCATAAATTATTTTCAGGCTGCCGCTACGAAAACGGGACACGGTTTTCGTTTGTTTCTTCTACAAACGGAAAGAAACAGCTCTATATTATTTTATGACAAACACTAACGTCGTGGATAACAAAACATTTGGTACAAATTTAAAAAGTTTCAGTATATTTTACCTCCCGGTATTCTTGATAAGGGAGGTATAGGGATCGTGCTAAAAATCGCATATCGAGATTTTGGTAAATGACCACGTTTTAAGGTCCCTAGAATCCAATTTTAACATTTTCACGATGATGTGCGTGTGTGTGTGTGTGTGTGTGTGTGTGTGTGTGTGTGCGTGCGTGTGTGTGTGTGCGTGTGCGTGCGTGCGTGTGAGTGTGTGTGTGGGTGTGCGTGTGTGTGTGTGTTGTGTGTGTGTGTGTGTGTGTGGGTGTGTGCGTGTGTGTTGTGTGTGTGTGAGAGCGTGTGTGTGTGTGTGCGTGTGTGTGTATATATGTATGTGTGGATCCTCCACTGTAACTTAAATATTATTCAGAAAATTTTGAAACCTTGTATTTCGAACTTATTCTGTAATGGAAAGAGACCATTACATTTTGGTGTAAATCGGATAACCGGAAATGACACTTTACTAGAAGCTCAAAATAATTTTTTTTCAAAAAATACCTTTAAATATTTTTTCGAGATTAATGTTATTATAAAAATTAAAGATTATTAAATTTTCTATAGATTTGCATTAAAACTTTTTCTATATATTTTATGGATAAATTTATAAAATTATAAATCCCAGAGCCTACGCTTTAAATAAACAAAACGCAGTTATTTAAATGTATGTAACTGACAGATAAATGTCACTATCAAAGAACTAATCATTTCAAAATAATATTAGAAACATTTTAAAAAGAAAAAAGTAAATAGAGCAATAGAAAAAGAATTCAACACAGTTTCTAGCATAAGTAAATATATAGGTATGTATTTAGATTAATACAAATTAACGATTCACAAAAATGTTTAAACTAATCCTCATTATTATTTAGTGAATTCTTTTCTATCCCGGTATTTAAAATTTAATATTCATTTTATCATAGTTCCGGTGGCGCAATGATTAGAGCAACGCCTCATGTGATGAGTGCCCTCGGGGCTCTGGGTTCGAATCCCACTAAGGCATGGATGTGTGTGAATGTAAACCTACTCTGTAATTGGGATTTAATCCTGTTGAGGGGTTTACAAAAAGATAGTTACTTGGATTAGATTAGACTATATTTTAAGAAATAAACTGTCAAAATTAGAGTAAAATTCGCTAATCCAAACATAAGGATTAACTTAATATGTTTTGTGATTCGGGCTGTAAATGGCGAGAGGTATTGTGTTGGCCACACCAGATTTTTTATTTGAAGAGATACGAATATATTTTTTATTTGCTAGAGAATTTAATTCTGAATTCAACGATATAATCGTTTCATACGAATTTACTGAGAAAAATCCATAATAAATTTTATATTAATTTGATTTAAATATGACTATAATAAGTGTGCCACGAATGAAAAAAATAAATACATGATACTTTTTTTACGTAGAATTAGAGTGCCGTGTATGAAAAAAATGAGTATTTTATATGTGTTGACATTTAATAAAAAGTATGATCAAGTGACAAAACAAAATATTCATTAATTTCATTCATGGCATTCTAATTCTACGTAGTTCGATATATTGTTCTTTTTCTTCTGCTAAAAGATATATTTTGATTTTTATCAACGTTTACGATATCTCTTTTGGAGATTTCTTCAACTAAATTGTAAATACCTTTTCATAAATTTAATTTATAAGTATCTATTGTTTGTGAACTTATTGACATAAACTGACATATGCGAAATAAGAATAAAAATTCATTTACTTATTTGTTTGCAATGCAATAAAACTTTGTAGCAAGATATTCATAGTCTGTGTAAAGACACTAATAGTTTCAGGAATTATTAAATATAATTATTGTTACTCGGATGAAAGATTGTTCACTTATATACACTATGATGCGTAAATATATTAGAGCCGTTTAACATGGTGCATTAAATTTTACATTTTAATATGAGTGTTAATGGAGCTTTTTTATAGAAATAATAACACATTGTGTCATGCACAATAACATGCATAAAAACCTGCAGTAAAATGCAGGATTATGTCTTCAAAAAGAGATGAATATTCAAAGAATCTAACTATGGATCTTTCTATCATTTTTACAGACAAATCAATTTGTGATTGGTAAGGATGTTGAGATTTCTTTTTAGTTTCATAAGCCAGGAGAGTTTAATAGTTTTATGTCGACCCGTCAAGTATAAAAAATAAACTATTTTTAAGTGCATTAGAATGTTTCTTGGTTCAAACTGAAATGAAATTAACGAAATATTGTATATTATAGATATATTTAACCAATTCGAAAATATACACATAAACAAGTATTGAAATCAAATAATCAACAACAAAACAGGGCATACGCAGAGGTATTTTGATTTTAGCACACTTTCCGTACTTTTTACCTGTGTGTGTGTGTGTGTGTGTGTGTGTGTGTGTGTGTGTGTGTCTGTGTGTGCGTGTGCGTGTGCGTGTGCGTGTGCGTGTGCGTGTGCGTGTGCGTGTGCGTGTGCGCGTGTGTGTGTGTGTGTGTGTGCGTGCGTGCGTGTGCGTGTGCGTGTGCGTGTGCGTGTGCGTGCGCGTGTGCGTGCGTGCGTGCGTGTGTGTGTGCGTGCGTGCGTGCGTGCGTGAGCGTGTGCGTGTGTGTGTGTGCGTGTGTGTGTGCGCGCGCGCGTGTGTGTGCGTGTGTGTGTGTATGCGTGTGTGTGTGTGTGTGTGACAATTTTTTCTCCGTCAATAACTCCAACATTACTATTCCAGAAATTATAATTCTTTCGTATTCCTTTTGGTTTCATCCATATGAAGAGCTGATTAAATTTTGGTTTTAATTGGTCGACCAGAAGTACAATCATTTTAAGATTTTAACAGTTTTTCTTGAAAAAACTCTGTTAAATATCATCTTTTCACATTTAATGTAATTATAAATATTAAAGAATATTTTATTCGCTATACGATTTGATTACATTTCATACTTCATATTCAATGGATATTGAGTTAAAAAATTATAAAGAAATTAAATTTCATAATGCAGCCAGCTATGCAATAACATTGGAAACAGCTAATATAATTTAAAAAATTCTGATAGACAGATGTCAATGTCAAGTGCAATTGATATAGTATGTGTTATAATTTTACTGCAAATATAGAATCAATTCTGAAACTTTCTATATGGAATTTGTACAGAATACGTAGAACTGAGGGAAGGTAATGTACTGGAAATATAGAATCTTTCGAAAGAAACTGTCTGTATAGAATTTATATAATATACATAGAACTGAGGGAAGAATACTAATAGTATGTTCCGTAATGCAACCGGTTCGACTAGATTTACGGTTTTGTGTTCCGTAAGTCCTGAAATTATTTACCGGTTTCTATTTGGTGCGCGGTTCCTGAAAAAAGTTGGTGAAAAGTCGGACCACGGCAACCACGAAATAATCCTTGGTGTTTCTTGTATTTTTACCCACACTACCGCCACTTTCAAACATCATCATAAAATCAAACGATATCCGTCAATGTCAAATTTCTAAACCACATTTTTAGTGGTATTACCAATAATTATTATAGATGTAAATATGAAAATATTATTTATATTTGATATATTGTTGACTGTATTATTTTTATTGGCATTATAACGTTATCGTTCTTTGATTAATTTTTATTTTTGTTAGGTTGTGTCAATTTTAAATGCCATATGATTCAATGTCAATCTCTCGTGAAATGGATGAAAATATTCAGGAACCATGGCGTACCCGGAATCTAGATACTGGTTTTTTAGTTGACTTACGGAACATATACTACGTTTACATGCAGTTTTGAAAATGGTTTCAGTTTTCAGTCAAAATTATGCAAAACTGTTTACATGCAGTTTTCAAAACTTTAAAAATTGATTTGAAATCAATTTCGGCGCATGCGCATTTAGCTGTTGTAAGTGACAGGTCCTCTTCACTCCAAATACTTCGTTTTTCTATTATTCCAATTATTTTTTATACTTCGTACCACGACGCACTAAAACTACACAACTGTTGGTATATTTGAAGGTTAGTAACACAAAGCGACAGAAACCTTATGCTCTGTACGCATGCGCAGTATCGAAACTGAATTTTAAGTGTTTACATGAGTAGTTTTGAAACTAGTTTTCAAGTCCAACCCATGAATTTTAGTTTTGGTTTGAGATAATTCAAAACCGTTTTGAAACTGTATACATGGCGTTTTCAAAACTAAAAACGTTTTAAAAACGGTTTCAAAACTGCATGTAAACTCAGTAATAATAATAGTAAAAATCTAGTTAGGTCAAAATTAATAGTTAAATATAGTTGTATCGTGAACGTGCACGATATCTTTCGTTCAAAATCAAGTTCATTTTCCAATTTGAATTTCTACTTTGTAACGGCAATGTAATTTCAATTTGACTCAAACTAACAGATTTTGCTTCTTGTCCACATTTCTGCACACATTTGTGTAAATAGAGACTTCTGACTGAAAATAACTGTAACTGAAAAACTTTTCAGTGATTCGTTTCTAAAGGTTCATAATAACCTCCAAATAATGACAGCTGAACTTGACATTTGACGTTCAGCAACACTATGCGCATGCGTTATCTCAAATTGGAATTGAAAAGTTTTGACCTTGCAAGGTCGGAATTGGATATTTAAATTATGTTGTGAACGCGTATATTCAGGCACATTTCCAAGCTTTGTCGCAGAGTAGAAATTCAAATTGGAAATTGAAATTACTTGAACTCAGCTTGACACAGCAGAAATCATGTTTGAATGGGTTCACACCACATTTTCCAATTTATTTTTATTTTTTCTGAAAGTACATTTAAAACTACTTACGAAATATATATTTTATGTCACATAAGTTTCTGGTATTACAGTAATAATTTTTTAAAGTTTATATAAAATTTCAAATGACCTCACAGTTTTGAGGCCGTAGTGACATCTACCGAGCAAATATGGAACTACATTTGACGTTTGTCATTTTGTTTTGAAACCACGCTTGAAACCAAACGTAGTCTTCAAAACTTTTGGAGTATTTATTGCTTTATACCATCTTTCCCTTACATCTTGAGCCATAAGAATACAAACAAAAATTTTATTTTATTTCTCAACGAGTTGTTCTCGCAGGACGACACAGAACAATATTGTACAACTATTATAATATCTAAATCAAACATAAATTGTATTTATTTATAATATTTATTTACCATATTTCGTTATTTTTACTTACTTAAAAAAAACAACTTGTTGCAAGGATGTTGACGTTACTTTCAAAATATTGGTTACACAAGGTTATATTAGAAAAAGTGACAGATATGTTCATGTACAGTAAAAGCACGAGTAGGGGTGTGCCTCACCATCGTGTATTTTTGTATAAAACTGTGACGTCACAAAACCAAACTCAGAATCTTTATAAAGAAAATCATGAATGAAAATTATAATATTAAATATTTTTGATTGGGTAAATTTTTCATTTATGAAAGAAAAATCAACATTTTTTCTTTTTGGTATGACCCCATTGATTGGTGTTAATCAATGTTTTGAAGAGTGGTCTCTGAAGATGCTCAGCGTTAGTGGTAACTTTCAGTTCCGGAGGAAAGTGTCGATTTAAGTCGGGCAGGTCCGGTACTGTGTTTAAATACTCCGATTGTGTTACAATGGATAACGACTGCCGTGTTCTTGGCTGGCCACTTGTTCAAGTCCAAGCCTCTTCGCAAGCAGCCATTTATCCGTGTTTTTCGCATTTTCCAGACGGCTGGTTAAGCCCGTCTAGAAGTCGCATTCGCAGTCTTGAGAGCATCGCGCTTGCATTGCATTCCGCCGCAAAAATAGCAGATAATCGTGAACCGATAAGTTGCGCTTGCGTGCGCTAGCGTAGCTGCAAAACTTTCCCGGTGGCCTTCGCGCTACGTCATCGATCCCCGTGCGCGCGCATTCCTCCAGAACACTTACACTCGCAGTGCCGGTTCTACATATTTGGGGCCCTCAACCAAACGACTCTTCATCGAGGGCCCCATCTCCACACATACATACATACGTACATACATACATATATGTAAAATGCATCTTCCAATTATTGTTATAGTTAAGATTCATATAATAGGGGTACATTACTCATGTATGAGAACGACATTTTCCTTAAATGGATTTTTCCAAATTTATTTTTCCTTGTATCCTACATTAATTTAATAGAGGTTTCCAAGTTTTTTTCTTTTTTTAATATGTTAATATGTTCGCCGAAAAGTTTTTAATAGGTACCCCCAGAAAGAAATATTAAAGTTTCAATAAATGAGAAAATCGACGGCGCGTGTGACGTCATGTACGCCGAGAACACACATTTCTAGAGTTGAGTGAGATGAATATAAGTATGACAAACGCTCTAGGTACGACGTTTCGTGTCACATCAACATCAGTGCGAACACATGTTGTAGTAACTATTTTTTTCTTTTTTTATGAAACAATCTAAATTAAAAACGAACTGTAGTATTATAAAATCTTAATAGGCCTTCTCAATTAAAAGAGATAGAAAATATAGTCATGGCACAGTATACACAACATATACAGTAGCGAAACTTTGTGTCGGCACCTTTGAATTTTTGATACCAAACTGAGTGACCTTGAATGAAGCCGCCATGTTTCTGTTCGGCGTAGTGGCGCCAATTCAAATGGTACCGCAAAGTATAATATAAGTATTTTACATGGTTTTGGTATAATAACAGTATACTAATAGTTTATTCCGTAACTTAACCGCGGTGACCAAGGTTCTTGTTAATCGTTCCGGAATGTAACCAAAACATAATTTCAGGATCGAGGTTCCATTTCGGAATGTGGTTCCTGAAAATTTTGGTTACGTTTTCGGGACCACAACGACCACAATTTTTTTGTGGTTGTTGTGGTCATTTTCTTATTTCTTATAATATAATAAATAAAATTGTATAATATAATTATTAATATATACTGATTAATATATACTGATATGTATAATATTTACGTTAGTATAAAATAGACAAATAGAGTTACGTTGTCACTTATTTCTAATGATGCGGTGATTCCCTGCTTTACCGACTCAAATTAACCAAGATGTTCCGAATCACAACCACTTTTCAATAACCATAACCTGACCACGTGAACCACAAGAAAACCATAACCACGCTCGTGATTAAGTTACGGAATATACTATTAGTAACATAATGTCTTTTTACAAGTTCTACACAAATTTTCATCTGCGATTTTATTATCGTTCACGACTATTATATTCCCGCCTCCTGTCAGAATCATTGAAAACAATGCCATAAACAGCGATATCAACAGACAGACACGGATGCATATTTCTTGAGCCTTATTTTATGTACAAATTATACAAAAATTTAGCTAAATTGTTATAAGTTTTAAAATATATGACCGTTCAATATATTTTATGTACAAATAAATAATTGTATTGAATACATTAATTGTGTGATAAAGGTTAAACACCATGCTCATGTTCTTAATTAAAGGGACGCCATGTTCTTATTGCGCTGATTGACGCATGCGCGCTGTGACAGAGAATCATGAGTTTCGCTACTGTATAATACTTTTTATACTTTGGTCATGGTTACGTTCTTGTCACATGGGCTCTGTTGCCTCTATTCTCGAATCTAACCGTATACGTTTACGGCGTTCGAAACGTATGAAATGAGATTTTGGTATTCTCCAGCGTCCGTTTCATGAACGTATATGTTTCTAAACGTACACTTTCATATGTTTAAGATTAATTTTTTGTAGTTCATAGAAAAAATTTAAATTCATGAAATGATCCTTTTGCAAGGCTCCTCCGTAAGCTATAGCCACAAAGGAAAATATATATTGTAAAAAGTACATAGTATCTTAAATAGTTTTCTTATATGTTATATTTCTTTGCATGAAGGCGTCACCTAGAGCTTATCGTACCAAGTTTAAAATCAATCAGTAAATACATTTCATATGTTTATATATAGATCTTCCACCAATTTTTCCAGTCTTTTTTGGTACAGGGATAACATTTAACATTATTAAATCTTCTCAAAATTCAATTGCTTTTTGTGTGTAAAAGTGGAATCAAATTTTCCACGTTTTAATAATAATTATTTTTTGCTCTTCAGAGAAAAGAAATACTTTATTTCGGCATTTTTTTCATGTTCAAATAAAATGGTAGGTTTAGTGTATATCAATGTCAAGATGTCAAATTTTGACATTTAATCAAACGCATGGAGCGTGGTGCTGTTGTCTGATTGGTCCATTCACAAATGAAAAAGTCTAGTGGGACCGTCCTTTAGAAAGCCAAACGTCAAATCAAGCAAAGACAAACGTATACCATTGGAGAATAGAATTTTTGAAACGTATACGTTTAGACACTATACGTTCATGAACGCATACGAATGCGAACGAATGATTCGGAGAATTGAGGCCCTGTGGTGTTTGTTTTTTTGAAAATTTGGGACGTAAAATATGCGGAAACTTTAAAAAAACTTCTCAATGATAGATTCAAAAGCTCTTTGAAAAGTAAAATGTCAAAAGATCATAAAAAACATCGAGAATGCAAGTATTTTAGGGAATGCAATATTTTTGACCTTTCGTTTGACATCCAAGCTGATAGTTGCAGGCGCCATTTTATTTAATATGCGCCATGCGCATTACATGTAGAAAGAAACAATTTATAAATTGAAAAGATCTATTGTTATTTGTGATTTAAACAGTTAAATTCGCTAAAAATTGGAGTTACATAAATTGATTTCATTTCAATATTTCCAAAAATTAGAATAAATATGATTCCGCAATTTTATGACATAACCCCTATAAGGTAAAGGACCTCATCTTACGACCAGTTAGCCTTTAGATACAGGGACGGGTTTACGATTAGGATGCCCAGTAAAAATAAAAATCCCAATCCGCCCCTGTTTGCACTCTCGGCGACGTCGTGTTGTTCTCTCTGCTCTCCGAACTCTCTGCTCTATCTCCTCTCCTCTCTATTCAAACCGTAACAATCTGCATTGTTATTTATAACGCGCCGATTGCTATAAATACATTCAACGCATTTTTCATAGCGCCTACCACTGCCACCATGCATATTTAAATATTTCTTTATCGATTCATTAACCCATTAATTTAACTTTTCTTTAGAAATCGACCCGAGTTTCTTCTAATTATTTCATTTCAATTTAAAAAATAATTAAGAAATTTTTGCAATACAATTAGTAAACCGTGTCAACTTTTTAAATAAAGATAAATGAGATGCGCATTAAGATGAGATTAAGAGATTATTTATTTTTTCTGCAGTGTTTATTTATTTATCTGTGGCGGACTACGAGTATTTTAACAGAGCCGGATTAATGAACGGTCGACAAGAGCGATACCCTAGGGCCTTCTCTACTTTAAATCCAACCCTGGTTATAACCTTCAAAACCGAAATACACTAATTTTCTCCAAAACCTTCAAGATTTTCGAAAATCCAAATTTTGATATTACATTACAATGCTGATTGCCAAATTTTCAAATCGCAGGTCGATATCGCTTTTAATTCTTGGGATATTTACTTTTAAAACATTGCCCATTTCTGGGTTACGATCACAAAATGGATGGAGACACGAGCCTATGGCGTAAACGCCACTTGATTCTACAGACAAAATTATATAACTATATCAATTTTCGTAAAATTTGTCCAATTAGCTCAGTTTACACAGCCAAAAACTGAAATTCTGAAAATGGTCAAAATCGCACCTTAGATGTTTAGAAATTTTGACATTTGTGTTTCCTACCGGTTGAGGATGATTTTGGAGATCGATTGACAGCAATGCTTATTAGGTTTATGCACGAACGACACACAAAATAAAAATTGATGTCGCCAACACTATACCTCCCGCAACTGTATTAAATTCATTTCCATATAACTATTTTTTTTATTTACTATCATCTTTTTAAACCGTTACTATTATTAATTTAAAATGATTAGTTCTTTGACAGTAACATTTATCTGTCAGTTACATACATTTGTGATATGAACTCTGTAACCAAGGAGTTGTGTTTGTTTAAAGCGTAGACTCTGGGATATAAATTATAGATAATTTTATAAATTTATCTATAAAATATATAGAAAAATCTGGTGTGGCCAACACAATACCTCCCGCCATTTACAGCTCGAGTCACAAAAAAGATTTTGGATTAGCGAATTTTACTCTAATTTTGATAGTTTATTTCTTAAAATATAGTCTAATCTACTCCAAGTAACTATCTTTTTTAAACCCCTCAACAGGATTAAATCCCAATTACAGAGTAGGTTTACATTCACACACATCCATGCCTTAGTGGGATTCGAACCCAAAGCCCCGAGGGCACTCATGACATGAGGCGTTGCTCTAACCATTGCGCCACCGGAACTATAATAAAATGAATATTAAATTTTAAATACCGGGATTGAATACAATTCACTAATCCAAAAATGAGGATTAGCTTAAATATTTTTGTGCATAGTGAATTTTTATTAATCTAATATCATACCTACATATTTACTTATGCTGGAAACTGTATTGAATTCCTTTTCTATTGTTCTATTTACTTTTTTCTTTTTAAAACGTTGCTAATATTATTTTGAAATGATTAGTTCTTTGATAGTGACATTTATCTGTCAGTTACATACATTTGAATAACTGCGTTTTGTTTGTTTAAAGGGATTTAAATTATAGATAATTTTATAAATTTATCTATAAAATATATAGAAAAAGTATTAATGCAAATCTATAGAAAATTTAATAATCTTTAATTTTTATAGTAATATTAATCTCGAAAAAATAACAATTTAAGGTATTTTTCGAAGAAAAACTATTTTGAGCTTCTAGTAAAGCGCCATTTCCGGTTATCCAATTTTCACCAAAATCTAATGGGCTCTTGCCATTACAGAAAATGTTCGAAATACAATGTTTCAAAATTTTCTGAATGATATTATTTGAGTTAGAGTGGAGGATCCACACACATACACACAGACATCATTGTGAAAATGTTAAAATTGGATTCTAGGGACCTTAAAAAGTGGTCATTTACCAAAATGTCGATATGCAAAAATATAAATAAAACCTACTGCCTTGGACACCCTATTAGTCGTGCAAAACATAATATTAATTTGCGGTATGAAAAATTAGAATCAGTGAATTGAAATGTAACTAAATGAATAAGATTGGGGTAAAGAAAGTAGGGCATAAGGTCCGTCGTTATTTAAAACATCAGTCATACGTCGTTTATTGTGTCAATATAGGACGTTTCGGACATTAATTTGTCCATCCTCAGCAAAATATTTTAGTTACAATATAATATAAATGGTAGTCGAATTACATTTTTACAAATCAGTGCTCGCCCAAAATTCTGTCAAGAATTATTGCAGAATCTAAAAACAGGTATAATGCAATAATTCTTGACAGAATTTTGGGCTAGCACTGATTTATAAAAATGTAGTTCATTATGTTAATTCGACTAGCATTTATATTATATTGTAACTAAAATATTTTGCTGAGGATGGACAAATTAATGTCTGAATCGTCCTATTTACACAATAAACGACGTATGACTGATGTCTTAAATAACGATGGAACTTATGGCCTACTTTCTTAACCCCAAACTTCAGGTTTGTTCTGAAATTTCCTATTTTAAATGAATAAGAAGTAGATTTCTAAAAGAAAATAAAATTATTCTTAATGGTTGAGGGGTATAATAACTCAAAAATAGGTACACATACAGACTTGTGGATATCTGCAGTTTATTTTATACAGGGTCGGATTGGCCAGTCGGGATAATCGGGAATTTCCCGAGAGGCCGCGGCTTTTTGAGGCTGCCGCTCGGTGATTACAAACTAAAATTTGAGTACGTAGCATCATCTAATTAACTTCACCGCGTAACCGTTCTTATTTACATCGTTTTTAATACTTTCTAATTCTTGACAAAATTTCTTTCAGTGTTGCAGATATAGTCCGAGCTCGAATATATGTTTTGATAATTTCCTACTTTATAGATTTTGAATGATTGGAATTATAGTTAAGGTATTGTGCGGTGTTGGTGTGCTGGTTTACGGTGGGGTAGACTAATGTTACTAGTCCATGGTTCGTTTTCTCTGTTAAAACATCCAAAAACGGAAGGACTCCATGAGATTTTTCTCCATTGTGAACCTAATATAAAATATCATCGACATATCTAAGCCAAAGTTTAGGTCTTATATTGGCTGTATCTAGTATTAATTCTTCAAAAAATCCCATGTATAAATTGGCCGTAACTGAGAAGAACCCATCAGCAAATCATGTTGTACAAAATATCTAATCTTTTTCTTGGAAATATAAGTTCTGTAGACAGCACTGCAAAAGTTCCATAATACCATCAAGAGGCAAGTCGGTTCTATCTTTTAAGTTGATATCTTTTTTAACCCTTGTTTTGATGATTTCTAAAAATTCTCGTAAATAAACTTACAACATCAAAACTGACAAGAAGATTTTATGGTTGTAATTGTATTTAGCTCAAAAGTTCTACAAAATGTTTTGAATTCTTCACATAGAAATTGTG
Organism: Harpalus rubripes; assembly: GCA_963082715.1. Lineage (NCBI taxonomy): Eukaryota > Metazoa > Arthropoda > Insecta > Coleoptera > Carabidae > Harpalus > Harpalus rubripes. Next base: position 5,822,579 of record OY720449.1, on the reverse strand, counting down.
ATAGTTTGTAAGTAGGAGAATTTATGGAACTTCTGACGGGTATCTGATATGCTTAAATTTTTCTTATACATTTTTGGAAGCTCCCCGTACAGGTGTGGAAGCTTGCTAAAATATGGAGTGAGATCAGTTCTTGTTACAAACGGAATATAATTCTTTGTATTTTTTAAGAGCACGGTCCTCTTTATTTTCTATAGATGTATAGTAGAATGTTTTCCAAGTTTCTTATAATTTCCTTGATTCAAAAGCTCTTCTATTTTCTGATCAAATATATTGGTAACCAATATTACTGTAACACTTCCATTATCTGCGGGTAGAATCTTGGTTTTGTTATCTTTCAATGCTTTATTTTCTTCGTTTTCAAGATTATGTTTGATCAGATAATTTTTTGCTTCAGGATTTTCCTCACTCTCCATTTATTAATAATTTAATATTGTCTACAACTTTTAAACGAAACTAAATGTTATTTTCTTAACTACAGAATGTTCTATATTTTAAATAATATTTTCAGGAACGTTTTTTTAACTTCCGTCACCTTTAGGTAAGGAAGGTATTGTCTTTGGTCAAAAAATTCGGTGGTGAGTTTTTGATGAATAAGCACGTTTTAGGGTCCTTAGAATACGATTTTACTATTTTTACGATGATGTCTGTATGTGTGTGTGTGTGTATGTATGTATGTGTGTCCGTGTGTGTGTGTGTGTGTAACAAAATTTTCGTCTACGATAACTTCCATACTACAATTCTAAAAATTATAATTCTTTCGTATTTCTCTTCGTTACATCCATGCGAAGAGCTGATTAGATTTTGGTTACAATTGGACAACCGGAAGTACCCTCATTTGAAGATTTTAACAGTTTTTCTTGATAAAACTATGTTAAATATCATTTTTTCACATTTAATGTTATTATAAATATTAAAGAATATTTTATTTTCTATACGATTTGATTGCATTTTATACTTAATATTAAATGGATATAGAGTTAATAAATTATAAAGAAATTAAATTTCATAAAGTAGCCATAGCTATGGAAACAGCTACTATGTTAAGAAATGTTTGATTGAAAGATGTCAGTGTCAAGTGAAATTGACATAGTGTGTTTGTCTTATAATTTTACTGGAAATAGGTATAGGATCTTTTGCTTTCTGTATGGAATTTGTATAAAATACATACAACTGCTTTAAGGTAATGTACAAGAAATAATAATAATAATAAATCTTTTATTTCTGCAGATACATTACACTGTATATAGAAAACGTCACAAAATAATAATTTTCTGTATGAAATTTGCATAAAATACATGCAACTGCCGGAAGGTAATGTACAAGAAATAGAATATTTAATTTAGCAAGGAACTTTCCCTATGAAATTTGTACAAAATACATAGAACTGACGGAAGGTAATGTGCTGGCCACATCAGATTTTTTTTATATATATTTCAACATCTTATAACTGTTTAATTTCTATGTAGGCAAAAAATTAGTATTATCCAACTCCAAAACTAATTTATTATATAATTATAAATTTAAAAACAACAGGAGATGAGGCTGATCATGCTAGAATTTTCCCGGGCCGCTGAATCTTCCCAATCCGGCCCTGATTTTATATAAATGGGCCCTCTACTACTTTAAATCCAGCCCTGTAAGCCCCACAACAGTCTGAGCAGACTATAACATCCCACAAAGGGAAAATATATGATAATTATGGCAACAAATTTGTTTATTCTTTGTTTGTCTGCAGTGTTTATTATTTATTAAACCAGTTTCATGAAATTAAAGCAAATGTTGAAAGCAATATGACTATGAGTAACTTACTATTATCCAAATATTTTTTTCTAATAACCTTGGTCTCAATACAAGAGATAAACAAAAAGAATGGTATCATATTTGTCAATACAATTTGTGTTTACATAACAAAACATAAATTAGTTAGTTAGTCGACTTTCCTGTATCTCGTCTAGACAAGGTTTAGTTATTTCGGTGATTGTGATGATGAAAACAACCCTATTTTTATTTCTGGCGAGGAAGGGTAGCGAAGACTCGCGCCTTTCTGGCGCTGTGCGATGTTGCCAGTGTTGCCACTGATGCTCGGAACGTCAGATGAATGTGTTCCTATTAATAACTTGACAGCGGTGTAAAAATATCGATACTCCTTAGTTAGCCTTCCTCGGGAGTTTTTACTTACTGAGTGCTAAATGCCAGTGTGTAATTATAGCGCTGTGCGTTGTGAGCATCGCGACGCTCGAAACAGGTGGCTTCGCACAAGATTTTACTCGTTTATATTCTTTATGGCCGAGTGCATTAAGTGACTGGTTGTGGGTCTGACATTTTCAATTGGAATACAATGGGGGGGGGGGGGGGGGGGTACTCCACCGTATTAACAAATTGGGACATGGGTCATTTTTATTAAAACTAAACCTTAAAACTGTGTTAGAAGTTTAAAAAAGTCAGTAGTTTTTAAAATAATCGAGTTTTTAATACGAATCATCTCTATTCCTTCGTCACGTACTACGTCACACATTTACTTTATACTAAATTATCACTACTTTCAAACCTTGTGCTATCGCTTTTTTAAAATACGAAATTCATTTTCAGGGCTGGATACGAGGTTTAAAGCCGGCCCGGGCAAATAAAAGCAGACCGGTCCGAATTAAAAATAAATTTCAATTTGAAAAAAGAGTAATTTTAAATTATTGTGTTTGAAGCTGGATTCTAGAATATCTACCACCCTTGAAAGCAGATATTTTTATTATTTTTTTGCAGAATAAAATAAGATTTCACCTCATCTAAAGGTTCTTGTGAAAATTATGACTTTTTCGTTCTCAAATTTTTAAAAAATACTTGAACGTAAAGTCACCTAATTCCAGGGGATATAATTTAGTGCAGCTCTGGCTTGTTTCTGCAGTTCTAAATTTGAAAAATGCAGCTCTAAATTCAAATTTTGCAGTTGCTTTTACGTTTTCTCTCTGTATTATTTGTTATTTAAATGTGTACCTACGTGAAACAAGAATATTACAAAATATTTTTTAATTACTAGAACGCGCGTTTCCCGAACACATCTATATATTGCAGTTCGTACTTTCCTACTTTTTCAGTAACCGGTTGTATTTTCGAAACGCGGTTATTGAAAGATATGATAACTTTTCCGTAACGATGCTAACCGTGCACGTGTCATGTATTTAGATTTAGTTTGTCTGCGTAGATTTCAACTCATAACTATCTTAAATTTTACCAGTTAACTGTTAGCTTCTTACCAAATGTTAAGAGAAAAGTGTTGTTTTTCCAACCCAGTACCGATAACATTGTAACCACGGTTAAACCGTAACCATTTTCAGTGGTTACTGTGGTTCAATTTTGGAATACACTTGTATTTTGCCTTATTACCTTCCGTCACCTTTAGGTAAGGAAGGTATTGTCTTTTGTCAAAAAATTCGGTGGTGAGTTTTTGATGAATAAGCACGTTTTAGGGTCCCTAGAATACGATTTTACTATTTTTACGATGATGTCTGTATGTGTGTGTGTGTGTGTGTGTGTGTGTGTGTGTGTGTGTGTGTGTGTGTGTGTGTGTGTGTGTGTGTGTGTGCGTGTGCGTGTGTGTGTGTGTGTGTGTGTGTGTGTGTGTGTGTGTGTGTATGTATGTGTGTGTGTGTGTGTGTGTGTGTGTGTGTGTGCGTGTGTGTGTGTGTCTGTGTGTGACAAAATTTTCTAATGCGATAACTCTAATACTACAATTCCAAAAATTATAATTCTTTCGTATTCCTCTTCGTCACATCCATGTGAAGAGCTGATTAGATTTTGGTTATAATTGGTCAACCGGAAGTACTCTCATTTGACGATTTTAACAGTTTTTCTTGAAAAAACGATGTTAAATATCATTTTTTCACATTTAATGTTATTATAAATATTAAAGAATTATTTATTCTCTATACGATTTGAATGCATTTTATATTTCATATTAAATGGACATAGAGTTAAAAATTATAAAGAAATTAAATATCATATATATTAGTCAGCTTTGCTATAACTCTGGAAACAGCTGCTACATTAAGAAAATTCTGGTTGAAAGGTGTCAGTGTCAAGTGCAGTTGACAGTATGTTTATGTTATAATTTTACTGGAAATATAGGATCTCTTGTTAGAAACTTTCTGTATAGAATTAGTATAAAATACATACAACTGCCTTAAGGTAATGTACAAGAAATATAATCTTTTGCAAGGAACTTTCTGTATGACATTTATACAAAATACATAGAACTGACGGAAGGTAATGTGCTGGCCACATCAGATTTTTTTTTTAGTGTACTTATTGTTTTATATGTAAATAATGTGGAGAAATAATTTTAATCAAATTAATTTTGATTTATGTCTTTACATGAAAAGGCGTTATACCTGCAACTGCTCGTAATGTGAAAAAATGTAAGTTCAATCTACAGGTATTTGACCTTGAACTCAAAAATTTCACCCCCTCCCCTTTCATTGAACAACAAAGTGCAGCTCTAAATTTTTCAAATTATAACCCCTGCCTAATTCACTGAACTCAATTTGGCAAAATTCGGGTGATGCATGCATTTTATAGGTATTTCGCGCCGAAATGATTATTAGTCCGTATTTGTGAAAAAAGTGACTATATCGCTTGCAAATTAAAAAATACTTTAATGTAATATTAACGCAACTCACAGAACTCAATTTGACGGAACTCGGATAGTTATACATTCATTTTATAGGACTTAAAACCTCCAGATATAAATCCAAGATGACTATAAATATTTGCTTTCCGCGCTCTAATTTTTGTGGGATTTAGTGTTTTTATTGGTTTTACAAATATATTCCGGGTGTCTACTTTTTTATGGACCATAGGAAATACAAAGGTAAAATTTTTTATATGGCTCTAAATTCTTTCCTATTAATTTTAGAACTAAAGTGTAAATACAAAAAAATGTTGAGAATTAAAAACTGTAGCAAAAGAGTCTAAATTTATTGACATAATAGATTCTTATCATGAGACAAACATAAAATAAAAATATCCATCTTTAAGCAAGGCAGAACATACAATTCAATGGTCGTATTCTTTCACTTTGACATTTGCGATGGTAAATATATCCATGATTACTGATAAATAAATTAATGAATTTAATAATTATTAAAACTTTATGAGAAATGTCATCTGTGAAACTTAAGAAATACAACTGTTTATCATTTTGTGCTATTATTCGTGGCTCACTGTAAATAGCTAACGAAATGCAGGCAAACAATAATTTTGGACATGTTAAACGCAGTTTTTATTTTGATCATTTTTGTATTTACACTTCTGTTCTAAAATGAATAGGGCAAAATTTTAGTATTATATTTCCTATGGTCCACAAAAACAGTAGACACCCGGTATATAACGATCAAAATAAAATTCTTGACTGGTAGGTATTCTAGACTACCCATTTTTGCTCAGATCAAAAAAATATTTTTTTCTTTTGATTATTTATTTAAAAATTACAGTAAGATCCGCCCAATTTTAAGTTTCGGCCCGCCGGGCATTTGCCCGGTTGCCCAGTGGCCGCATCCGGGCCTGTACATTTTTAAATATGGGGTCTCGTGGCCGCGTGCCTTAGTGTCTGGTCGCGAATCTGGGAAACCGGGTTCGACCCCGACCGATGCCATATATTTCGAATTTTAAATGGCACTAAATTGACCCCTGTGCTGCACTCTCCACGCCAGCAATGAGTTCCCGTGAGGTGACGCCTGAAAAACGCCCGCACGGTACAAATATGCCATCATCATTACCGATATCTGCGTACAAAGCAGATTGGCACACCCAGCAATGGGTAATATGTCGTGACAATTTTCTTCAAATTATTTATGCTGACATTGTTATTCAAACGTACTACTTTTTCTTCGCTCACATGCATATCTGTATTAATGCCATAATGCCAAGTTTTCTCTAAAAGTAAATAAAATAGTTATAAATTTTTTATACACCAAATCATTTCTTATGCGATGATTCCAAATCCAAACAAATTTTCATATACCTCAGTAGTGCGTCATTTTCGCAGAACTCAGTCACTCTCCTTTTCGCCACTTATAACTAATTAATCGTTCGATGAAGTCTGTTTTTGTTCGGAGGCCAACGCTGACAGATAAACAAAAAGGATTCTATGATGGTTTTAATTTCCGAACAGGCTCAGTGCTTTGGCTTCTTCGAGCGATGATTCAGCAGTTATAAACTATACGATGGAATTGCTACAAGGCAATGCTCCGGATAATCTTTATTGAAATATCAAAGAAGTAAATACCCTCTTTCAAAACAACAGGCTCAGTTATATTCTTCTTGAAGGAAACATTCTGTCCGGAAGTGGATTCTCTTCCAATATTTCTACTTTAATTTAATACTATTTTAAACAAATTTGGAAAGAACGATAATAAATCTGTATAAATAAAAAAAGTAGAAGTGGCTAACTTGTCTACCGTTTAAAATCATTAAACATTTTTTTTTTCTATGCGTGCAAAAGTGGTATCCATGGCAACACTGTTTGATAATTATGTGCATCTATTTTACATAAAGTAATATTTATATATTTAACAGGTAGTTAATGATAATTTTATGGGCAATAGCAGCTAAATGGTTATCTTACTTTTAATTTTTAATACCTAACACAATACCTCCCGCCATTTACAGCCCGAGTCACAAAAAAGATTAAGTTAATCCTTATTTTCCGAATTATGTTTGGATTAGCGAGTTTTACTCTAATTTTGACAGTTTATTTCTTAAAATTTAAAATATAAACTAATCCAAGTAACTACCTTCTTTTAAACCCCTCAACAGGATTAAATCCCAATTACAGAGTAGGTTCACATTCACACACGTCCATGCCTTAGTGGGATTCGAACCCAGAGCCTCGAGCGCACTCATAACTTAGGAGGCGTTCCTCTAACCATTAGGCCACTAAAGCTATAATAAAATGAAGATTAAATTTTAAATACCGGGATAAAATAGAATTCACTAATTCAAAAATGAGGAATAGCTTAAACATTTTTGTTAATCGTTAATTTTTATTAATCTAAATACATACCTACATGTTTACTTATGCTGGAAACTGTATTGAATTACTTTTCTATTGTTCAATTTACTTTTTTCTTTTTAAAACGTTACTAATATTATTTTGAAATGATTAGTTCTTTGATATTGACATTTATCTGTCAGTTACATGCATTTGAATAACTGCGTTTTGTTTGTTTATAGCGTAGGCTTTGGGATTTAAATTATAGATAATTTTATAAATTTATCCATAAAATATATAGAAAAAGTATTAATGCAAATCTATAGAAAATTTAATAATCTTTAATTTTTATAATAACATTAATCTCGAAAAAATAACATTTAAAGATATTTTTCGAAGAAAAACGATTTTGAAATCCCAGTAAAGTGCTATTACCGGTTATTCGATATTTACCAAAATCTAATGGGCTCTTTCCATTACAGAAAAAGTTCGAAATACAAGGGTTCAAAATTTTCATCTGATGTGGCCAGCACATTACCTTCCGTCAGTTCTATGTATTTTGTACAAATTTCATACAGAAAGTTCCTTGCTAAAGATTATATTTCTTGTACTTTACCTTCGGCAGTTGCATGTATTTTATGCAAATTCCATACAGAAAATTTATAGCAAAAGATCCTATATTTCCAGTAAAATTATAAGACAAACACACAATATCAATTTCACTTGACACTGACATCTTTCAATCAAAATTTTCTTAATATAGTAGCTGTTTCCATAGCTATGGCTAGTTTATGAAATTTAATTTCTTTATAATTTTTACCTTCCGTCACCTTTAGGTAAGGAAGGTATTGTCTTTGGTCAAAAAATTCGATGATGAGTTTTTAATCAATAAGCACGTTTTAGGGTCCCTAGAATACGAATTTACTATTTTTACGATGATGTCTGTATGTGTGTGTGTGTGTGTGTGTGGATGTGTGTGTGTGTGTGTGTAACAAAATTTTCGTCTGCGATAACTCTAATACTACAGTTACAAAAATTATAATTTTTTCGTATACCTCTTCGTTACATCCATATGAAGAGCTGATTAGATTTTGGTTACAATTGGTCAACCGGAAGTACCATCATTTGAAGATTTTAACAGTTTTTCTTGAAAAAACTATGTTAAATATAATTTTTTCACATTTGATGTTATTATAAATATTAAAGAATATTTTATTCTCTATATGATTTGACTGCATTTTATACTTAATATTAAATGGATATAGAGTTAAAAAATTATAAAGAAATTAAATTTCATAAAGTAGCCATACCTATGGAAACAGCTACTATATTCAGAAAATTCTGATTGAAAGATGTCAGTGTCAAGTGAAATTGACATAGTGTGTCTGTCTTATAATTTTACTGGAAATATAGGATCTTTTGCTTTCTGTATGGAATTTGTATAAAATACATACAACTGCTTTAAGGTAATGTACAAGAAATAATAATAATAACAATAATAATAATAATAATAATAATAATAATAATAATACTAATAAATCTTTTATTTCTGCAGATACATTACATTGTATATAGAAAACGTCACAAAATAATAATTTTCTGTATAAAATTTGCATAAAATACATGCAACTGCCGGAAGGTAATGTACAAGAAATAGAATATTTAATTTAGCAAGCAACTTTCCGTATGAAATTTGTACAAAATACATAGAACTGACGGAAGGTAATGTGCTGGCCACATCAGATTTTTTAACTCTATATCCATTTAACATTGAGTATAAAATATCAAATCGTATAGAGAATAAAATATTCTTTAATATTTATAATAATATTAAATGTGAAAAAATGATATTTAACATAGTTTTTTCAAGAAAAACTGTTAAAATCTTCAAATGAGGGTACTTCCGGTTGTCCAATTCTAACCAGAATCTAATCAGCTCTTCACATGAATGTAACGAAGAGAAATACGAAAGAATTATAATTTTTAGAGTTGTAGTATGGAAGTTATCGTAGACGAAAATTTTGTTACACACACACACATACGTACACACATACATACACACGCACGCACGCACGCACACACACACACACACACACACACACACACACACACACACACAGTAAAATCGTATTCTAGGGACCCTAAAACGTGCTTATTCATCAAAAACTCACCACCGAATTTTTTGACCTAAAGGTGACGGAAGGTAAAAATAGATGTTAATGTCAAATTACGTCAAATACGTGCAATTTTATAATTCAGTCTTGCGTACAAGGAAGTCGTATGGTGTCCACATCAGATTTTTTGCATAGTTAATAGACTTGGCAAATTTGTGGCACGTATTTTAATCTCGTAAATGAGAAATCAATAAAAACGATCTTAGTCCTTGTCCTGCATTATGTGATTTATGAAATCATAATGTTATTATTGATATTCATTCGTTTTTCATATTATTCATTGTATGAGTAAAGTTATGAAATTCCTTGAGCTGGCCTCATTACATTGGATCGATAGTAGATTTCATGTAATATTAATAAGGTGTATCAGTAGCAGTAGCCAGGCGTAAGTGTGAATTTGTCGGGCACCATAGCACACTACGCTACAGCCAGAGCACACCATACCGGATGTGTGAGTGGTGAACGTGCAGACGTGACAGACGACATTGACAGATGCGGAGCGGCGTCCGTAGCCGTAGCGTGAGCCGAGAACGTCGTCGTATCGTCGCGCAACGCGAGTTATTATTAGCGGCGATTGGGATCCCGAGAGGTGCGGGGGTGCGCCTATTTTCGGCACTTGTTTGGTTTGGCAGGTGCGGAGATGTATTGCGAGGAAGGGAACGTTAAATCTGTACTCCATACTCAACACTTCACCACAGGGTTGGATCTAATACCAACATTAGGGTATTCTCTGAGGATTACTAATATTAAAAATTTATTAAAAATATTAGTGTCGATAGGTAAACAACAGGGAAAAAACGAAAAATCATAATATAAATTGATTGTTACAAAAGATATAAAGCATTTAAATTTTGCTGATGTACTAGATGACCTTCCAATGGGAGACCAGTTGAAATCCCTACTCCATGTTCGAATGTGATAAGACGCCGCATGAACCACTGATAGCACACCGCTGGTACTGTACAACTAGTACGTCACTATCACGTGACACAAGAAAATCAAATTTTAAAAATTAATATCTCGCTTATTAAAAGGAATTTTTTACTCAGGTTTCCACAGATACTCTTAGATATAACTGTTCTTTAAGAAAAATATATAAAAAAAATCTGATGTGGCCAGCACATTAACTTCCGTCAGTTCTATGTATTTTATATAAATGTCATACATAAAGTTCTTTGCAAAAGATTATATTTTTTGTACATTACCTTAAGGCAGTTGTATGTATTTTATACAAATTCCATACAGAAAGTTTCTAACAAAAGATCCTATATTTCCAGTAAAATTATAACATAAACATACTGTCAACTGCACTTGACACTGACACCTTTCAATCAGAATTTTCTTAATGTAGCAGCTGTTTCCAGAGTTATAGCAAAGCTGACTAATATATATGATATTTAATTTCTTTATAATTTTTTAACTCTATGTCCATTTAATATGAAGTATAAAATGCATTAAAATAGTATAGAGAATAAATAATTCTTTAATATTTATAATAACATTAAATGTGAAAAAATTATATTTAACACCGTTTTTTCAAGAAAAACTGTTAAAATCTTCAAATGAAGGTACTTCCGGTTGACCAATTATAACCAAAATCTAATCAGCTCTTCACATGGATGTAACGAAGAGGAATACGAAAGAATTATAATTTTTGGAATTGTAGTATTAGAGTTATCGCATTAGAAAATTTTGTCTCACACACACACACACACACACACACACACACACACACACACACACACACACACATACATACACACACACACACACACACACACACACACACACACACACGCACACGCACACACACACACACACACACACACACACACACACACACACACACACACACACACACACACACACACACACACATACAGACATCATCGTAAAAATAGTAAAATCGTATTCTAGGGACCCTAAAACGTGCTTATTCATCAAAAACTCACCACCGAATTTTTTGACCAAAGACAATACCTTCCTTACCTAAAGGTGACGGAAGGTAAAAATATGAGAGAATACCCTATTAAACCAAAAATTATCGCTGTGAAGAATGCCTGAAAAATAGAGGGCTCTTGTTTACTACTATCGTTATTCCAATCTAACTTACACCTACATATTTCTACCGTATATGTACATACTATACGTTTTATTATTACTTATTTTTTATGAAATTTGGTTTTTAAAATGCGTACGAGTTTGACTATACGAATATACGTTTTTTGAAAATCTTTACTTGTTTCTTAAACCTTATTCACAATACGAAATTAGTAGTTTTGGTTAGTATCTCTAATTAGTAGTTAAAGATTGGTAAATAGCGTTCACAATATATGAAATTAACGACTACGAATAACAATTTTTGTTGGCAAAATAATACATTTGATTCAAAGTTTGTAAGAGCTCGTTTAATTTAATACTTCTTGTTTAGTAGATTTGACTATTTAATATTTTTGTATCTTTCTCTTTTTGCATAAAAAAGTTCAACAGAATAAGCTTTTATTACCTACAACCTACAAAACTGATATTTTTATAAATAAATAAATAAATAAATAAATAAATAAATAAATAAATAAATAAATAAATAAATAAATAAATAAATAAATAAATAAATAAATAAATAAATAAATAAATAAATAAATAAATATATCATCACGGCTTATTACCCATTGCTGGGTGTGCCAATCTGCTTTGTACACAGATATCGGTAAAGATGATATATTTGCACCGTGTGGGCGCTTACCAGGCGTCACCTCGCGGGCACTCATTGCTAACGTGGAGAGTGCACCAAAGTGGTCAATTTTGTGCCATTTAAAATTGGAAATATTTGGCGTCGTTCGGGATCGAACCCGGTTCCTCAGATTCGCGACCTGACACTCAGGCACGCGGCCACGACACCCCTTCCGAAACATATTTTTATAAGACACACATTTTAAAAATGTTTATTTATAACAGATTAATAAAGACAGTACCTTTCAAATTCTACTTCAATTCAACAAAAATATAATTTATTTCTTTAAAACAACTGTCAAACTCAACAAATGTCACATTATCTTTCTTTTCTCTGTTCTGTGATTGGTTGCTCTGTTAACCACTAACCATAAGTTTGGAGTTTACAAACTCTTGCACTAACTGAACTTAGCGCGGACCTGGGCTGCGCTAATTTCGTTATTGTGAACGCTAAACTACAACTACGTATGCCAAGCTATCTGCGCTAATCGTAACTACTAATACTAACCGTTAATTTTGTGTTGTGAATGAGGTTTTATAGTATAAGTAATTAGTCTGTACATAAATTTTAAAACTAATAATAACTTAAAGAAAATTCCAAAATACTCAGACTTAGTAACTTTTTTTCTATAGGTTACTTTTTGGACGTACGATAGAAATTTCCTCTTAAAGGGGATCATGGCTTAGTGTATACGTACGTATAATTTAATAAGTCAAATTATTTTTCTGTATGGGGCTTTCCACAATTTTAATATTTTTATTTGTTGATCTAGGTCTCAGATTTCTAAAATAGCACTGGTGGCCCATTTAGAACAAACACTCTGTATACATAAATAATGTTTTTGGGAAATTCTTGTGACGTCATAACTCCAATAGACAGAGTTACTAGTGAAAACAGAACAAGAATTACAAAGATCTGTTTTCATTAATTTTAACTGGTTTCTTAAATTAATGCCCCAAACATGGAGTATGTGACTAAATTTATTTTTAAATCTATCTATTTATAGAATTAAAAATAATATAATCGTTTTTAAACTATCTATAGCATATGATAAGTTCACAATATTCAGATCTTGATGTCAGGATTATTAATGATTTTTAATTCCACTTTTTACCTTCCGCTACCCTCAGTAAGGGAGGTATAGGGATCGTGCTAAAAATCGCATATCGACATTTTGGTAAATGATCACGTTTTAAGGTCCGTAGAATCCGATTTTACCATTTTCACGATGAAGTCTGTGTGTGTGGGTGTGGATCCTCCGCTCTAACTCAAATACTATTATTCGGAATTATTTCGACCTTGTTCGAATATGAAAAGAACCCATTAGATTTTGATGCAAATCGGATAACCGGAAATGGCAGTTTACTTAAATCTCCAAATAATTTTTCTTCGAAAATACTTTTAATTGTTATTATTTCGAGATTTATGTTATTATAAAAATGAAAGATTATTAAATTTTCTACAAGTTTGCATTAATACTTTTTCTATATATTTTATGGATAAATTTATAAAATTATCTATAATTTAAATTCCGGAGCATACGCTTTAAACGAACAATTCCTTGGTTACACATCAGTTTAAATCTCAAATGTATGTAACTGACAGATAAATGTCACTGTCAAAGAAGTAATCATTGCAAATTAATAATAGTAACGTTTTAAAAAGAAAATAGTAAATAGAACCATGGAAAGGAACTTAATACAGTTTCCAGTATAAGTAAATGTCATTACCTACGTATATTTAAATTAATAAAAATCAAATGGCGGGAGGTATAGTGTTGGCAACATCAGATTTTTTAATAAAATAGTTACTTAAACATAAACATTATCTTCGTTTCATCACAACAATTTGAGGCTTAAATTGTATTTCAGTACACATTTTTAAGAAGGAGATTCATTGAAAATCTTCAATTACTTTTTTGTATTACTGTATTTATGTACAATTCTTGTATCTATAAGTGGTTATCTTTATCTATATTATTCTTTACCACAAATTCTTCTTAGAAAAATTGTTAACGGAAAAATTTTCGGCAGTAAATTCTTTGATAGGAATATTCTTTGTTTGGATTCTTTCTCGTCAGATTAGATTACGTTGAGCTAGGTCAGGTTTATATTTCATTTTTGTGAGTTAAGATTAATAATGTTCTTCAAACATTAACTTGAAATATATGAAAATTATCATAATATACTTTGTAATAAATTTTCCTAGTTCGAATTGTACAACAAATATTTTTTTGAAAAATTGTCTATAAACTGTATAAGTTACCAAATAAAGACAACTTGAAACTTGAAATATGTGAACCCGGCACTGTCTGACTCCTTCTCCAACGCCATTGGAATCTCTTGAAAATTCTCGCCGCTTTTAGATACACGCAGACGAATTATTATTTTTGGATTTCTCGTAAACGTTCGTTCCAAGAATAAAACATGTACTTTTCAGTTTGTAACACGCGTGCGCAACACTTGCAAAAAAAGATAACACAAACAAATCCTAATTTTGTCTGTGTTTATATGAGATTTTTAAACAGAGTTGCATAAAGTGAAATACTCTTGCTCTCAAGTCTCAAAGAACTGTAAGTGGAGAATATCCTTGGGTTAATTTTCTCCCTTTTCGTTTTGTACGAATGAATCCGCTCTGTTATTGCTCGTGTATTCAATCGATTCAACTTGGGACTTTGCAAACTTTAAAGTCAAAATAGAACTCGAAACAATCTGCCAATTCGCAATAACAGAGCCGATCTAGGAGAGCGCATATAGGGCAAATGCATATATCAGCATATTTGGGGGCGGCAAACTTGGTAGAAATAAAGTCAATAAAAATCAGTGAACATCTAAAACTTTGAAAAAAATGGTAATACACGTTTGAGTTTAGTATCGCCTACACAATAACTATTATACTACGTAATATGGAAAGAAAGATCTTCGATTTTTCCTCTCTTATATTTATTGTGTTACATTTAATAAATTCTAAAAATGAATAAATAACAAAAGTAATAGAGAAAAATAAGAAAGGTTGATTGACTTCAAGATTGCCGCTGGTAGAAATAATAGTGTAGTCTAGACCTAGTCAATAATATAAAATCGGTTTGTTCAGTACATAATGACATTTAGAAAAATATGCAAAAGTTAAATACTCCGTTCTCAAATATTGCAAAAAAACAAATTAAGTTGCTATAAAGAAAGGTTTAGTTTTTGGTGATTATCTTGAAAACTATAATAAATAACTAGCGCAAATTTTAAAAAAAAATCTGAAAGAGCAGGAAATTTGAGAATTCCATCAATAGACCTTTTTGCACGATCGGGTTATTTTTTATATTTACCGATAGTGTTTCCAAGACAGTAAGTCTTATTTACAAATTACTGATGGTAAGTGATGTGACTCACGTCGGTAAGTGATGTGCTTCACGCCAATCATCCAAGCGTCCACCGGTCAGTTAAAGTGTGTCATCGTCGAGAAACACTCACTAAAGTATCATTCACAACAAAAAAAATTAACGTAGCGGTAGAATTAGTGGCAGTGGTAGTGGTCTGGGTAAAAGATTGATTGCTTTCTAGCAAATGTATTCGCCCACATCCAAAATTAAGAAAATTAGTAGTAGCGCAGTGGCAATGGCAGCGGTAGGAGTTTGCAAACTCCAAACTTCTACGTTGCCCTACGCTAACGCTTATTTTTTTTGACAGTTTTGACGTTTATGGACATCTGCATTCTGATTTCATCAGATAAAATGAGCAATAGAAAAAGGATCGTTTTGTGGTGTGCCTCAGACGTTGCGCTATATAAACAAACAAACTTATTAATAAGAAATATTCGTTTTCCGGGAATGGACTGGTGTCATATTTTGAGTCAGAGCTCAACGTTTGCCCGCAGTCGTATGGGGCATCTTCAGGAGCAAGGGGGATAGTACTGTCTTAAACAAGGTTACCCGACATGTCAACTACGCTAGAGGCCGAGTTTAATGCCTCATCTACACGTTGGCCCAGGTTAAGCCCGATCCAGACGACATGGCAAATGTGAACCAATGTTTACATTTGTATAGTTGGCCATGTCGTGTGTACGGGTAACCAATGACCAACCATAACCAACCATCACAAATGTTGGCATTGGTCGACGTTCGCTTCAGAGGCGGTAAACTGTACACACATCAAAGGAATAACCAACGTTGGCTAATACATTGGCAACTCTATCCAGACGACTGGAACGAACTTGTCTTCTAAAGTATTATTTTCATTGCATTTGCATACATTCCGTGGTGCAACAAGCAACAAGTCATCATGTCTGAGGGTCAAAGTGAATGGTCTAATGATTTAATCTTTGATTTCATTGCACTGTATGAAAAATATCAACTTTTATGGGATCCAAAAGATCTAAATCACAAAAACAGAAATAAAATTAATGATGCCTGGAATGAAATAAGGGAACAATTAGCGGGAAATGGCACTATAGATCATTTAAAGAAAAAAAAAAGAATCTTTAATGACAACTTATAGATCATTAAAGAAAAAAGTGAAGGAATCTGAAAAATCAGGAGCAGGTACTAGCGACATCTACAAACCAACTTGATTTGCATACGATGCCATGGACAGATTTTTAAGAAGTACGGGAAAAATAAACAAAACTTTAAATACAATGAAAAAATATGAACCAAATCATCAAAATATTAAATACAGCGGTTAATACGTATATACTTATAGAAGTTTTGTTATCACTATGATAATATTTTTTACTTCATATTAAGCGACTTCCTCGTCACTTTTCACTTTGGCAAATGCTGGAAATAATGTTCGCCTAAATTTCAAAAACTACAATAGACATATCGTGTGGATGCTACTCATTGGCAAATGTTCATATTTGCCAATCTATAACCAACATTGGTTCATATTACATGCGCCAAAATATGCCAATTATTTGTCATGCCGTCTGGATCGGGCTTTAGGCGAATGAAAGCCAACGCCGAGTTTACACCAACGTGTGGAAAGGTTTTTTGTCAAATTTCGTCGCGACTCGCATTGGCCGCTCGCCTTTTGCCGACGCTCGTCTCAGTGTCGGTTTATGGTGCACGAGAAACGTCTGATACTGGCCTGATGTCTGGGCCAAATACTTGCCAACGTGTAGACGCAAAATACTTGCGCCGACTCGCCTTGCTTTGCCTCGTCGGTATTTGTTTATATTGGTTTATTGGCGTTAGTTGGCCCAACGTGTAGATGAGGCTTAAGCAACAAGAGCGGGAGACTCACTAGCGTGGTTTACCCGTCGGGTAACCTTGTAAACTGAGTCTCCCCCTCTTGTTGCTTAAACTCGGCCTCTAGCATGGTTGACACGTCGGGTAACCTTGTTTAAGACAGTACTATCCCCCTTGCTCCTGAAGATGCCCCATACGACTGCGGGCGAAACGTTGAGCTCTGACTCAAAATATGACACAGTCCATTCCCGGAAAACGAATATTTCTCATGACTCAGACTGTGGAAACCTACGCAATTAAACTTATTAATAAACTTTGCACAATTAGAAGTGAACACGTAGCTTACCATTTTCGCTTATTTCAAAGGCAATTTGTGCCCACGCATTTTCTTTTTTTGAAATAATTTTGTGGATAAGTGTAATTAATAAATCATCATCTATGTCAGTTGCTTTTTGTGCAAAAATAAAATGACAGCTATAACTGTCAACCTTGCACCCTAGTAATTTATAATAAAAAAATCCTAAAAACTATAATTTCAATAATTTTTCATTGTGAACGGAAATAATTTTTACTATAAACGCTACCGATGCCACCAATTCTTACACTACCGCTAATTTTTTTTTATTCTTAATAGGTCTTAAGGGGCGGCGAAAATTATTTTTGTTAAGAACGACGGAAGAAGTGAATCGGGTCCTGTGCAATAATATAAATGAATTTGACACATATAACTTCTAATTTAACCCACAGGAAGTCAATAAATTCCTACGCCTTTGTATCGTGCAAGAAACAAAAACAAGTGCTTTAAAACAGAAAACAGGTCATCATTATTCAGTTTTACTCAAACAAAATGTGTTTTGAATGTTTTCAAAGTAAGGTCTCTATAGGCGATGTGTACATTTTGAGCGTCAGCGCCGCTAACGGCTACATTGACATTTTTTGTTACCGACTCAATTTTGACATTTCGAGAAAGTGATACAATTTACAATTTTATTTTGAGCTATTGTGCATGAATATTATACATCATAGTATATTGAAATGAATAAAGAAAAATAAATATTTCATCATTACCGATATCTGTGTACAAAGCAGATTGACACACCCAGCAATGGGTAATAAGCCGTGATGATATATTTATTTATTTTAATAAAGAAAATATTTGAAATGCTATATATGTGTTGTGACAATCAAAAAAGTCAAAATACCAGCGAAGGTACTGTAGCAGAAAATATAATTTTTCTCATAATATGTATGATTTCTGTAAACCATTTTATCATATTTTAATTTATATTATAATATTAGTTGAATGTTACAAGATGGACAAATTAAAATTAAAAAATTGGAAAACTTGAATGATTGGAAAGAAGAAAATTTCTGCATATCACGATATTAGTGTATGATGTTAGCATCTTTCTTTTATATTCGCAATAAATGAAGAAGATTCTTCATTGAAAATACACCAGGCTCTAAGCGGAAAAGAAAATACACGAAAAATGCGAACAATGTGAATTTCTACCTTTAACAGTAACATAACATGTACAAAATCTATAATAAATAGACGAATTATGTCAAAAATAGACTTCTATTTCATACATCTGCAAGTATTATACAATTTTAATACAATTTTCTGCTTCTTGTATTATATCTTGTTCAAATATTAACTTAAGAAACACATTTTTAAATAATTCATTATTGTAATCAGACGAATATTGTCGAAATTTTATTCATACGATAAATACCTTTTACAGTGAGAAAATATGTATACCTAAAAGAATTTTTCATATTAGTAGAAGATATCTGTTGAAAAGTTATTTTTTTATACATCTGTTCCGCATATAATCTTCTAGGAAATGTATAAAATTTGATACTTCAATCGGTAATTTTGTAAGAATGATTAGATCCACCACTGCATCACATAATATTTAACGTCTTATCATTCGCATGCATTGCAAATATTTTATAAAATAGAAATTGCAAAATTATTCTGACATGAAACATAACCTTGCTAAGTTTCAATGAGTAACCAATTTTGTCATTTTTGTCCGCTGTCGGCGCTGACTACTTTTGTGCACACCGCCTATATAACGATGTTTAGCGAACATAAACAAGTATTATTGACCTCTCTTGGAAAAGTTCCCAAAGTGATTGAGGAAACTTCACAAATTCAAAACAAAGAAGAGAAGAAGAATATCTTTGTTTCAATCAATTGAACTCTCTTGTAATTTACAAGACAAAGATTGTCACCTAACCTAGAATCTGCAGATTTCCAATCGTTAACGTCAGTGAAGAAGTGAGTAAAGACGAGGCGACGTCGGCGGCAGTCGGTTGTTTTTGTTTGTTGTACATGTTGATTGTCTCTATTTATATTGCCTGGGAATACAGTCGCATTCTCGCTGGCCCATCATGTAATTACTTGACGAACGATTCGCTGTGTCTAATTTGCCGTGGTATTCGTGGGATTTCTCATGCACACTCGTAGTCGTCACAATGGTGGTCTTCTATCTCTCACACTCTGCGGCTTCGGCTTCGAAACATTGACTCATTTTACTCACACGTACGCAGCACGCATTGCCAGAATTAAATACCAGATTTCAATCGCTCAGCTGTAATTCTTCAACAAATGGAATAAAATGATTATGATCGCTATCAATTAACTTTGCTGTATCATTCGCGACAGGTGTTGTTGCGAACAAATCAACATCAAGAGGATATTCACTCAAGAAGGATAGGTACCCTCTTCACTTCAAGATCACTACTTCAACTTTATTAACTAAAATACCTACTAGATTTCACTTTATTCTCAATTAATTCTCATTTGCCTCACCTTCCTTACTTATTACTCTTTTAATAAATAACCTTTCGTTTAAGAGACTCACAATTTAGAGGAATTTAATCGCTTATATCTTTTACAAACTTAAGATGTACTAGATAAAGTGCGCATATATTTGAGTCTTGAAAACTATAATTCACAAATGAAAATTAGGTTTATGGTTTTGTTTAGGTTTAAGTAAGTCATTCAAAATGTAAGTTTAAATTACCTGAAAATCAGTTTTGATATGTACAGACATCTGTGTTAATGCTTCAAAAACAAGATTAAAATATCGGTAGAGCAGTACTCAACAAGACACGTGTGCCCCGTGAAACTGTCATTCACTTGGCATTATTGGTTATATTTCAGCAATTAAGTTTTGACAGTCACCATGTTCTTCTCCATTTGTTTAAAAAGCCGAATCCACCAAGTGAATATTAAATAAAGATGGGTGTATATATCTATATCGTTTCAGACTCGTTCTCATTAGTGAAGTTTGTGACGTCAAACTAAATCATAAACTTAACGTTTGGACCTTGCATTGTTTAGCTATATGATTTGGATTTAGAGACACTAAATTCTGAAATGTAAATGATGTCATTACATAAGCCAAAGTCTTTAAATCGAAAGTATAAACCGTAAATCTAAACCTAATTTTCATTTGTGAATGTACCTTAAGAATTACGAAATTAGAAAAACGGTCTATTTGGTCACTTATTTTCTAGGTATAATTTGTTTTTCCGGTATAGGTAAGCGAAAATAGAAAATTATTATTAATTTCTATTTTTTTAAACTCTCTTAAATTTGATCTATTTTTTACCATCAAAACTATTCAAATCATATCAAAATTTAGTCACATTCTCAACTCAATATCCATACACGGCGGTAATTTAAATATTAAAATTTCATTAATTTTTTTGGCCAATTAATGAAAATTTTGCCTAAAGAAAAAATATGGGTAGCAAGTTTTTATCGTCTCTTCAAAAATATTAAATAAAAGAAATCTGATGTGGCCAGAACATAACCTCTCGCCAGGTATTTTACTTGGTTGTACGCATAAAACGAAAATTATTTTTAAATACAAATACACTACAAAATAATTCTCCCATATATTTGCAAAATCTATGGGATATTTTAATATAAATTATGTGCAATACATACATTTTCTTTGTATTCAATATCCTGAAATTTTCTTTTTCTACTTTTCTTTTTCTTTATATTCGTCATTTTTTCGCAAATTCCTTTTATATTCTTTTTTACGTAGGTATATTCTTTTGCGTTGTTGACTTTTTTTATTTTCATAATCTTCATAATAATGTACAAATATTTTTGACAGTCGCATACAAATATTTTTGACAGTGACATTTATGTGTCAATTACAAACATTTGAATTTCTTGCCTTGTAGTAGTTTGATCTGAGATTTTTTACATCAAATTATTTTATATGCATTTCTTTATCTCTAAATCTATAGAAAATAAATAATGAATTTATATTTATCGAATAAAGAATTTAACGTTCTTTAATATAAGTATTTACATAAATTTTCGATAAATAATATTTAGATGATTTTTTCTTGTAACTACTACTTCCGGTTGTCCAATTGTTACCAAAACTTAATCAACTCGTCCCATTATTGTTAGATTGAGGAATCCGTAGTTAAAAATGTCTTAAGTCTTATAGTATTTGAGAAATCGTGAATCCAACATCCACACATCCGCACACACACATACGGACATCACCGTAAAAATGTTATAATCGGATTCTAGGGACCTTAAAACGTGCTTATTCACTAAAATCTGGATATGCGATTTTTAACATGAATACAATACCTCTCTTAGCGAGAGGTAAAAAATGGCACGCAAGTAGCCTATTGTAGTGTTGCAGTTATCGACAGAGAAAAAATCGTCACACACACATGCACACGGGCATACATACATCATCGCAAAAATAGTAAAATCGTATTCTAGGGACTCTAAAACGTGCTTATTCATTAACAACTCACCATCGAATTTTTTGACCTAAAACAATACCTTCCTTTCCTGAAGGTATGACAGAAGGTAAAAATTATAAAGAAATTAAATATAATAAATTAGCCAGCTATGCTATAACTATAGAAACAGCTACTATATTAAGAAAATTCTGATTGAAAGATGTTAGTGTCAAGTGCAATAGTATGTTTGAGTTATAATTTTACTGGAAATATAGGATCTTTTGCTAGATACTTTCTGTATGGAATTTGTATAAAATACATACAACTGCCGGAAGGTAATGTACAAGAAACTTTCTGTATTGAAATTTGTACAAAATACATAGAACTGACGGAAGATTATGTGCTGGCCACATCAGAGTTTTTAATGTTGCGTTTAATTAAATAAATGCCTATAAATCTGCCGGTCGATTATTGTGAGGTTATTATCGATACCATAGTATTTAATTTTCTCAAGCGCTATGGATACTTACACAGATGAGACTATTTCCATATAAAGTATGTAAGAATAATTGGCTATTTATGCATAAAGAACCATATTAAGGATTTTAAAAGCGTTCAACATTTTATTCTTTGAAATCTACAGTAGTTTATGGTAAGGGTTTTTTTAGTAGATAGTGTATACGTTTTCATGTAAAAAAAAAACGTGTCTTGTTTTGTAAACATCATTGTTACATTTGTGGATTTCTACTACAAAATGTTAGTGTAAAAATCAAATAGAAAATGTTGTAAGTGCAATACATCGATTCTTTAATAAAATTAGCATGTTTTTTAAAATAAAGTCCATCCTGAACTCAAAAATTTGTGGAAAGTGTTTTTGAAGATGATGACAGCTGTTAAGATGTCAAGAATGAAAAGATACTTTGTACTACAGTATGGAGAAAAGGATCATGGTCAGGCCCGGATTACCCATAACCATAACCTAGACCATGGCCTAGGGCGTTGGCACGGAGGGGGCGCACATCGAGTACTTGGAAAAATGGGAAAAAGGAAAGAGAGAAGTGCCTGTAGTTATATACCAGACGACGTGTACAGTCACTTTTGATTTAATTATACAAAATCAGTAGTAAAGTGATTGGCAAATCCTGTTGAGCTATGACAGTTGTCGAAGATTTTAAATAATTCTAATATTTATATATGGGGTGTCTATTTTTTATGAATCTTAGCAAATACAATGGTAAAATTTTCATAACTGTAATTTCTTCTCTATTAATTTTAGAATAAAAGTATAAATACAAAAACTATTCAGATTTTAAAACTGCACCTAATAATTCCAAAATTATTGTTTATATGCGTTTCATTCGAGAGATAGAGAAGCAACATAAAAGTTGTAATCTTTAGCTACTTATAAAAATATTGTAAATGTATCTATGATGACTGATAATAGTAGATGTATTAAAAAACATATTTTATAAGGCAATCTGTCAACCCACGAGTCCAACTTTGGAAAACGAGCCGCTTCGCGGTGAGTTTTACGAAGGACGAGTGTGATCACAGTCCTTTTGAAACATATTTTATTCTATATTTTCTTATGGAGTAATTTTATAATTCTATTAGATTTTTAATAACTGTCATTTGTAAAATCAGTTACGTTTGTAACACTATCCGCTAACAAATTGAACTTCACAGATGAAAATTCTTTGTTGACTGACAGCAATTTGATGTTGATATATGTCATTTATGTATCAATTTTAAAAGCAGTCAGTCATACCAACTCTAGAAAACGAAAAGCTCCAAAAACAGTACGTTTATAGATCTTCTTAACGATATGTTTTCAGTGCGTTTATGACACCGATATAGAAAAACAATTTAATGAAATCAAGCTTTATTAAAACTTGTCACCATTAAACATATTTCTTATGGTCTATAAAAAAGTAGACACTCGGTATATATTGAAAGGGGGGTGGGGGTGCAGTCATGAACTTTGGCATAGGGCGTAAAGAAATGCTAATCCGTAATTAATTCTGCCTCTACGAACATATTTGTATAGGATATAGTATATAATATAGTTCGACACGAATAAATAAATAAATAGTAGTTCTAGCTTTCTTATTGCTACATCACTAAAATTTTATTTTTTGCCTTTGTCATAAATACTTATTTATAATTTCTGTTAAAATAATTTTTAATAGTATAAAAACAACCTATTCTACCACGAATTTGAAATTCGCACACGAGCACACAGCGGCGAGTGAGCAAATGAACGAATGCTTGAAAGCTCCTGTAACGAGTGTTTTATACTATTTTCTCCGTTTCGGCTTTCATTTACATTATTTCTTTATGGGAAATTTTTGGTACAATTGTTAGGTTAGTAACAGTGATTTGGGTTTTTTATTGTATCAGTGGCCTAGATATTTTGTATATATTTTGCAGTTATACCAATTTCAAATAACAAAATGTAACCAAAAAGCATGAAATTCATTCTAACATCAATATGCGTGCTAGTATATGTCTTTCTAATTCCGGAACAAAAATGTTTCATGCTTCGTAATAGATTACAAATAATTAATCGAATCTAACCGAACTGATACTATTATTATTTCTAAATATTGTCGAAGTATTCGAATTCTTTTACACTAAAAGTCTCCAAAAATTCTTGGAAATTCTGGAAGTTTAAAATATTGATCTCAGTATCACATTTCTTGGAAGCGATTACTAAGAGGTAACTCTTTCCAGTGGGGTGCAAAAATTCCCAAGCAATGACTAAATTTCCAGTAGCTTATCTAACGGTAATATTCCATAATTCTTAAATATTTACACGACAAGACAAAACTTGAGGAATTTGGGGGTGTTGACCTGATGCCTGTTTCACCAAAAACTTTGGAACTTCGCACTTTACACTTTTCAGTTTTCATTTACAAATTTTGTGCCATTAATACATACTTTTGAAAATGAAAAATGAAACGTAAGATTTAAAAAGAAAACTTTTAATTTGATGTTTTGTTTCGCCGTCGGTTTAATATTTTTTTTTTATTTTTTGTAAAAAATATTTTGACAAATTTTGAAATTTGCGAAAATTATAGATCAATGGTGATACAAAATTTGTAAATGAAATAGGCGCCAAAACGACATACTAAAAATATAAAATTTTAATAAAAAGCTGAAAAATTTCTTAATAATTTGATGCACTTATAACATTTATAAAATTATATTAAATATAATTACAACCGATTCTTCTTCGTTTGCCACTGAGCATTCTAACATCGTTTGCCTTTTTTGTAGCGATAACATACGAAGCGAAGTATAAGAGAATAATGATTATACACGAAAAATCTAGTGGGCTATCAATTTTTAGACAGACATAGTAATGTATTTCTGTGCTTTCCTAGTCCAGTATTTAAATGTTTGTGCAATAATTTCATAGATACCTGAATATTTCGTACAATTCTATTTTTCTGAAGGGTTTCAAAGAAGCCACATATATAAATAATTTAAACGTTAACTTTCATTCGCTAGTCATACCATAATGTACTAGAAATATAGAATCTTTCGCAAGAAACTGTCAGTATGGCATTTGCATAAAATACATAGAACTGTTGGAAGGTAATATGCTGGCCACATCAGATTTTTTTACGTGCTTGTACATATTTAATTTTGAAAGATTGATCAAAATACAATATTTTATTACCCTCACATAACTTTTTTTGAGTTTTATATTAATTTTATTTAAATAAGTAGTTCCCTCCAACATTAAAACACTCACCATTCATTTCTTTCACGTCTTAAAAGCTCTAACCAAACGTTTTTTGGAATGCTTTCAAACTAAATTGTGGGAGACTTAGAAACTGTCAAATTACTTTCTGCTGACTTAAAATCTGCCAAATCTGACAAACTAATTGCTGGGGAACTTAAAAACTGTAAAATTAATTTCAAGCGGACTTAAAAGCTGGCAAAGTTAACAAATATTAAATCATTATTCGAAAAATCTCTTGTTAATTCCATATTTTCATTCACAAAGATACTTAGAAGGTCTCATAGTTCTCGTAATAGTAACCCATTTTTAATGAGTGCCCGTGAGGTGACGCCTGGTAAGCGCCCGCACGGTGCAAATATTTCATCATTACCGATATCTGTGTACAAAGCAGATTGGCAAACCCAGCAATGGGTAATAAGCCGGGATGATATATTTATTTATTTTAAATAAACGAACATGCATTATCTTTTTACCTCTCTCTAAGAGAGGTATTGAATTGATGCTAAAAATCGCATATCCAGATTTTAGTGAATAAGCACGTTTTAAGGTCCCTAGAATCCGATTATAACATTTTTACGATGATGTCCGTATGTGTGTGTGGATGTGTGGATGTTGGATCCACGATTTCTCAAATACTATTAGACTTAAGACATTTTTAACTACGGATTCCTCAATCTAACAATAATGGCAAGAGTTGAATAAGTTTTGGTGACAATTGGACAACCGGAAGTAGTAGTTACAAGAAAAAAATCATCTAAATATTATTTATCGAAAATTTATGTAAATACTTATATTAAAGAACGTTAAATGCTTTATTCGATAAATATAAATTCATCATTATATCTTCTATAGATTTAGAGATAAAGAAATGCATATAAAATAATTTGTATGGGGTCTCGTGTCCGCGTGCCTGAGTGTCAGGTCGCGAATCTGGGGAACCAGGTTCGATCCCGACCGACGCCAAATATTTCCAATTTTAAAAGGCACAAAATTGACCCCTGTGGTGCACTCTCCACGCCAGCAATGAGTGCCCGTGAGGTGACGCCTGGTAAGCGCCCGCACGGTACAAATATTTCATCATTACCGATATCTGTGTGTACAAGCCGTGATGATATATTATATTATTATTATTATAATTTGATGTAAAAATTCTCAGATCAAACTACTTCAAGGCAAGAATTCAAATGTTTGTAAATGTCACTGTCAAAAATATTTGTATGCCACTGTCAAAAATATTTGTACATCATTATGAAGATTATGTAAATAAAAAAGGTCAACAACGCAAAAGAATATACGTAAAAAAGAATATAAAAGGAATTTACGAAAAAATGACAAATATAAAGAAAAAGAAAAATAGAAAAAGAAAATTTCAGGATATTGAATATAAAGAAAATGTATGTATTGTACATAATG
Organism: Harpalus rubripes; assembly: GCA_963082715.1. Lineage (NCBI taxonomy): Eukaryota > Metazoa > Arthropoda > Insecta > Coleoptera > Carabidae > Harpalus > Harpalus rubripes. The sequence continues at coordinate 5,795,612 of OY720449.1, read as the reverse complement.
CATATTAAAATATCCCATAGATTTTGCAAATATATATGAGAATTAGTTTGTAGTGAGTCATGAATATATGTATTTGTGATTAAAAATATTTTTCGTTTTTTGCGTACAACCAGGTAAAATATATGGCGATGGCCACATCAGATTTTTAGAGTTAACATTCTTAACTGAAACTGTTTACTGTAGTACTAGAATTAAGAAACTGGCACTAAATGATTACAGAAAGCATCCAAATTAGTGAGAGATGATATTGTATATGTTAGGAACATGCCTCATCTTCGTCGCAGTCTGTAATACTCTAATGTTTTCGTATTCACACCATTCTTTCTGCCTCTTGTTAGCGTCCCGCGCCAGAATTAGCCCGGCGTCGTCGCACGACGTCACGACGCTGCACTGGAATGCATCTCTGGCACCCGTCTCTCTCATGACGTCTCATCGCGGCGTCTCTCTCTCCCACAACGACTGCGCAAACGCCTGCGCAGCTTCGAGAATAGGAAATTCACGTTGATTCCGCGAATATTTCTCTTTAATTTTGCGATCCCTGCTTTTTATTGTGTGTTCTACTTGTAAGTTGGTCAGGGTTGTATCGCTGAATTTCTTGCAGAGGAAGAAGTATTTTATTATTTTATCCTTCTTGCGAAATAGGAGAATAAATTTATTTTAAGAAAGTTTAGGAGGCTGTTTTTCTCTTTACATATTTACATAAACTGAGAAACTCTTACACTTACAACGAAGTTGTTTTTAAAATTTCTTTGAATTTGTTTTGCATTCTGAGGTCTGGAATATTTAAACAAGTGTGCGCATTGTTGCCATTTATGTACATAAAAGTGATGCGAAAAATCAGGAAGTTCAAATTCCACACCAAACAATAGCTATTTGTGTATTAAGAGCGCAAAATGGGACATTGTCGATTGAGAGGTTGTTGACGCGCGACGCAGGAGCGCGGCATTCTCTCGAAATCGACAATGTCCATTTGCGCTCGAAACACACACAAGATTTTTTCTACAGTCCTCCACCATAATAAAAAAATAATAAAATTTACACTTTGTACTTACAGTACTACTCAATAGTTTTGCCGTGAAGATAGGAACGTATTCAAATATAACTTGAAGATATTGTTTTGGCTTTCGTTTTTACAAAAAATTAATGCCAATTTTGTAATGAATATTATAAGTTTTTGTATAATTTATTTATTTGAAGTACATTAAACTAGTGCAGTGGAAAAGTGGATGTCCATTGGGAGCGTTCACGCCAAAGTTTTGCAGGTGGCAGCACAACTGTTCACACAATTTATATTACATTTAATTTTAATTTATTTTTCTTCTTGAGCTATTGCTTCAATCTAATTTAAGCATTTTATACTTTCGTTTTTGTAAATAAATGCCCTATTTTATTTTCACAGCAGTACGGTATTTTGTTTGGTTATGTAATATACCGACAGACCAGTTATATATCAGATTGACTTGTGAAGGTGGTAAATGTGTAACTACAGTGCCATTAGTTCTTGACTAAACGTAGAATGTAGACAAGTGACATTTCTCAACATTGTATAGTTAGAAATTTTGGACAGCAAACGTTTTTCTACTTTGTCGCGCATGAGCGGCAAAGTGACATTTTGCGTTGACAAAAGAGAGCGCAAATAGCTACTTTGTATACAGACTGTAGAAAAAGATAATTACATGTATGAAATATTCGATATGTTCAGAATACTGATAACATTTATGCTATAACAGTTTCCATTGCAAATTAATACCTATGTAAGTAAAACAGGGTGTTAATAAATATGTGTTACAAAATTATAGTGTAACGTTTTTTTATTAATTTGGGTGAAGTGTAAATATTAGACAATTATTATTAATTAAAATTAAGGTTTATTAAACTATATTTAAATATTAAAAGATAATTAAAAATAACTATTACTAATATTAAACAATTATTAAAAACTAATTAAGTCTAAAACTAGATTAACTAGATAACACTAACACTATTTATTTATTTAATCAATTAACACTACTATTTATTTCCACGATATTACTTATTATTTATTTCACTATGCGTTCCAATCTTAGACTGCCGGTCTGTTGCAGACTCTTGTAGACTACGCGATATTTATATCACTATATACTTATATTACGTTCAACTGTCCGCCTACCGACCTCCACAGCATTTATATACTCAACTGACTCAACAGCGTCTGTATATTCAACTGCTCGGACAGAAGTCACCTTCTTCAAAACACTATCTGTCTATTTATGTAACTCTCTGTCTAACTTCCACAGCCTTAGTATCACCGACTGTTCGTATGCCACAATTCTTCAATACCGAGTATTCACTTCTACTTGCCGTTACTGTCCCCGAATACCTAGCTTCCCAATACTCTTCAACACTACCGAGTATTCTCTTTAACAGCTATCCCGGTATACCAGTAACTTTCCGACTCGCTGTTACTGTTCTTGTACACTATAGCTTCCCAGTACTCGTCAACACTACCGAATATTCACATCCACAGCTATGCCAATATACCAGTAACTTCCCGAGTACCTACTCGACACCAACTGCATACGCTCACTACGATACTGCTGTGCTTCTCACTAACACTTTCCTCTCTAATACTCCATGTATCTAACTTACTCCTGAGCACAGCTGCGCACCTTTTATACAGCTATCATTACCTTCTATAAAAGCTCTAGAATGTTCTACCGCATAATAACAATGAACACTAAAGGTTCAGGCGATCGGAAGTAATTAAACATGTCACGACTCGTCTGTTTACGTCGCCCGGCGCCCGGCTGCTATCGCGATTACGTTACAATAGGGTTTGTAGAGGATGCATATTAGACTAACTTTTACTAATAAACTTGCGAATATCCGGAAACGCTGCGTTTTCGAGCTACAGGCTCTTAAAAGAGTAATTATCTTTATCTGCATTGATTTTAGTTGGCTATGACCTGTGCTATGACGTTGTTTTGCATCATCCCAAAAATTAGTTTAAAATAAATAAGCTACTTCTATGAGCTCTTGTTGTGAATAAAGCATAAGCACTTCTTGATATCAAAAGTTCAGGTATAAAGTGGATTAGTTGACTGAATTGAGTTAGCTCTAAAATAGATAACCTTGATTTCTTAAATTATTCAATTTAATTTTACATTGCAATTAAAAGATTATTCAATTGGAATTAACAACAATTTATTTGGCTAAATGAATAGAACCAAGATTAATTTATAAGTGTCGGTGGTGCAACTGGGCATTAAGATGACACCACTTTGCTCGAATATGTGTCAAACTTTTGAAATATTCATAACACCTGCACAAATATATTACTTTGTAAATTTTGACATCTTAAATTAATTTGTGTAATAAATGTGTTCCAATTTTTATTCTTATTTATGTCCATTATTTATTATGTTGCGTTAAATACTCCTGTTATATTCTGATGATATGTACATATTTTTGCTTAAGTTAAATGTAACAATAGGTAGGTAAATTAATTTCGAACCGTACCTACCAAAATTAAAATGTACCTATATAGTTGTTTGCACCATTGCAAAGAAATAGTAAACTTCAATAATTATAAGATATGCTGACAATGCTTATATCTCTAGAATTAATTGTTTGAGAAGCATATCCAACTTGGGTCCGTGACGTCACAGATAATTAAGACATTTATGGCCGGTTGTAACATAGCTTAAATATTAAATTCGGCGTAAATTGACAATATTGCATCGAAATGAAATTTCAATTGTAATATATTGCTGTCAAATTTCGATTTGCATTTTTTACCTCCCGCTACCCCTTGGTAAGGGAGATTTTTGTAAATGACTACGTTTTAAGGCCCTTAGATTCCAATTTTAACATTTTCACGCTGATGTCTGTGTATGTGTGTATATGTGTGGATCCTCCACTCTAACTCAAATACTATCATTCAGCAAATTTTGAAACCTTGTATTTTTACCTTATTCTAATATGGAAAGAAGCCATTCAATTTTGGTGTAAATCAGACAACCGGAAATGGCACTTTACTTGATGCCAAAACAGTTTTTCGTCGAAAAATACCTTTAAATGTTATTTTTTAGAGATTTATGTTATTATAAAAATTAAAGATTATTAAATTTTCTACAGGTTGGCTTGTTTAATATGTACTTTATGAAACTCATTTGGATGTCATAAAGAAGTACTTTATGACATCCAAATGGGTTTCATAAAGTACATATTAAAGAACCAAAATAGAAAAAGTACATATTAAAGAACCAAAAAGTAAACTTTTCAGTGCCTGTTTTGCATGCGCAAAAGTGGTTCATTTCTTAACAGTACGAACAGGTCGTGCGCACTATTCTTTTACTTTCGCACGGCCTATCGCACTGTAAAGAAATGAACTATTTTGCGCACGAAAAATAGGCACGACAAAGATCACTTTTTGGTCAAAATATATATTTCGAATTTTAATATTGCGTTCTTAACATTACTCTTATATTTTTATAAGTTATTAGAAAAAAAATATAAAAAATACGGTAGATTACCCCATTGTTATGTCTGAAATAATCGGAGCGGGTTTGACTATATTAAATTATCTAAAAACATTGATTAAATAGTGGTATAGTATTTATTAATCATTGTTAAAAGTTTTAAAACTACAAGAGCACTCTACCCTCTTAAAAGTAAAGTAAGTAGGTAAAGATGTTCTACAAAGACGAGCACTGTTTAAACTCTTTGAGAAATGTGATAGTTAAATTCACAATTTTTTTTTCTTATTCTTTTCACCAGTTATCCACATCTTGTTTAGTTTTATTCTCTTTACTTAAGTTTCAAATGAAATGCCCTGAGTTATAATCTTGGTATATATTTGACCAGATAAATTTAGCCTAACGATAAGTAAATAAAGCATAATATGTCTGCGCTGTGGTATGATGTGTCTATGTGAAGTTATTGTGTTCTCAAGGTGTCTTCGTGTCTTTGATGACGTCACGTGACAGTAACCAGGTGTGCTGAGTATTGACGCAAGGTGAGCACAGCAAAATTTCAAATTTAAATGCTTGTTTCAGAGGTAATCTTCGAAATAACTGCCCGCCAATTTATACTCGGTCATGGCGTGTTATGTATGCGTAAATATCAAAATAAGGGTCATTGTCTATGCCAGACAGCCTCAAACTTTTTTACAATTACGGTCCAAGAAACATTTTTTACCTTCCGTCACCTTTAGGTAAGGAAGGTATTGTCTTTGGTCAAAAAATTCGATGATGAGTTTTTAATCAATAAGCACGTTTTGGGGTCCCTAGAATACGAATTTACTATTTTTACGATGATGTCTGTATGTGTGTGTATGTGTGCGTGTGTGTGGATGTGTGTGTGTGTGTGTGCGTGTGTGTGTGTGTAACAAAATTTTCGTCTGCGATAACTTTAATACTACAGTTACAAAAATTATAATTTTTTCGTATACTTCTTCGTTATATCCATATGAAGAGCTGATTAGATTTTGGTTACAATTGGTCAACCGGAAGTACCATCATTTGAAGATTTTAACAGTTTTTCTTGAAAAACTATGTTAAATATATTTTTTTGACATTTGATGTTATTATAAATATTAAAGAATATTTTATTCTCTATACGATTTGATTGCATTTTATAGTTAATATTAAATGGATATAGAGTTAAAAAATTATAAAGAAATTAAATTTCATAAAGTAGCCATAGCTATGGAAACAACTACACTACTATATTAAGAAAATTCTGATTGAAAGATGTCAGTGTCAAGTGAAATTGACATAGTGTGTTTATCTTATAATTTTACTGGAAATATAGGATCTTTTGCTTTCTGTATGGACTTTGTATAAAATACGTACAACTGCTTTAAGGTAATGTACAAGAAATAATAATAATAATAAATCTTTTATTTCTGCAGATACATTACACTGTATATAGAAAACGTCACAAAATAATAATTTTCTGTATGAAATTTGCATAAAATACATGCAACTGCCGGAAGGTAATGTACAAGAAATAGAATATTTAATTTAGCAAGGAACTTTCCGTATGAAATTTGTACAAAATACATAGAACTGACGGAAGGTAATGTGCTGGCCACATCAGATTTTTTTTTTGTATTTCTGGCAATATGTAGGTATTGGGATTTTCAAATAAGAAAACGCTAACTATCGGCAAATATTAGAACTGCAAACAGTGGTACACATTTGACATTTACATGAAACTACAACTATATGACTACAAAACCTTTATTATACGTACTTGAATTATAAATAAAAAGTACTAATAAATGAGAAAATAATACGAAAACTAAAGAAATACAATTGACAGAAATGCTACGTTGACACACGTCAACAAAAAGTGTACCAGTGTTTAATGCGATCAGTGCCATCTCTTGATACTTGAAAATCCCAATATAAAAATATGTCATTTTGGGAAACATCAGATGCATATTCATATAATGCGTGCTCACGCTAGAATGATTGCGAATATAAAAATCAGCTATCTGTCATTTGCGAAATTATTTAACCAGAGAGCATATTCGAATCATTATTTATAATTTGACAGCTTAGACAGTTTTTATGTTCCCCAGTTATTAATTTAATTCAATTTTAGTATTTAAGACTTTTATATCATGGGAAATAACATATTTGATTCTGGCTAAAATTAATCAACCAGAAGTGATACTGTACTTGAAGCTCTGAACAGATTCTCGTGAAAAATATATTATGATATCGTCCAAAACTTGTCAAATTTACTCTTTACGACTTTTATATGAAGGAAGACATATTAGATTTTGGATACAATTGATAACCCGGAAGTGATACTTTATTTGAAGCTCTGAACAGATTTTCGTGAAAAAGATATTGATACAATCGAAAACTTTTTAAATTTGGTATTTAAGACTTTTATATTAATAGGAATGACATGTTAGTATTTTTTCTAAAAATGATAAAGTGATACTTTACAGGAAGCTATATACAGATTTTGTTGAAAAAATATATCAAAACTTCTCAAATTTGGTATTTAAAACACGTGTATAATTTGAAACAACATTAGATTTTGACTACACCTATATGATACACCGGAAGTGGTACTTAATTTGGGGTTCTTAACAGATTTTATAAATAAATAAATAAATATATTATCACAGCTTATTATCCATTGCTGGGTGTGCCAATCTGCTTTGTACACAGATATCGGTAATGATGAAATATTTGCACCGTGCAGGCGCTTACCAGGCGTCACCTGACGGGCACCCATTGCTGGTATGGAGAGTGAACCACAGGGGTCAACTTTGTGAATAAAAAATTTTGGTTATTAAAATACACCGATGGCTGTCAAAAAAACAAAATTTAAAAAAGTGTTAAACTGCGACTATTTCAGAAAAATTTCTATGATGCTTTATAAATCGAGATTTAATGACCCAGAAAATTAACAATCTGTCCAAGTAAACTTAAAAAAAATAACAATTTTATTCACTAAATCTCCATATATAAACTACCACATAAAGTTTTATAGGACAGATAATATTTGAAAATAAAAAAAATGTTGTTTTTTTCTAATCTAATGATACTAAAACAATGCGCAAAGTTTACTTCAAAACATAGGTTAATCCCTAAGAACTTCTTATCCGAAAGATACGTTATCTTTGTTTAGGTATATCATGACATTTGACGTAACATTATCTTTTTTTAATATGCAATTTCTGTGGTATATATTCAAGGTAAATACATTTAAATTTCTAAATATATAAATTAGGAATTATATTTTAATACGTAATAGAAATTGTTAGTAAATATATTTAAATTTATAAATATACAAATTAAAAATTATATTTTAATATGTAATAGAAATTGTTTAAGATAAAGTGCAAGTATTTGACCTAGAAATGTTTATGAAAAATACTAATGAGGTCATACAACATAACATTGATAAAGAATGAAACCAATACCTAAAATAAATAATTTCAAAGTAGTATTGTTCTTTTAAACTTTTCTCAAAACTAATTCAATTTCTTTAATATTTTGTGTTATGAATAGAAATATTAGTTATCTGGTTAGAACTTATTGTTTCATTTTATAATTATCACAAGTCGTATAAATGTTTATTGTAGTTATAAATTTTCATTATCAAATAATTCAGAAACAATGCCTTATCAGTAATAGAACATTTTTCTTATAGGTATAGAACAAAGTACAAAATCACTTTTTATTATAAGTACGATTATTTCCTTGAAACTATCTCATAACTAAAACGCAGTACGAAATATCGCAGTACTATTTTTAAATAACTATCACACTAACAAAATTTATTATTTTATATAGGAAATTTAACACAAGTTACATTATTAATATTAGTACCTACTGTAGCATTTATTTGTGAATTTGGGTGCAAGTACTTTTTCAGGTAATTGATATTTTTCTGATTATATGGACCTTAAAAGGTGATTATTGACAAAAATTTCAATATGAGATATTTATTGGGTTATTTAAAACAAGAGTTCCTCGCTGGGACTGCCGTATCACCTAGCGATCGCATGACGTAAAATTGACGTCATATGATCGCCAAGCGATACGAGAAGCTGTACCTAGATGTTAGAATGACGTCATTTTTACGTCATGCGATTGCTATGCGATACAGTAAAGTCCCAGCACTGTAGGAAGGTAATATAAACATTTTACGTATATGTAGTATGCAGATTAGAATTAATTTATTTATGCCAAACAAATTGCAAATATATCTTTACTTTCTATATTATCGCTGAAAATATATTTATTAATGAAACTCACCACTGCAAAATAAATACTGACAGACAAACAATTCTCATAACATTGTTAACTTTTAAATTATTCATCGCACTTCAAGTACATTTAAAGTAATTCAAGTACATTTTAAAATACTTCAAGTACATTTAAAATACTTCAAGTACATTTAGTACTTCAAGTATTTAAAAATACTTCAAGTATTAAGTACCAAATACCAATAGACTTACTTTGTCAAGTACAAAAGAACGTACTTCTCCACTCTAACTCAAATACTGTCATTCAGAAAATTTTGATACCTTGTATTTCGAAATTTTTCTGTAATGGAAAGAGCCCATCAGATTTTGGTGAAAATCGGATAACCGGAAATGGCACTTTACTAGAAGCTCAAAATAGTTTTAAAAATTAAAGATTATTAAATTTGCATTAATACTTTTTCTATATATTTTATTGATAAATTTATAAAATGATCTGTAATTTAAATCCCAGAGCCTTCGCTTTAAACAAACAAAACGCAGTTATTCAAATGTATGTAACTGACATAAATGTCACTACCTCAGAACTAATCATTTCAAAATAATATTAGTAACGCTGTAAAGAGAAAATAGTAAATAGAACAATAGAAACGGAATTCAATACAGTTTCCAGCATAAGTAAATATGTAGGTATGTATAGAGATTAATATAAATTAACGATGCACAAAATTGTTTAAGCTAATCATCATTTTTGGATTAGTGAATTCTATTCTATCCCGGTATTTAAATTTAATCTTCATTTTATTATAGCTCCGGTGGCTTAATGGTTAGAGCAACGCCTCATAAGTCATGAGTGCGCTCGGGGCTCTGGGTTCGAATCCCACTAAGGCATGGATGTGTGTGAATGTAAACCCACTCTGTAATTGGGATTTAATCCTGTGGAGGGGTTTAAAAAAGGTAGTTAAACTATTATTCACGAAAGATTCAAGGTCATTTGTGAGCCGCCTGATATAATATTACTTGATGATAACTTCATTGCATTTAGTATGCATAGGCGTGCAACATGAAATATTTATGGACACATTAAAAAAATACGAGTAATTCATTTGAAAATTATGTTTTTTTCTAAATAATGCCTTTCTGAAAAATGTATGTTCTTCACTTAAGTTTTCGCAAGACTTAACTTATAAACCAAGGAATAATAATTTGACTTAAACGTCAACGCCACTGGATAAATATTAGCACAGAGGGCAGTGTAGTATATAATTAGATATCTGTAATTCTACGACATATGTCATTATTATTTTTAGTGTGTTAGAAAGTAATGGCACTATTTACGTATATCTGTCACACCACTTAAATTAAATAGACATAGGTCAAATAATCTTTCTGTTTCTAATACAACAGGTTGCTAAGCTACTGCTGTAAAGAGATGTGTATTCTTTCTTCGAACAAATGACCTTGAATAGTCATCTTTCGTGAATAATAGGTTACTTGGATTAGATTATATATATTTTAAGAAATAAACTGTCAAAATTAGTTCGCTAATCCAAAATTAAGGATTATCTTAATTTTTTTTTTGTGATTCGGGCTGTAAATGGCGGGAGGTATTGTGCTGGCCACACCAGATTTTTATCAATAGTTTGCAGAAACTTTCGGTACTACTCTCGTAAACGATTTCGTCAAATAGAAAAAATTAAAAAAGTTGTAAATATATAGGTCAAAAAATGTGTTGTTTAATCTGAAGGAAAACGTTTGAAAAATATAGGCCAACTCTGTATTTGTTTACAGTGGAGGGTAATGAGTTAGTAACGAGCAGTTTATGAATTAGATATTCATAATAAGAAGTGTTGGTGTTTCGTTTGGCTTGGCTTGACTTCGCTGGTGAATGTGTCGTGTACAATTAGCACACCGACGTCTCACATCCACATGGAGTTGACACGCGCGGGGAGCGAATTACTTATTGTCAGCAGCTGTCATATCGTGTCGCGGCCAGGATAGCTCATTTGGAAGCTAAAACAGCGGCTAATCGACGGCACAAGCCATCAGACCACAAGCTATACTTCTACCAAGCAAACATGAATTCTTTCCAGACACAAATTTTTTTCAACAGATTTCTTCTCATGCATTATTATTTATGTACTTTCATGTACTAATAACAATTTTACAAAATGTGTTATAGTGAGTTCTATTTCAACATTAGTACAACAATTTTTTTACTGTAACTAATTTGAATTTTAAATAAATTGAAAGCAATCTGTAATTCTAGAAAGCCCAAATTGTTACTAGATGGGCTATTTTAACACTTATAACATAAACTCTATGACCGTTAGTATGGACAACTGATTAAGGGTGATTATCGAGCATTTGACTAGCATTGTTTTATCTCTGCCATTCATTTATGGATCCTTTTAGAAGGAAATACTTCAAATAATAGTTATAGAAAAATTAATTGCCCTCATATTTTATTTGAAGAATTTTTCTCTAAAATAATCTCTAAACGATTGACAGAGATAAAACAATGCTAGTCAAATGCTCGCTAATCACCCTTAATCACCGTTCATACTAGCGGCCTATATCTCTCAGTTGATTCCTACGTCATAAATTTCTTATGTAAGAATTACAAAACATTTACCTAGCATCTTTGTCCTACACACATGGGTTATATGAGACTCTCATTCGCTATCTCATCATCGTCGGTGTTTCAGAGGGGTATACGCAATCTCTGTCTAACCAACGGCAAAAAATTAAATAGAGACGGTGTGGTAACCGCGATAACAAATGTAATTTCAAATATTTGAATTATTTAAATATTTATGTCATTCTGACAATCATGTGATTAAGGCGAACATGTTTTTTTAAATTTTACATTCATACAGTTTTAAGGTTTAATTTCAATATAAATTTTCTAATTTGTTATTGTGTAGAGGACCTTGTGATTACTTCAAAATTATTGCTTTATTCTAGTGGTTTAAAATCTTTTGCAAATTGTAATTTAATAAGGAATTTTTTATTTATTTAATAATAAATTTTCAAATATTTTCTGCTGACCACACATTTTCTTGCGTACCATTAGAAGGCTGTTGGCCACAATTTGGGAAATACTGTACGAACCTAAAAGATATTTTAGAATCAAAATCATATAGACGATAACTTCAAGAACGCCTAAGATATCTAATTTAAATGATATCGCAGGTCTTATAGCTCAGTGAGAGCATCAAGTAAGAAACACCTGCATAAACTTGACTCATCTCTAAAATAGTTGCGGATCTGATTATCAGTTACATATTTTTTTGAAAATACGAGTATAAAACTTAGATTTTTTGCCACAGTGATTCATATTAATCATATTCAATCGTCTGTACATATAGCGTGTTGACCGAAACCGGAATATAGTACATTAACTTCCCTAATAACTTTAGGCAAAAATGCTTCAAATAAAAGTTGTAGAGCTTCAAATTCTCCATCTGAATCAATAAGCAAAATTACATGCTTTGTAACAGCAGAAATTAGGTATGTAACATTTATAAATTTTTAGTTTTAATTACATGGCTAGCGCTTTTTTACCCCTCGCTAAGAGAGGTATTGTATTCATGCTAAAAATCGCATATCCAGATTTTAGTGAATAAGCACGTTTTAAGGTCCCTAGAATCCGATTATAACGTTTTTACGATGATGTCCGTATGTGTGCGTGGATGTTGGATTCACTATTTCTCAAATACTACCTATAAGACTTAAGACATTTTTAACTACGGATTCCTCAATCTAACAATAATGGGAAGAGTTGATTAAGTTTTGGTAACAATTGGACAACCGGAAGAAAAAAAAATCATCTAAATATTATTTATCGAAAATTTATGTAAATTCTTATATTAAAGAACGTTAAATTCTTTATTTGATAAATATAAATTCATTATTATATCTTCTATAGATTTAGAGATAAAGAAATGCATATAAAATAATTTGATGTAAAAAATCTCAGATCAAACTACTACAAGGCAAGAAATTCAAATGTTTGCAATTGATACATAAATGCCACTGTCAAAAATATGTGTATGCCATTGTCAAAAATATTTGTACATCATTACGAAGATTAGGAAAAAAAAAAGTCAACAACGCAAAAGAATATACGTAAAAAAGAATATAAAAGGAATTTGCGAAAAAATGACGAATATAAAGAAAAAGAAAAGGAAAGTAGAAAAAGAAAATTTCAGGATATTGAATATATCGAAAATGTATGTATTGTACATAATTTATATTAAAATATCTCATAGATTTTGTAAATATATGTGAGAATTATTTTGTAGTGAGATATGAATATATGTATTAGTATTTAAAAATATTTTTCGTTTTATGCGTACAACCAGGTAAAATATGGCTAGCGCATTTTTTGGCGTGATTTTCGACATTTTCATACCTAATTTCTGTCGGTATAGATCATGCTAAATTAATTTTGCTCATTGATTGAGACGCAGAATTTTAAACTCTACAACTTTTATTTCGAGCATTTTAACCTAAAATACTTAGGGAAACAAAAAAAAAATTAAAATATAATTTTATATGTTAAAGTCTATAATGTTCCGGTATATTTCTTCTCTGACTTATTTTATATTGGAACTTGGAACTGATGATATTGACATGCAAATTTCTTGCAATTGCATTGTACAAATAACCTTTACAACTAATCTGCAAATAAAATAAGTGAAACTGGATGAAACTCTATTATTATTTATATTAATTCACATTATAATAAACATAATTTTGGATGTGGATTTCTTCTTCATTTACATAATTTCCATAAGAATAAACTACAGTTACATCTTTTGTGAGTCATCGATTTGCAATAGACGCTAATTGTGAGTAATCGAAAGATTTTAATCTAATCTGGGAAGACCATACAGGTTTTGACTTGTGACTGTAACAATAACCAGTGAAATGCAAAAGAAAAATGGAATTTGTGGTATATCCAATCTTGTGGTTGGCAAGACGGACAAATACTTTCTGTTAAACTGGTATTTCCGGACATTTGTTCAAATATTACACTTAGTATTTAATGACCAGAATATATACCTCATGCATCTTAAAACGTGAAAAACCAGATATAATTAGAAAATTAACCTTTTCCAGAATACAAAAATCTGAAGTGGCCAGAGTAAGTATATTAACTAACGCCATGTTATATTTTTTTCTTTTCAATAAATGCATATTTAACTATACTGACAAATGAATTAAGTTTCTTTTCCAGAAAACAACTGTTCCAATTTTAAGCATATTACGAAAGTCGTATATAAAAAATCTGATGTGGACACCACACGACTTCCTTGTACGCAAGACTAATATGAAGTATAGACTCAATTATAAAATTGAACGTATTTGACGTAATTTGACATTAACATCTATTTTTTATTTTTTTGTTATTTTTTGTCCTAATCCATAGCAAGCTTCATTACAAAAACCAAAAAGTATATAAGTTTTAAATTTACATATCTCGCTTATTCAAAGGGCTAATTTAATAATACTTGATGTGCTAGACGCAGAATTTAATTCTCTAAAACTCTTATTTGAAGCATTTATTTCTAAAATCAAAATGAAACCATTTTATTCAAGAAAAACTGTGAACAACTTCAGGTAATATATCACTTCCGGTTAGCTTGTTTTAACCAAAATCTGCTATGGTATTCCAATTGATATAAAAGTCTAATATACCAAATTTGAAAAGTTTTGGATTGTATTTTAATATAGTTTTTCATTAAAATCTATTATAGGCTTCAAATAAAGTACCATTTCTGGAAATTATGTAATGACCAAAAAGGGAGGTGCACAACTAGATGTTATAGCAGTCCTAAATACAAAATTTCCACTTTCTACGGCTTACCGTTTTTGAGTTATGCGACATACGTACGTACGTACGTACAGACGTCACGACAAAATTAGTCAGAATGGATTCAGGGATGGTCAAAATGGATATTTCCGTTGAAATCTGAAAACCGAAATTTTTCGCGAATACAATACTTCCTTTACTTCGTACAAGGAAGTAAAAATGTTTTATTGATTAGGCATTTTATTAATTTATATTTCTAATATTAACTTCTTAAAACCCTTACATTAATAAATTAGAATTATTTTTTACAGTAACATTTATATCAATTACATAGGTACATTTGAATATCTAGACCCTATAGGCCCTTGGCTTAAATTGTGTAACCAAGGATATGTCGCACCACGGTGCAAAAGTGATAACTCAAAATCACTAGTTTTTAGAAAATAAATTTTAAAGTTTAAAAAAAAATAAGCTGGTGCTATTTGAACTGAAATAAATATACCTATCCTCAAATTTGGTATACAATAAAGGTGCATTCACAAATGAAAATTAGGTTTATGGATTTTGTTTAAGTTTAAGTAAGTCAATCATAAATGTAAGTTTAAATTAACTGAAATTTAATTTTGATATGTACAGACATCTACGTAAAAGCTTCAAAAACTAGTTCCATCTTCAGCTTTACTAGAAGCACGTTTCTAAGGCCGAGGTAAATTGCAATGAAAACACCGTCACCGTAAACCCAGCCGATTTCGAGTTATTCGCGTTTTATTTAAAGTTTTTCAAATTTTTTAACCAAATACAAGGCACTAATGGCAAGTCGGTACACCAAAAAAATAAACATTTTACAGATTAGATTAGATAATATATAGAACAGTTATTCCCCCTGTGAATATTTTATTATAAATTGAATTGGAAAAACGGTACACCAAAAAATATAAACATTTTACAGATTAAGGCCTTATCACACTACAATCATATTTCTGACTCTTTTTCTCTGACTTATTTTGTGTGACTCAATCTATCACACTGCAATTTCGAACAACCGTCGTCTCTGACTTTTAGTGGATTTTCATACTTGAAGTTGGATATGGTATGGTGTCTCTAATGACAATTAGTTTGACATATTAAATTATTTCAAATAAATTGAATGAAAACGATAGAAGAACAATGCAATTGTGGGCAAGCATAATAATTTTATGCGCATCAAACAAAAAAATGTCAACTTCTGACGTTTCTGCAGTTATATTTTACTACGTAAAGTTACATTCCTGTACTTCAGAGACAGTTGCGCATGCGCAGTAGAGAAATCAGCGATAAAAAGTCAGAGGAAATGAAACCGATTCCATTTCATCTGACAACAGGCTCCATGACTTCCTTGTAGCTATCACATTGGAGTAAGTCAGCGATAAGAACCGAAGTCATGGATAATGCGTGACAAGTCAGTGATACTACTTCTAGTGTGATAAGGCCTTTAGTTGAATTGTAAAACTTGTTTCATAGGAGTTTTTTTGGATTAAAGCTTCAACATAGTTTTTAATTTTTTATTGTTGTGAATACAATTTTTGACCACGTTTCGGCCCTGGTTAAAGCCCTTATCAAGTCAGAAGACGTTAATTACATTTAGTCAAAAATTATTTTGAGTGAGTTACAATATATAAAAAGTTTTATTTTATATCTTTTAAACCATGTATACAAGATGAAATCCCAATCTGCGCAGGTTGAGGAGTCAAAGGTAACTTGATAATGGTATTAATCAAGGCCGAAACGTCGTCAAAAATTGTATCCACAACAATAACTAAAAACTACGTTGAAGCTTTAATCAAAAAAAAAAAAAAACTATGAAATTTTACAGATTATATTAGATAATATATAGAACAGTTATTCCCCCAGGGAATATTTTATTATATATTGAAGCATTAAAAACTTAAGTGTCATAAGATCCCACACTAGATTTTGTTTTCCTTTAATTTGATACCGAGTCCCAGTAAATTATTATTTTGTTATTATTTGTAAAACAGTTAAAAATTTTTCCTGAGCACCAGAGTCTGATCTGATTTGTCGGTCACAAGTCTGTCATTATAGTTACAATGACAATGACGGAATTTTTCTAAATAAAGTGTATTAATAAGTTTCGCTAGTTTATTTGCAATATGATAATCCTTTCTCGATCTGTTTTACAACAGATAATATAAATAAACCTTGTTTAATGTATTGTATACAATCTCCATACATGTATGTGCTTATCATTGGTTTATATTTACATTCCATTGAAGTTCGTAGTCACTTATAGCTCTGTCCAAGTCGTAGAAATATTCAAATGTAGCAAAGTGGCTCGCTCGGCGTTCATATCGCGCTCGCGTTCAGTTGTCAAGGTGAGCACTAATGTCACGTGATGCGCACGCACGTGCCGATCGCCAATGTCATCCGCCAGATTGGGCCGGATAACACACATGAAGCCGCGCACGCACCAAGCGATATGATGTTTGTTTACTTATGTTTTATCATTTCTCTACGGTTTTGGACGCTGGAAAGACTCAGTTCGCTTCATGCATTATAAATACTTCACTCAAGATCATCGGACAAATATAGACATCGCTTTTTCCAGCGTTAACATTCTGTTTACTACCAGTGTTTAACCAGGGCCCGATCTAGCCTTAATACCACATTGGGAAAAATGATTTTTAAAATTATAAATAATTTAAAATATATTTTTTGACTCAAATTTTATGCAGGCCTTTGTGAGTCCCTAGAGCTGTTGCAGGAATTTTAATATGCCTTTTAATTATTAAATTTAAAAATTTGATGTGGCCAGCACATAACCTCTCGCCAGATATTTTACCTGGTTGTACGCATTAAACAAACGATAAATATTTTTAAATACAAATACATATACCTATTCATGTCTCACTACAAAATAATTCTCACATATATCTGCAAAATCTATGGGATAGTTTAATATAAATTATGTACAATACATACATTTTCTTTATATTCAATATCCTGAAATTTCCTTTTTCTACTTTCTTTTTCTTTATATTCGTCATTTTTTCGCAAACTCCTTTTATATTAGTTTTTACGTATATTCTTTTGCGTTGTTGCCTTTTTTTATTTTCATAATCTTCATAATGATGTACAAATATTTTTGACGTGGCATACAAATATTCTTGCCTTGTAGTAGTTTGATCTGAGATTTTTTACATCAAATTATTTTATATGCATTTCTTTATCTCTAAATCTATAGAAGATATAATAATGAATTTATATTTATCGAATAAAGAATTTAACGTTCTTTAATATAAGTATTTACATAAATTTTCGATAAATAATATTTAGATAATTTTTTTCTTGTAACTACTACTTCCGAGTGTCCAATTATTACCAAAACTTAATCAACTTTTCCCATTATTGTTAGATTGAGGAATCCGTAGTTAAAAATGTGTAGTCTTATAGAATTTGAGAAATCGTGGATCCAACATCCACACACACATACGGACATCATCGTAAAAATGTTATAATCGGATTCTAGGGACTTTAAAACGTGCTTATTCACTAAAATCTGGATATGCGATTTTTAGCATGAATTCAATACTTACCTCTCTTAGCGAGAGGTAAAAAGATCATTCTTTAAATAGCCTCAAATTTGAAAATATCACGAAATATTCATTAGATAGTTCACAATTAATTTTGAAATTTGTATAATATTTTGAAAAAGTTACCAGATCTGAAACAGAATGTGACGTCAAAGTACGTACATCGCCTACTTTTATTTATATAAAAACGTAGGTGTTGGAAAAACTGTTTTCCTATTGGCTGTGAATGATGTAATGTAAGTGTTATGACGTCACATGAGTGGGTGAGGGGGTTTGTTATAAATCTTATTACTAAGAAAAATATTGCATAAAATTTAATTTAAAATACTTTTAAAAAAATGTGAAACAGGCTCAGTTTAGTACTTTGATTTTGATTCAAATATATCGGGTAATCGTGTGGTCTTAAAAAAATTATATATACAGGATGTTTGGCGTAAGTCTGGAACCAAGAATATTTCGTTTATTTTGAAAGATACAAGAAAATGTTAATAAGCAAAGTTAAACTAGATAGAGGGATCCATAAGATAACCATAGTAGGAATTTTTTATCACTTCCGGTTTTAGCGGAAATGTATACAATTTTAAATCTAGCATAGGGAACTGTAGTTTTATATTTTTTGAGAATGTAGGTACATAAAATTAGCTTCACAATCTTACCAAAATATCATAGTTTTACTTCAACCATTTCGAAATGGCGACCTTTTATTTTCAAAATATGTATTAAAAAATTCCATACAAAATTAAATATAGCAAGCTATAAAACAATTTTATTACCTTAAAACAAAAGAAAAATATTTATCTACATTAGTTATGTCTCCTCCCTCCATAAAGTTGAAGTGCTCTAACAATTTAGTGATTTAATTTATTATAATTGTTTCATAGCTTGCTATGTTTAATTTTGTATAAAATTTTATTAATACATATTTTTAAAATAAATGTTCGTCATTTTGAAATGGTTGAAGAAAAACTATGATATTTTGGTATCGTTGTGAAGCTAATTTTATGTACATTCTGGAAAAAAATATAAACATATCGATTCCTTATACTAGATTCAAACTTGTACCCATTTCCGCTAAAACTGAAAGTGATACAAAATTCTTACTATGATTATTTTATGAGCCCCTTTGTCTAGTTTAAGTTTGCTTATTAACATTTTTTTGTATCTCTCAAAATAAACGAAATATTCTTGGTGCCGGACTTACGCCAAACACCCTGTATATAGAATTTTAGAGCATATAATTCTGAATTTTTTGAAAACAATTTTTTTTTAAATTTAAGCCTTTGGTGATCGAGTAAACTTAATTTAAAGTATTGGTAAAGAAAAATATATAGGATGCTATTATTAAAAACACGGTTACCCAAAATCGTATATTAAAAAATTTTGATATAAAAAAATCAAAATTTTATGCTCTAAAATGCTATTGTAAAGCAAGCCATAAAATTTAATGGGACAGATAATATTTGAAAAATAAATTCCTATGTTGAATTGCTATATCAAGTATTCTTTGGAACACACAGTATAGTTATTATTATCTATTATTGAAAAAGGTTATTATTTTAAAAAATTTTCTACAGTCTATATACAAAGTAGCCATTTGCGGTCTCTTTTGTCAACGCAAAATGTCACTTTGCCGCTCTAGAGCGACAACGTAGAAAAAACGCTCGCTCCTCAAATTTCTAACTATACATGTTGAGAAATGTTACTTGGCTACATTCTTAATGGAAACGTTTAGTCAGGAATTAATGACACTGTAGTTACACTTTCCTCACTTAACAAGTCAATCTGACATATAACTGCTTTGTCGGTATGCTACATAACCAAACAAAATGTCGCACTGCTGTGAAAATAAAATAGGGCATTCATTTACAAAAACGAAAGTATAAAATGCTCAAGAAGAATGGAAAATACCGATAAGTAAAAATAAATAAAAAATAAATTTTTGTTATGGTGGAGGACCCCATTGTGGCGACTATAGAAAAAATCTTGTGTGTGTTTCGAGCGCAAATGGACATTGTCGATTTCGAGAGAATGCCTCGCTCCTGCGTCGCGCGGCAACAACCTCTCAATCGTCCCATTTTGCGCTCTTAATACACAAATAGCTATATTGATTTTAATTTTCTCTTTCTGCCAATTTTGCGCTCCCCAAATTTTCCCCTTTGGGCTTACATAACCCCCCCCTAATTTAACCGTATTACATCTCCTTACTTTACTATAAACTAAATGACTTAATTTATTATGACTTTCTTCAAATATAATCTATCATCTTAAACTTTCTAAATATAAAGCAAATATTACAAAAAGTTCAGAATGAAATGTAATTATTACAAATTGTTATTCTGATGAACTATAATGATCTCCTAAAGGAATGTTCCGCAATAAATTGTCCGTGTAAAATTCAATTTACAATTAAAATTTTGTTGATGGTAAATGTAATATTTGGTTCATACCAGAACTTGTTTTTACGATTGCAATTTTTTACATTTCAACAATTTAGAAAAAGGCTAGACGAGCAAAAACGAAAAATAAATATGTGAATAGATGATATTATCGTTTTTATGATTTGTAAAAAATTCTAATGAAATTATTTGTTATAAACAAAAGTATTTGCTAAATATGCTAATAGAAAAAATCTTGAAGCAGTGTAGATTTGAAAGATAAATTTTATATTTAACGTTAATCTAATACCTGCTATCTAATCTATATTATTGTCACTTTCTCGCATTCAAAAAATAAAATTATCAGGTTTATATTTCTCGTAGTAGAATGTGGATATAAATATTACATAATTGCAGTAAAACTTTGCACACACGTAATTGCAATGACAATACAACATTTTCATGAAAAGTTTGTTTATAAAACAATTTTTCGCGAAATAGCGTTTACGCTGTTTACTACAGCATTTGAAAAACTTATTTTTAGTATCAAAAATGAGATAATTATCATTGTCAAAAAAAAACGAAGATTAACTGCTATTATTGGATGAGTATTTTAAATAAATGATAAAATAGTTACTTGTTTAACTAGGCAGTAAAATACCAGATTTACAATAGAGGCAATGAATGCTGTCGAAGCTGTAAATCTGTGTTTACGGCCGTGTTGAATATATTATTTATTTGCCGATTTTAGAATTAATATCTATTAATTTACTAATTATTTTTAATACCTATTTTGAAAGTTATTGCCATCAAATTATGTTGCTATGGGTTTGTTGAACGGTTACTTTGCATTTGTATAGCGGTTGCTACGTAATAGGCAGTAAAAGTAACGTTTCACAGCCTGTCAGCTGTCAAAAAGTTTGATGTCAATCGGATAAAAAATAATTTAACCTAATTTCACCTAACCTAATGTAAACTAACTTAAAATTAAAACTTAAGCTAACCTGCACACAATATTTATATTTAGTGATATTTATTTTAGAAAATACAGATAAAATAAAAAATTGGATGCGGCCAGCACATTACCTTCCGTCAGTTCTATGTATTTTATACAAATTCCACACAGAAAGTTTCTTGTAAGAGATTCTATATATATATATATATATATATATATATATACATATATCCAGCAAAATTATAACACAAACATACTGTCAATTGCACTTGACACTGACATTTGTCAATCAGAATTTTCTTAATGTAGTATATGTTTCCACAGCTGGCTGCTTTATGAAATTTAATTTCTTCATAATTTTTACATTCCGACACCTTTAGGTAAGGAAGGTATTGTCTTTAGTCAAAAAATTCGATGGTGAGTGTTCGATGTATAAGAACGTTTTAGGGTCCCTAGAATACGATTGTGTGTGTGTGTGTGTGTGCGCGTGTGTGTGTGTGTGTGTGTGTGTGTGTGTGTGTGTGTGTGTGTGTGTGTGTGTGTGTGTGCGTATTCCTCTTCGTTACATCCAAGTGAAGAGCTGATTAGATTTTGGTTATAATTGGTCAATTGGAAATACCCTCATTTGTAGATTTTAACAGTCTTTCTTGAAAAAACGATGTTTAATATCATTTTTTCACATTGAGTGCTATTATAAATATAAAAGAATATTTTATTCTCTATACGATTTAAATGCATTTTATACTTCATATTAAATGGATATAGAGTTAAAAAATTATAAAGAAATTAAATATCATATATTAGCCAGCTATGCTATAACTCTGGAGATAGCTGCTATATTATGAAAATTATGATTGAAAGGTGTTATTGTCAAGTGCAGTTGACAGTATGTATGTGTTTTAATTTTACTGGAAATATAGGATCTTTTGCTAGAATCTTTCTGTATGGAATTTGTATAAAATACATACAACTACATGTACAAGAAATATAATCTTATGCAAGGAACTTTCTGTACGGCATTTATACAAAATAAATAGAACTGACAGAAGGTAATGTGCTGGCCACATTGGATTTTTTAACTTTATATCCATTGAATGTGAAGTATAAAATGTAATCAAATCGTATAGAAAATGAAATATTTTTTAATATTTATAATAACATTGAATGTGAAAAAATGATATTTAACAGCGTTCTTTGAAGAAAACCTGTTAAAATCTTCAAATTAGGATATTTCCGGTCGACCAATTATAACCAGAATCGAATCAACTCTTCATATGGATATAAAGAAAAGGAATTCGCAAAAATTATAATTTTTGGAAAGGTGGTATTGGAGTTTGCCGATCCGAAAGAATCGTCACACGCACACATACATACATACATACATACATACATACATACATACATACATACATACATACATACATACATACATACATACATACGTACTTCCGTACATACATACATACATACATACATACATACATACATACATACATACATCCATACATACATCCATACATACATCCATACATACATCGTAAAAATAGTAAAATCGTATTCTAGGAACCCGAAAACGTGCTTATTCATGAGAAACTCATCATCGAATTTTTTGGCCAAAGACAATACCTTCTTTACCTAAATGTAACGGAAGGTAAAAATCAAATAAACATAAACTAAAAATATTTTTTGAAAGACTAAAAGGATAAAATAAATAATTATTTTTTTAAAAAAAAACGAGTTCGTTAAAATGCACTAAAAAGAAAAAAAGAATTCTTGGGCTTTCTGTCTCGGTAAATAAAAGCGTGATGTATCTAGTGGTCTTTAATAATAATTTCGTTATAATAAATGGTTAAAGTTAAAATATTAAGTTGTTTAAATTCTATTCGGAAACTAATTCTAATATAAAACATTGGCGACGAGGAAGAATTTTTTCTAGTTTAATATATTTTAATAAAAGCTTGTTTTTAACAGTTTATTTACACATATTTATTTTCTACCTTTCCAATTTATTAAATAATAATATTTATCAGAAATTCTAAGTATGGAATTAAAGTTGTTTGTCTTTGTAGACAAGTGAGTTTTAAGTTGAAAGGAATAGAAAAATTATAATTCAAAATGAGCATATTTAGCAGCTTGCATTGTCTGACGTTTTCATTCGTAGAATACCTCCGAACTTTGTTCTGTTTATTTACAGTAACTTCTCAGACTAAAGTCCACGAGATAGTAAAAAATTTCGTCAGAAGGTACACAATGAACAATACTGATTTCAAAACAACCTCTGTAGATTGATAAATTCGCTGTTGGTGTTCATGATCGTTGAAACGTCAATGATCTTCAGTTCTACTAACCTATATATGATGACGATTGGTAACCTAGTGAGGATACGGTCTATAATCAAATATGTTTTTGCGTTGCTATGCACATTGTAAGGTTACGTAACGTGACGTTTGCGGGGGGCGGGGGTGGGGGTACACCTGCCGCCGCGCTGCCTTCTTCTCGCCATCACTGACAGCGCAAAACAATGTGCCGACGTGTATATGTAGCGCATGGAAACATGTCACCTTGAGCGCTGCTACGCACGCCGCGTGCGACGAGATAACTAATTCCTACCACTTTCACGCACCCTACCAAACACTACTTACTTATCAATGCTATGCAACCAAGCCAAGCCACTAAATTTATACCTATTTTCAAACGGAATTCACTCCAATCTGCTGTGTTTAGTTATAAAGTCAAGTTTATTTTTAAGTACTTTGCATATCTTATCATTAGTACTATTTGTATTATTTAATCACAAAAAAACTTATATACAGGGTGTAACAGCTAAACGAACTACCTCAAATAATTTCTATTATATTAAAGATACAATAAAATCCTACAAGGCAATCTTATAGAAGACCAAGGGGGAGATCCGAATACAGAAGAAAATATTTTTTTAAAACAAGTGGTTCTCAAGTTACAACACAAAATTAAATTTTTTTTAAATTGAATGATATATATTTTTCCTACAACCGTGCATGAAAAGTACTTTTTACGCACTCATTACAGTGTGTAAAGTGTCACTTTTCAAGCACTAGTGCGTGAAAAGTACTTTTCACGCACTAGTGCTTGAAAATTAAATAAACGTTGCTAGGCAACATTAATTTACCTGTCAAGTATATAATTAGGCAGTAAATAATAATGAAAGTAATAAAATTTATTAAGAAATATGAATATACGCTCTAATGAAACAAATCTAATATTTTTTTAACAGATTGAGTATTAATCTAATTTTTAAGAACATTAACATTTTTTTGACATGTATTCTACCCTAACCTAATTTTTAATATTAATATTAAATTCACAATTTGTACATTATAAAAGACTAATCATCGTCTGTCTGAGATTCTTCCAAGTTACATTTTGTACAGTGTTATGAGAAAGAGTACAAACAGTATTTGAAGCTGCTGGATGCTTGTACACTCAGTATTATGAGAAACATCAATACCATTTCGGTTGTAGGAAAAATGTTGTATGCAACACGTGTGTAAAATAGTATTTGTTGTCTCGTGCTACAATTTCCGTAAAACATCGCACTCAACCAAAAAAGTACTACTTTACACACTTGTTGCATAAATAACTATTTTAGAGCCATTTGATAGAGTATTATTTTCTGAATTCAACCATGTAATCATTTTATATCCTAACATAACAAAAATATTGAGAAAAATCCAATGGACCTTTTCAATTTAAAGAGATAGAAGATATGCGCAATGGAGATCTGCGCATAGTAAGAACAACAGAGATCTATGGCGTTTGTTTCTAAAAAAATAGACGTAAAATGTGAGAATATTTCAGATAACTTTAAAAAATCTTATCGAAATAAGTTACAAAACCTTTTATTGAAGTTAAAATATCTAAACGATGCAAATTTTCACTGAGAATACAGATATTTTAATGATTGTAATATTTTTAACGTTTCGTTTGATAGCCCAACTGGCAGTTGATCGTGCCATTTCTTACTATTTGCAGCGATAGAAAGAGATAGTCGTTAAATTGAAAAGGTCCATTGAAATTTAAATAAATTTGATTTTTATAGCTATTTGTCAGTAGGCTATGTATGAAAAACAATAACTGTTTTCTATCAATTTGAATTATTTACGATAGAAAACAAATAAAATATTATTTATAAACTTATTAACAAATATCTGTTTCATTTTAATTTAAGTTCAATTGTTTTTCATACATAGCCTACTGAAAAATAACTATAAAAATGAAATTTATTTCAATTTCAATTAAATTTTTCTCAATATTTTTGTTATGTTAGGATATAATAAGATTACATGGTTGAATTCAGAAAAAAATACTCTATCGAATGGGCGTAAAAAATATATGCCATCCCATTAAAAAAAATATAACTATGTCGTAACTGGTTTAAAAAAATATTTTATTCTGTCTTCGGATGTCCACCTTGGACTTCTATAAGTTTGTCTTATAATATTTTATTGTATCTTTTATAATACAGAAATTATTTGAGGTAGCTCGTTTATCTGTTACACCCTGTATATATAATACATGCTTTCAAAAAGATTTGAAAAATACTTATAGGTACCTACCATGGACACGTCAAAACAACGAAAGCAAATGTTTTGTCTCTACTTTATTTTAAAATTTGATTACTATTAATGTAAACAAATATCATCATGTAAATAAATTTAATCACATTGTTACATTTTTAATTGTAGGTACTAGATAATCTTTCTCTTTATAAAATAATAAACAAATTGTATTTTTAAGAAATTTAATTATAACAATCTTCACCAACCCTAGAAGATTATTATAATGATGGCTGAAGATCTTATATTACGACTACTTCTTCATAGCGTGAACATATATATTTTTTTGGAAATTTTAGTACTTGCACGCGTAGGTACATACGTACCTATATTTTTCAATATAAAATGAGTAAGATTAGTAGGTATATTATTTTCCCCAACCCCTGGGAAAAAATGTGGTGCCGCCTATGGCAACTTACTCTCAGGCTCGGTATTTTCACCTCTGCTGTTTGTTGTAACAAATATCGAATCGAAAAGTTGACACATTTGTAATTTTAACAACTTGTGCTATAATTTCGTTTTTGACTGTTAAGTTAAAAGAAGTTAGCTTAGGCCCGAAATTTCATCTCTGGTTAAATTATCTGTTAATTAACAGTTAAAAGAAACGTATAGTAATGATATTATAGCATGTTATAGGTAGGTTAAAATTTCATATGTATCACTTTTTCGGTACGACATTTTTCTTGGAACTGACAGTAAGTTAACAGATAATTTAACCAGAGATTTAAAGTTTAGTTTTATTGTAAAATCTGTTGAGTGGACGTATTTGTTGAATACAAGGACCTCTGTCATGCAATAAAGAGAAATTAACTTATCAATAGTACTTGGATACTTGGTATTTGTAATTTATCTCTAGAAAATTAATACCTGCTTACAATCTTACAAATAGAATTGAGAAATATACTCTATTGTGTCATACAGTGTATAATAATGTTTATAAATTACGCTGCTGTATTTATAAAGCTGGGCTTATTGTTGAAGAATATTGGCATGGGTTCGTTTAAGCTGATATGAATCTAGAAAATTGGATTCGATCGCGAAGGTAAAAATAGTAGGGCATTTTTTCTTCCGTATCAGCAGGTACTTGAGAGCGATTGCAGAGTTGCTGATTAAAATACCTCGCTTTCAACTAGCGTTATCAGGTGTTTTCCTCTTTATTACTGTCACGTTTTTAATTCGATAAATTTTATATTGATTTTCTCCTTTGTCTCAGCTAAAATTAATCTCGTTGGCATAGAACAATGTAAACAAAGTTCACGTTGGAAACCGATTAGATATGATGTGTGACGCTCTGGGATCGCGTGTGGGTGTTCGGCCCCTCTCGCCGCACTGCTCCTTGTGATTTCGTGTTTTTACTTTGACATTTAGCTTATTTCATACTGTAGAGTACACTTATAAAGTATGCACACAGAGTACGTGAAATCTTGTCAAGGTTGTTAAATCCCCTATGTTTGTTATCTGGCAATCGATAAGAGTGGTGGATTATTAAATGTCAGATGAGGAAGAAGTAGTGGTAGTTGGGGTTGTGACAGGTCAGGCGCCAAACAAGCACAGTGCTAGTGCGTGAACTCTTCTGCTCTGTGGTTCGATGTCGTGTGCCGAATGGAACCAAACTATACTCGAACAGAAACAGAGAGCAGAGGCTGCAAGACAAGGGCGAGGGCGCGCGGCCTGCAGGGTGACGAGGGACTCTCGCTCCACCCACAGACACGGTATCGGCGCATAGCGTGCCGATCTGGCAACGCTGGCCCGCTATAACCGATATTGTGGCCGCGGATGGAATGAAGGGGAAATGGAGCTCGGGTCAGATCGTTTCCCCCACCGCACTGTGTCTGTCTCTGTCGCACTTGCCACCTCTGCCTCGGCTTTGCGTGCGTTGCCGTCGCCTCGCGCTCGGTTTAGTGCTGTTGTTAGCTTCGGCATGAGATGCTCGCATTGTACTCCACAGTTCGCTCCGGTCCGTTAGCTGTGCGGATGTGTCTGATAGTCGATCGCGTGCCTATCTGTGTTGTGCTGTGTCTATGTGACAACCAATTCAAACTTAACTAGTTGTGCGCCTAGTGCGATACTGTTTCCACTATTGCTGTGTGAGCGGAGCATAAAACATTTTTCTCGTATGTCTGTGTGCCAATGCTGGGATATACATCCTATAGGTATATATCGTTCCTCCACGAAGCATCATCTAACTTGGATTACTTTACAAGCATGAAATTTATATGTGTTGTTCATCTCGTATTCATCGTCATCGTGCAGTGTTTTCTTATTTTATAATTTTTGTGAAAATTTTTGGTTTAAGTGTGATTCTAGTGCTGATCAGGATTATATGAAAAATTTATTATTTGTGAAATCTAAGTGCATTTTCTCTTCGGATTATCATTCGTGAAAGTGGCTTCTGTCGTACTAGCGAAATCAAAACATTCGTCACTTGAAATTGTCATCTTGAGAAATTCAAATATTTTTGTGTAAACATTTATGGACAGATTCATAAAAAAATCTGTTCTATTCCGGCATTTAAAATTTAATATTTTTTGTATTATTAAAAAACAATAATCACAAAATTAGATTAGATATTTTAATCAAATAAACCGAAAAAATTATAGTAGAATTACTAATCCAAAAATGAGGATTAGCTTAATCTTTTTGTTGAATCTGCTAGTTAAAAATTACCTTGGATATTGGACCAGTATTTTGGGAGAATTATAAAATATCTAAAAATAGTTTTTTTACATTTTGCAATAATTTAAGTGACTTGTACATTCAAGAAAAATCATGTATTGGCAGTTTTTTTGAAAATTAGAATTCACAATTTATTGTATTTGGCCGTGTGACGGAAGTGCGAAGAAGTTGACTATTATGGGCGAGAGAAAGGATTAGAAGTTTGAGACTGACTCGTCGTAAGGTTGAAATTATGAATGTTTAGAATGCGATGAAACGAGAGTAACTATTTCTCGTACATGATACACGTACAGCGAGTACGGAGCAACTAACAGTGCACACGCTCTGGACTCAGTGATAAGCAGTGCTAACAGCGGACCCGGTGTTGTTTCAGGGATTGGTCGCCGGCGGGCGCCACCCAGCAGCAGTTGTCTGTCGTGACGACAGTGTGGGGTGTCACCACGTCCACGCAGTCCGGACCGCACACCAACTTCGCCGGGAACGGTCCTCCGGTCTCCAGCGGCGGCTACCCGCACCAGTCTCTCGGCAAACAAGCAGCAACGTCTTTTCCTGGAGCGTACAGGCAGTCGGTCCCTGGGTGAGTGCAGAAATCATAACACTCACAATCATATACAAACCTCGGTGCAAAACTGGTCGGTTGACTTTTAATCCCAGAACAATTACAGACAGTTTTATAATCGTGTGCTACCTAAAATCTGTATGTACCCAATTAGGGGTTGGTTTGACTATGAGAACAAAGGTGACCAACAGCTAACAACGGAAGGGTAGGGTACATGTGTGATCGAGACATACATAGTACACACATATTCAGAACAATTTTTTTCTCAAAGTGAATTTAGGGGTTGTCAATAACGGTTAGCAGAGTGGGGAGATCGCACCGTGCAGCAGTCAATACAGTGCCTATTTGTGCATAGGCTACTTGTTATGCCGGCCTGTCGGCGGTAAGGCGAAGCAAACCCTCCGCTCGTCTGTGTGAACGGCTGTTCTCTGTAAAAAGCCCGACCGCCCCCCGACTGCCATTCTTTGTCGTTACCATTATTCTGTCACCCCATGTGAGACCCTGTCAATCGACGGTTCGTACTACTCCTTGTTTCCTCCACACGGCCCAACGAACTTTCAATCTTACAGTGATGCCAAACACGCAGTTTAAAAGTACATCTGCACCGAAACTTTCAACTTGTAATTTGTAATTAATTCATTCACTAAATGCTGTTACTAAACTGATATTAATCACACTCTCATCCACACTTATCTTAGTGTTGGGTTGCCTGCTGCGAAGGCGATGCGAAGCTCGTCATTGAAATGAGAAAACAATTCTTCTCCACGTACCGAAACTGCTGAAACTGTATTTTGTATTTGAATTCCGTGAATGCGATCTAGTTTTCGCAGCTTTTTTCTGCACTGGCGAAGCGTTGAATCGCGCGCAATGCGGTACGATGATACGCAGAACGTTTCCGTGTGTCGATACGAACGCGGAAGTGTGCGTTACGGTGTATTTATAATATCTAGGCTACCTTATTACTAAATAAAACGACATCGATGGCCACGTTGACAGTTTCACGTTATTAGAAACATGCATGTTTATTTATGAGTTTCGTACATAGCTACTCGCAATTTATAAGTTATTCAGACAGTAACACTTGATACGTGTCGATAGCGTTTATGGTGTTAGAGTTAGATAGTTCTGCCTTGTATACATTCACTTAGGGTATGAGGTGAACAGCATAAAACTATTGTTATATTTTAATGTTTTTTATTTTCACCATAATATATTTGATGGCGGGTGAATGAATGTGTTGTATTGGTTTGAGCAGAGTTGGCGGTTATGGAGTGGCTCAGACGGGGGCCGGCATGAACGGAGCCCCTGGCGGCGGGCCGGGAGTGACGGACGGCACCGGGGGACAACAGTACCACCAGGGCAACGCACTGAGCACGGCTGCAATGGTCGCTGCGGCGACGGCCACCGCCACTGCCACCGCCAGCGTGGTTGCGCTTCAAGAGAACAACCAATTCAACCAGGTAGGTAACACAACATGCTGCACACACCACACACCGACTCACCGTTAGTCAGCAGCGGTGTGTGACAGATGTTCACTCACTATATCGATTGGTTGTGCACGGCAGATGCAGGGCCAGCAGTACGGCAGCGGGTACGGGCAGCAGCGAAGCCACGGCCCGATGGGTATGTCGGGCATGGGCATGAGCAACATGAATGGCATGAACCCCATGAGCTCCATGGCTAACATGGGCATGAACGCGGCGGCAATGCACAACAACATGGGTATGGCCATGGGCCCCGGCTCCATGAACATGAACAAGATGGGCATGCAAGTGCCGGCTGGCGCCGCACAAGGCTACGCGCGACGGCTAGCACCCTATCCCTCCCCCGCCATGCACATGTCGCAGAAGCGTGGCCAGCAAGGCTACGTCAGCGGCGCTCCAACCAGCGGGCCGACTGGCATGCAGCCGGGTTTCAGCCAAGGCGGCCAATTAGCCGGCCAGATGGGCGGCCAGTACCCCACCTCCTACCGACCAGGCTTCCAGAGTCAGTACCCCGCGCAACAACAACTTGTGGGCGGAAACGGCTTCGGGCCCGGGCCCGCCGGGAATGTGCGAAGCGCGGGGGTCATGAGACAGACTACGCCACCGTACACGGGGAGCAGCGCACAGTACTTCCCTACCAATAGTATGGGCCCTACGCAGTTCTCGACTCACCATAGCACCAGCCAACAGTACAACGGTGGCGCCGCTGCTCAATACGGCGCGCCCGCGAATCAGTTCCAGCAGGACGTGAACACCATGCGCAATAACATGAACTACCAGCATAGTCCTATCCCCGGTAACCCCACGCCTCCTCTCACGCCTGCCTCCTCCATGCCACCCTACATCAGCCCCAACCCCGACGTGAAGCCTAACTTCAGCGACCTCAAACCCCCCATGCCTATCCAGAAGGATGACGAGCTGCGACTTACATTCCCGGTGCGCGACGGCATCATCCTACCTCCGTTCCGGCTCGAGCACAACCTCGCCGTCAGCAACCATGTGTTCCAGCTCAAACCCACGGTGCACCAAACGCTCATGTGGCGCTCTGATCTCGAATTGCAACTGAAATGTTTCCACCACGAAGATCGCCAGATGAACACGAACTGGCCAGCCAGCGTGCAAGTATCGGTGAACGCCACGCCGCTCATCATCGACCGGGGCGAGAACAAGACCTCGCACAAACCGCTGTACCTCAAGGATGTGTGCCAGCCGGGCAGAAACACAATACAAATCACAGTCTCGGCTTGCTGTTGTTCCCATTTATTCGTACTGCAGCTGGTACACCGGCCTAGTGTACGAAGTGTACTGCAAGGTTTACTACGGAAGAGATTGCTAACGGCCGACCATTGTATAGCTAAGATCAAGAGGAATTTCAGCAACACTGTGAGTTCAGGGTCGAACCTCAGTGCGGACAGAGACCGCGACGCCGTGGAACAAACGGCGCTCAAAGTCTCGCTCAAGTGTCCGATCACCTTCAAGCGCATCACGTTACCTGCTCGGGGGCACGATTGTAAACACATTCAGTGCTTCGATCTCGAATCCTACTTACAATTAAATTGCGAACGGGGCTCATGGCGGTGTCCTGTTTGCAAGTAAGTTATCATTTCTTTTACTTATTAGACCTAAGACTAAATTTAAATTTTATTTTCAGTAAACCTGCACAATTAGAAGGCCTCGAAGTGGACCAATACATGTGGGGCATATTAAATACCTTAAATAGTTCAGAAGTGGACGAAGTTACTATAGACAGTGCCGCTAACTGGAAACCCGCGAAAAATATAGCACAAGGCATTAAGGTAATTATAAAAACTGGTATTTTATTCTACAGTTGGTTAACATTAATTTTTCTTGTCTTTTGCAGATGGAAGATGAAGGTAGCGATTCATGTGGAGCGAAGAGATTAAATAAAGCGATGTCACCGGGAAGTATGACTCTTCCAACAATGAATAATTGGGATATGTCTCAAGCAATGTCACCGTATATACCACCCGACATGAACAGTATCGCGAGTGGCTCGATGATGAATAACGGACCACCGCCTTACAACAATAACGGGAACCGCAGTGGCCAAATGTCCAGCTCGTACGATTACGGATCGTCCAATCCAGGCAGCAACGAATATAGTGGAGGTAACGGACCCCTGTCGCATCTCAGCGACTCCGTCAACTCGCTCGACCCTCTCAATGCCATGGAGAAGTCTCTCAACGAACAGGTACAAAAATATTTTATTACTTTGACAATTTGAATAAATAAATATTGAATTTGAATTTATTGCAGATGCCTCACACACCACACACGCCGCACACACCTCACACGCCACATACGCCGGGAGGAACACCAGGTAGTGCGCATACGCCGGGCGGTGGAAACAGCGGGCCCCCTAGTGTACCGCCTGCTTCTGACCACTTAAACGGCAGCACCACCAGCGACAACAACGCCTCTACGTCTGAAATTCCCTCCGACTTGAACTTTGACCCCGCGGCTGTAATAGACGGCGAAGGCACTGGACAAGAGGCATTGAATGTAAGTGAATAGGCAACTCTTCATAAGCGATATACCATCTTGTGGCAGATTTTGGAAGCTCTCAGATAGACATAAATCATAACCTGTGCTACGGTACAAATTTCGTGTATTTATTCATTTATTACTGTGTTATAATGGCTACGTTTATCTCGATAATTCAAGCGGCTTCAAGTATATTATAACTTGAAAAATCCTATTGGTTTATCTCAGCGGATTGAAAATATGATAGTTATTTTCAATCTTCTTTAAATTCGTATCGACTAAAAAAGATAGTTAAATATTTGATTATGCAGACAGACAGGGACCACCTGATCTAATTTCATCCTGGATATATAACCCCAAAATCTAAAAATTGTCATGTTGGTATTTGTTTTCTCTTTCAAAAACATTAAAAAAACATATTTCTTCATCACTCCAAATATTTCGCTTTTCGTCGACAATTTTACTAAGTTTTATGTCGCGACTTTTATAAAATGAGGTAAAATGCAAACAACCAACAGCTGATATGAATTTAGTAACACTGCAACATATTAAGGATGTGCGCATGCGTAGTTACATAATTTGAAGCGTCACTGTTTATTTCGACAGAAGTCAAGCCGCTTCGTCAGTCCAAGCCTGTTACTTTATAGGCTTGACTTGACATTTTCAAGCGGCTTCAAATATTAATCTCGATCGTTTATTTCGAATATTGAAAAGCGATTTACTAAATTCAAGCGGCTTCAAACGTCGAGATAAACGTAGTCAATGTCAAAATCAAATTTTTATTGCTGTATTCCACAGTGTAGTTTGTGGATATAGAAAGATCCGAATTTATATTTCCATTCATCTCCATTACAGACAAAAAAAAGTAATGTTGGGTGGAGAATTAGTTAATAAGCGGAAAATCTGGATAAATAATCTGAGAAAATCCAAGTCCCTACATGAAAGTTTGCGGCCTTCATTTCACCGAAAATTCATTTTTTAAATTTACTAATGAAACTTAGATATTTGAAAAAAACTACAACATCCATTTGTAAATTGCCACAGTCTTCTTTTCCATCCAAAGACAGGGAAGAAAGGGCTAGGAAACGAGCCAAATAAGCACAAATAAATGAATTATTTATTAATGCATGATCCAGAACCAGCACTCTTGGACACAAATGAAGCAACAGAAAACGAAATGATTGCAGCTAAATGCATTATTAGATTTAATTAACGAGCAACCAAATGTACAAAATAAGAAACCTTTTCGCGACTTTGCAATAAAATTAACACACCGAATTTCTTAACACTGAGTGATTTAAGTACAACAAATAGTGTTCTTTAAAGTTTCCTTCAATAGTATAAGGGGCAGACTGCAAAGTACTTGTTTGCAAACAAAGAGCTTATATCGGTACCTATATTATTTGTATTTGTTGCGGTCTCTGTATTTACTACACTGCATAAAATAATATGCCCAGCTTAGAAAACTTTCTCGGCCGAAAATGAGGGTTTATTAAATCTCATAACCTACAAAAACTTCAAAATTATAGTACTGCTAGGTACAAAATACAAAAAATATATTAATAACATGTAGAATAATTTGACTACAAACTTACTGTTTAAATATATAGAAATAAACACGGAATATAGGAAAGAAACATGAACTTTCAACAGCAATATTGTCTCAGTCAGTAAGTATTGGCGACTAAAATTAACGTGAATCCCTCACGCGGACGGTATTTGCAACTCTTGAAAATGGTATTCTGTTATTCAACTATACAGTAAACATAAGCCGTGTTCCTTCGGGCTTTGATGGTTATTTTGTGAATCCTGATTAATTTAATCGTGATCCTTTTGCAACAGGATTTAAAAATTATATCAAGAAAACAACAACACAATCTGTCAAATGTCAATGTCATATGCAAACTATCCTATTTTATTTTATAAATATTCAACTGTCAAGTATTATAGTCAGAATTAAAAATGGATTTTATTGAAGTAAAAAATAATGTTCTGAAGTATGTTTATTTCAAACAAATCTTTATGTGGTTCATTACACGCTACATTCGTAAATTTCTACGCTCGAAATAGTATATTTTCAATTTGTTCTGAACTGAATCCATGTGAATCACTCACAAAAGTCTGATTCTGAAGGGAAGGGGGAAGGTTGTCTAGTGATCACAAAATGAGAAAGTGGGGATAACGAATAGGAAACGTAAAAACATTGTTCTTCTTAATCATGATCACTTTTATCATTTAGATTACGAATCACAGCCCAAAGGAACATGGCTAATTATAGTGCATTGGATTCCTTACCGGTTTCTTTTTTGTCTTTTTGTTTTAAAGTACATGTAAATTATTTTGCAATATGAGCAAAGAACGAAAAATATTAACAACGTCACTTGCTCCGTTTATGGCTGTCATTCTCGGGGTAGTTGACATCCGAAATAAATTTGGTAAAAAGGAGTCTATCGACAAAAGAGAGGGCTGGTTTGGGAAAATACGAACTGAAAAACAAGTGACGAATCGTAAGAGGATAACAAAAATTAAAACTATTGTATTATTTCCTGACCAATTCATGAGTAAAATAATACACTTTTCACTTTATGTGTACCATGCAATATATTTCTTACACATGTAATTAAAACAATTTTAAAGATATTTGACATTAGTTCCATTTTAATTTTCTTAACTGAGTAAAGTAAATACATATTTATTTAACATCCATGAATAATATATGGTACTATTTTACTATCTTTAACAAAATATTAAGACAGCTGTAATGTGTTTGCACTGGCCACTATGGCCAGCTATACAAGATCATTTTCTAAATAATCAATTGTAAATTTAAAGTTCTTCTAATCTCATGAGGATGTGACGTTAGAGCACTTGTTTAAACACAACCCAAATTTATTTAGTCTGTAGCACTATGTTCATTAACGCCACATAAAAATAACAACCCACGATTCAACAATTCATCCCC
This sequence comes from Harpalus rubripes, assembly GCA_963082715.1. Classification (NCBI taxonomy): domain Eukaryota; kingdom Metazoa; phylum Arthropoda; class Insecta; order Coleoptera; family Carabidae; genus Harpalus; species Harpalus rubripes. Next base: position 5,759,374 of record OY720449.1, on the reverse strand, counting down.
TTCTATAAAACTTCGAGGACAATTTGTTGCCTCCAAATAAGTAAACATTTCCTTAGAAATAAGTTATCTTTCTTCGAATGTCATCTGGAAATAAATGTAGATTAATTGTATTACTTTGTAATGTGATTATAATTTAAGTACGTACAGAAAATTATTACTAACACTATTTATATATAAAGTTTAATGAATTTGTTAGTATACTTTAAAACGAATTGGCGAAAAATGTCAAAGTAGGTGACGTCTGGCGGCAGATTTGTGAACTAGAGGAATAAGGAAACGTTGATAGCATACATCATATGAGGTTCTCCACTCAAACGACTGGTTTTTAAACAAAATCCCAGTATTGTACCTGATCCATCAACTTTTATTCCACAAAACAAATACATATCCTGCCTTAAAAACTGCTTCGTCTTCCTTTATAGGACGTGCAGAAGCATTGTGTTTAAAAATATCACCTAACTTTATGTTAATTTTCTCCATATTAAATACTTTGCACTTTGAAATGCATATTGCCAGCAATATGGAATGAGAGAACTCTCCTTATTCCTCCGCCATCTTGCTACCGTCCGGCCTGCCACCTATAGTTCAGTTTTTTCGCCAATACCATTTTCAGAGCACGTGTATGCTACAATACTAGCGCCGCCATCGGTAGTTTTAGTCGCCAATGTTCCTCGTGTATGTCTATCTGGCAGCTTCCATAACCCACCGTTTCGGCGTTGCGATCTTAATCGAGATCGCCTATATTAAATATATGTAATGAAACAGAGTGATAATGTATGATTTTTGATAGTTGCTGCCAGATGTAGTGGACCCGATGGAACTGTTGTCGTACCTGGACCCACCGGACCTCAACACGCCGCCATCGAGCGGCGCGAGCAGCAACGGCAACAATAGCTCGGGCGCGACCACGAACGACGACATCCTGGCGCTGTTCGAGTGAGTGTCCGGGTGACGCAAGCACACGTAATAGTTCCTTGCACTGGCCGCCGCTGAGGGGCGGCTGAGCTCGCGATTCCCACCGAGTCCGGAGAGGACGGGAGCGCGCCGTGTGTCCAGCAGACAGTTCAGCACGAGTTACCCGCGCCGCCACGCACCAGACTGACTGACTCGTGCCGCTCGTGTCGCGCTGTGTGAATGTGCCCCCGGCCCGTGAACGATTTGTGAGATACACCTGTGTGATATGATAGACAGATGATGAATGATTCTGTGTTTAATAAATGAGGAAAGAAGGTCTAAATGAAGCTATTTTCAACATGTATTATTTGTACATAATTTACCTACTAAAATATTGTATAATGGCGTATACTCATATTGATGGCCAGTTATAGAATAGTTCTATTACTACTTACATGAAATATACAATTAGCAAATAGCTGTTGGAACCAAAACATTGTAAAAAGGATTGTCTTAGTAACTTAATGATATAGAGTTGCAGTACGGTCGAACGAAGCACCGTGCGCTGCGACTAGCTGTTTTTGGCAATTTCACTCCATTTCGGTGTCTGTCAGCTTCAAGTATTATTACGCGTGTTTACGCGCTGCGTTCAGTCTAGTGATCACATACACCACAGTCCACACATTACACTACATGCATCCACCCCGAGTATGTTCTTGTACTTGTACCGGTGGCGGTAACTACCACTGCCATGTGATCACGCGCACATCACACATGTTCATCAATTCAGTCATCATCTCATCGCCATCACCACATTCATTCACTAATGTTATACGATTCAGTCCACTCTCAGTCTGTCCCATCTAGACGCGTGCTTACTGTTTGATATTCAAACGTTTCTGTTCACTAAATACTTGATCTTGGAAGATTTATTTCAAATTTCCCACCACTTTTGTATTTGTAACCCATCGCGGGCTCACACGTGATACTTTTTCTGTGACCAGTTCGTGTTTGGGCTGTGACAGCCACTTTGTCCTGACGGCAATTTGAATGATACGATTTTGTGGGCGTAACTATCAAACTGATGTTTAGAAAGTTTCTAGGTAGTTTCTTTCTATTCGCTTGAAGTTTTTTTGTTTTGCTGCATTTTTGACTCATTTAAGGGCTTATTCTGTAACTCAGTGGTTAAATTTTTTAACCAATCAAGTATGTTGACAACAAAAAATGGATTTTTAGTTGTCAAATAGTATATTATATACTCAGGTGATTATTTCCCTCACCTTCGGCTCGGAAAATAAACTTCACCCACAGGATTGAATATGCACTTTAGTGCTGTAGTATATACGCGATTTTTCGCACTCCCGTATCAAGTGGAACCATATTAGTGTAAAAGAAATTAATCTTGCAATTTGACAATACAAATGTCAAAAATTTTGTTCAAATTTAAACTCAACGCCTGCTCAAAATGTAGTGCAGATACTATATGATGTTATGGAAACATCTTGTTTATTTTTACTTTAGTCCCCCAGGGATTTTTTTCATATTTAATCCCTCTGGGACTGAATTTGAACTTTAGTCCCTGAAATGAGTGATTAGAATCGATCTTTAGTCTCGGGAGTGCGAATTTTTATCCAATAGATATTGATTTGACAACTAAGAATCTCTGTTTTGTTAAATGTCAACATACTGGATTGGTTAAAAATATTAACCAATGCTTAAAAATTAACCACTGAGTTACAGAATAGGCCCCTTAGGGTGGATTTCATGAAAGTTGGTTAACCCTCGAGTTACACTAACCCAGGGTTACATACACAAACAGAGAGTTTCCAGCCTATTAGACAGCTAAAATAACTTATTGATTTGCACGGATTAATCAACAAATTGCATAAGGCTGACAGTTGTCATTTTATGCGTCATATTTTATACAAAAAAGTTTTGAAACCGTTTTTAAAACGTTTTAATTTTTGAAAACGCCATGTATACAATGTCAAAACGGTTTTGAATTATCTCAAACCAAAACTAAAATTCCTGGGTTGGACTTGAAAACTAGTTTCAAAACTACTCATATAAACACTTAAAATTCAGTTTCGATACTGCGCATGCGTACAGAGCATAACGTTTCTGTCGCTTTGTGTTACTAACCTTCAAATATACTGACAGTTGTGTAGTTTCAGTGCGTAGTGGTACGAAGTATAAAAAATAATTGGAATAATAGCAAAACGTTTTTGGAGTGAAGAAGATGTCACTTACATCAGCTAAATGCGCCGAAACTGATTTCAAATCAATTTTTAAACTTGTTTTGAAAACTACATGTAAACAGTTTTGCCTAATTTTGACTGAAAACTGAAACCACAATTTTGTGTTTTGTGTTAAATATGACGCGTTACAAGAAATGACAACTGTGGGCCATATGCTATCCGCGGCTTAATCCGTACAAATCGGTGTTATTTTTTGACCTGAGATTAGCTGTTAAATAGGCTGAAAACTGTCTGTTTGTGTATGTAACCCGGTGTTAATGTAATTTGGGGGTTAACCCATTTTCATGCAATCCACCCAAAGTGTTGTTTACTGTTCTTTTAAATTTTAGTGCTGCCTTGAACTTATTTAATATTTATTGTTTGTGTTTTGCTGGATTATAGTTTAGATTTTGACTTTTTAAGTAAAGTGTAATGTGAGACTTTTATACTTCTTGTGTCACAAAAGGTAAAATGACTTGCCTTTTGGGATGTTACTTAAAACTATTTAGCAAAACACACAAATACAACAAAAAATATCTTTTTAAACGTCAGTTTTATGGTTACACCCCCCAGAAAACTAAAATTCAAATTGCCGCCAAAACAAAGTGACAGTAACACCCCAAACATGGATTGGCCACAGAAAAAGAATCCCGTGTGAGCCCGGGATCCATGACATGATGATTGGAACTACTTGTAGGCAACTTTAGATGGTTTCTTACACTGTCAAAACCATCAATCAAAATATTTTAACATGGCATAACGTTGGTTATGTAAAGTTAATGAGTATTGTGATTCTTATGTGATAATTATTCGAAATATATTATGGGTTTTTGAAGAAAGTGTGTTTAAGTGTTTTGATCCCAAAAATGTGCACGTGTCTAGGTAAGACTTAATGTGAGTCCCTCCAAACTCATTGTTTACACATTTTGTTACGAAGGAGGTGAGTAACGGTAGATCAGATCATCTCGGTCGTTCACTAAACTGAACGCAGACTAACTTGCACATTAGATTAGAAATAATCACGCGACATTCTAAAAGTAAGAACCTTGTCACGTTAGAAAATATAGTGACTTAATGAAAATATAAATATATAACATTAGTATAGTGACAAATACCGGTGCAATTTATAAACGGCCAATTAAAAGTAGCTGTCCGCAAATTATCTGACCTACAACTACTAGCGAATTATTATAAAAGTATTAAATAATTTATAAAATCTATTTCATCCCTTCATATTTCATAGAAAAATTCATCCATTCTCTCTCAGATAATTTATGGACAAAAAGCTGTTCTACTTTTCTTTTAAGGGAAACAAAAGTAAAATATTTACAAAAATATATATTATATTTTGAAAAGTACAAGAGTTTCTCGAACAGCGATAGATATTCTACCCTAAATATGTTTAGTTGTTACAAAAACTATGACGATATTGTTTATTCAAATCCTTCTTTTGAAATATTTTAATAAAATTATTGGAAGTATAACTCCCTCCTATTATTTACTTTTTACCTAATTTGTCCATCTCTCCATCACAAAAAAATTGAATTAATAAACAAAATATTGAAAGTACATTGAGTATTGACAATGTTAATGTAAAGGATCTTGGTATAAGGGAGGTATAGGGATCGTGCTAAAAATCGCATGTCGAGATTTTGGTAAATGACCACGTTTTAAGACCCTTAGAATACAATTTTAACATTTTCACGATGATGTCTGTGCGTATGTACGCGCGGATCTTCCACTCTAACTCAAATATTATTCGGAAAATTTTGAAACCTTGTATGTCGACCATTTTCTAATATGAAGAGCTCATTGGATTTGGTGTAAATCGGATAACCGCAAATGGCACTTTACTTGAAGCTCAAGATACTTTTTTTGAAAAGTACATTTAAATGTAATTTTTTACTTCCTTGTACAAAGTAAAGGAAGTATTATATTCGCGAAAAATTTCGGTTTTCAGATTTCAACGGAAATATCCATTTTGACCATCCCTGAATCCATTCTGACTAATTTCGTCGTGACGTCTGTACGTACGTACGTATGTATGTACGTATCTCGCATAACTCAAAAGCGGTAAGCCGTAGAAAGTTGAAATTTTGTATTTAGGACTTCTATAACATCTAGTTGTGCACCTCCCTTTTTGGTCATTACATAATTTCCAGACATGGTACTTTATTTAAAGCCTATAATAGATTTTAATGAAAAACTATTTTAAAATATCCAAAACTTTTCAAATTTGATATATAAGACTTATATCAATTAGAATAACATAGCAGATTTTGGTTAAAACAGGCTAGCCGGAAGTGATATATTACCTGAAGTAATAAATAAATAAATGTGTCAAATAAGTTTTAGAGAATTAAATTCTGCGTCTAGCACATCAAGTTTTATTAAATTAGCCCTTTGTATAAGCGAGATATATAAATTTAAAACATATACTTTTTAGTTTTTGTAATGAAGCTTGCTATGAATTAGGACAAAAAAAATTTTGGTGTGGTCAGCACATAACCTCTCGCCAGATATTTTACCTGGTTGTACGCATTAAACGAAAAATATTTTTAAATACAAATACATATATTCATGTCTCATTACAAATTAATTCTCACATACATACATTTTCTTTATATTCAATATCCTGAAATTTTCTTTTTCTACTTTCTTTTTCTTTATATTCGTCATTTTTTCGCAAATTCCTTTTATATTCTTTTTTACGTATATTCTTTGGCGTTGTTGACTTTTTATTTATTTTCATAATCTTCATAATGATGTACAAATATTTTGACAGTGGCATACAAATATTTTTAACAGTGACATTTATGTGTCAATTACAAACATTTGAATTTCTTGCCTTGAAGTAGTTTGATCCGAGAATTTTTACATCAAATTATTTTATATGCATTTCTTTATCTCTAAATCTGTAGAAGATATAATAATGAATTTATATTTATCGAATAAATAAGTATTTACATAAATTTTCGATAAATAATATTTAGCTGATTTTTTTCTTGAAACTACTACTTCCGGTTGTCCAATTGTTACCAAAACTTAATCAACTCTTCCCATTATTGTTAGATTGAGGAATCCGTAGTTAAAAATGTCTTAAGTCTTATAGAATTTGAGAAATCGTGGATCCAAAATCCACACACACACATACGGACATCATCGTAAAAATGTTATAATCGGATTCTAGGGACCTTAAAACGTGCTGGATATGCGATTTTTAGCATGAATACAATACCTCTCTTAGCGAGAGGTAAAAATAAAAAAATAGATGTTAATGTCAAATTGCGTCAAATACGTGCAATTTTATAATTGAGTCTATACTTCATATTAGTCTTGCGTACAAGGAAGTCGTGTGGTGTCCACATCAGATTTTTTGAAAATTATATTTTGAAAGGTACAAGAGCGTCTCGAACAGCGGTTGATATTCTACCCTAAATATGTTTAGTTGTTACAAAAACTATGACGATATTGTTTATTCAAATCCTTCTTTTGAAATATTTTAATAAAATTATTGGAAGTATAACTCCCTCCTATTATTTACTTTTTAAATAATTTGTCCATCTCTGTTTTTCCCACCATATTACATAATCATTATTTTGTATAAAACGTAATTCACTTAACATAAACATGGCAACTCCCATCATGAGAGCAAGTGTTATTTTCAACGTAATGTTCTTTATTTTGATTGCTGGTATATCCGCTTCACCAAGTAAGTATCAATGAAGTATTTTATGATCATTTTATTAAGTTTATTCATTTTTAGCTCCTCGAATTTGCAGCGGGCCAAATGAAATTTACTCGTGTGGGAGCGCTTGCCAAACTAAGTGCGCTACTCTTGGTCAGATCTGTCCAATTGTCAACATAAGATGTAACGATACTTGTTACTGTATTGACGGGTATGCCAGGAATAAAAATAATGTCTGCATTCCGATCAACAAGTGCAAATAAGTTGTTATTATAAATTTTGGGAACCACTGGTTAATTATAGACCCGTAAGAATTATTGAAACAAATAGTTTTTTACTAAAACCGGTTATATATGCATGTATAAAGTGTTCCTCATTATAATAAAATATTTGAAATATTACATATGTTTTATTACAAAGATCATAATGTGGTTCCGTCATCTTTCTGTTTTATTTTATTACATACTATTACTTAATATGAATATGTATAAATTCAACATTTGGTAGCGTAATAAATGAATCGGTCGTTTTGAAAATGGCCAACTTAAATTTACATTTTATTTGCCATTCAAAAACAGAGAAAATTGAATATAAATACAAAGCTTATTTTTTACTGGCAAGGTGATCTGTTTTCAAAATGAAATTAGATTTTTAATTCAAAAATCAAATTTATTTTATAACAATTTTAATAGAAACAAAAAAAAATCTGATGTGGCCAATTGCGTCAACAAGGCTTAAATTTTAGCGACCCCTGAACAAAAATACCAATCGAAATTTTTTAAAGCATATATAATTTTGTCAATTGAAGGACACTTAAAATATGTTACGTTGGTGCTTTTTGTGGAACCGTCCATAACAAAAATACATATGTAACAATTTTGGTAAATATATTAAGTTTTTTTACATCGTATAAATATTGTTCCAATTTTCAATGTATTATCAATATTTTCTTTTGCGAAATACCTCCCGCCAATTGCAGCCCGAGTCAAAAAACATTAAGTTAATTCTTATTTTTGGATTAGCGAATTTTACTCTTAAGTTTGACAGTTTATTTCTTAAAATTTAAAATATAGTCTAATCTAATCCAAGTAACTGCCTTTTTTAAACCCGTCAACAGGATTAAATCCCAATACAGAGTGGGTTACGAGGGCTGGAAACTGTATTGAATTCCTTTTCTATTGTTCTACTTACTTTTTTCTTTTTAAAACGTTACTAATATTATTTTGAAATAATTAGTTCTTTGATAGTGACATTTATCTGTCAGTTACATACATTTGAATAACTGCGTTTTATTTGATTAAATCATAGGCTCTGGGATTTAAATTATAGATAATTTATAAATTTATCCATAAGATATATAGAAAAAGTATTAATGCAAATCTATAGAAAATTTAATAATCTTTAATTTTTATACTAACATTAATCTCGAAAAAATAACATTTAAAGGTATTTTTCGAAGAAAAACTATTTTGAGCTTCTAGTAATGTGCCATTTCCGGTTATCCGATTTTCACCAAAATCTAATGGACTCGTTCCATTACAGAAAAAGTTCGAAATACAAGGTTTCAAAATTTTCTGAATAATACTACTTAAGTTAGAGTGGAGGATCCACACATAGACATCATCGTGAAAATGTTAAAATTGGATTTTAAGGACCTTAAAACGTGGTCATTTACCAAAATCTCGATATGCGATTTTTAGCACGATCCCTATACCTCCCTTACCAAGGGTAGCGGGAGGTAAAAAAACAGTATTTTCATCTATTTTGGGACAGATTAACAAATGAATGTCAACGTTGAATGTGACAACGAAATTGAACATTCTTTTATATTTAATGCCAATAAAAATACCACCACCAACAATATATCAAATATAAATAATGTTTTCATACTTACATCTATAATAATTATTAGTAATACCACTAATGCGGTTTCGAAATTTGACATTGACGTATATCGTTTGATTTTGTTATGATGTTTGAAAGTAGTGGTAGGGGGGGGGGGGGGGGGGTAAAAATACCAAAGAAATCAGGATTATTTCGTGGTTGCCGTGGTCCAACTTTTTACCAACTTTTTTCAGGAACCGCGTTTCAAATAGAAACCGGTAAATAATTTCAGGACTTACGGAACACAAAACCGTAAACCTGATCGAACCGGTTGCGTTACGGAGCATACTATTAAAACCTTCCCTATTTTGAATATCAACTGTATAACCAAGGAGTTATGTTTTTTATGTATTGGCTATAGGATTTATTCAAGAAATAATTTTTATTATAACAAATTGCGAAAAATGGCATTTTAAGGTATTTTTGTAAAACTATTTCGAGTTTCAAGTAAAGTGCGACTTCCAGTAAATAATTTATATCAAAATCTAATGGTTATTTTCTCATGTTATAATAGCGTAGGAATACGTTTTCAATTATTTTTTTATTGGTATATACTTGAGTGAACAGAAGATCCACACATATGTACACAAACATATGCGAATCCACCAAAAAATTTCAGAAAACAATTGTTAATGACCTCACTTCAAAATGATCGATTCAAATATTTAGTTTTTTACTTTTTAAGTATTTTATAATTGTTTCTTTATAAACAAAGATATCATTACACGTAATTAATTCGCGACACATTGAATTGTTTTTAATTATAAGAGATAATGTGGCAAACATCTGAAGGTCACAATTAAAATGGGGAAGACCTCAATTTTTCAATGACGTAACGCTTTTTACAGAATTTATATAAGAAATTAAATCAATCCTAAACATGGTCGCATTCCATTTAAGACAACGATTAAAGAAGATTAAATTGTGAAGAATGTATTTGAAATAATGGTATAATACTTAAAATTAAAAAGTTTTAAATTGTGAAACCTATGACTGATTGCACCAATATTTTATATAAGAATTAAACAAAAATTAATTAAATTTTCGTTTATTTCCCAATTAAAATAATATTACAACAGGCCACTAGTTCATTATATTTTTTCAGTTCTTCATCAAACACGAGCCTGAAAACTTTATCTTTATTCTAGTTATTTTTAAACAAGGTACTGGTAGCAAGTAAGTATAAATTACTATATGAATGTGCTTTTTAAATATTTTATAGTGCATATTGCCAAATAATTAGTTATGAAATACTTCTAATTTTAATATTTTAAATATCACTTCTATTACGTCGAATAACTTTTCATATAGCGAATATTTATTTTTTCATCTATAAATTTCATACTTTAATTTTTTTCAGATAAAGTATTTGATAAACCGAATGAAGAATACAAACGCAATAAAGCAACATTGAATATTGAATATAAATCTTTAGTTCAATAATGTGCAATAATGCATGTATTTGCATTCAGTATTATGCAAGATAATTATGGAACATGCATTCCTACTTTGGATTACCTAAACAAAATCGGATAATTGACATCGTTATCTGGAGTCTATGACGAATTTCTAGTTGTCGAAGGTAAGAAAGGTAGTGATCGTGCGAAAAATTGAGACGTGGATAATAAAACACGGTAGAAGATATATATGTTATAAAAATTAAAGATTATTAAATTTTCTACAAGTATTTTAACGCAAACGGGTGAAATAATTTAACGCTATGTGGCACTTTTTTCACAGTTTTATTGTAGACATAAAAAAATTGTATGCAACTTTTATAGTAGCTAGGAAGCTGGTGGCAATTTCGGTATATGATTTGATCGTCGCTAGGAATTTTAGATAATAAAGTTTTGAAACTTGTCAACAGGATAAGCAAAGTAGTAAGATCGGAGATCGCTACTTTTTTTAAAAAAAAAATTCAAATTTGCAAATAATATAACCTATCTTTAAAATATTTGTTCGGGTCTGCCATTTAGTTATTATGTTAAATTGACTATATTGATACTATAAAAAAAATATGCCAGACAACTAGGACGCTGCATTTTTTTTAAACAATTGTTATTTTTTGGAAAAATTAGCAATTTTTTTAAAAAAAGAGCGGCAGCGTCCGTGTTTTCTGGCATATGTTTTTATAGTATATAGTCAATTTAACATAATAACTAAATGGCAGACACAAACAAAATAATTTAGGAGAGGTTATATTATTTGCAATTTAAAAAAAAAATCGAAAAAGCAACTATACCCGACCTTGTCAGCTTGCTTATCCTGTTCGCAAGTTTCAAAACTATATTACCTGAAATTTCTAGAGACGATCAAATCATATGCCGAAATTGCCACCAGCTCTCTAGCTATATAGAGTGAAATAAGACACTTTATTTCAATATTCATCTGAGTCAGGAAAAGTACCTTTTTTGTACTTGCTTATAATAACGGACATACGCCAAACCTATTAGAAAAAATTTTGTGTGCAACACGTAGGAAAATTACAATTTTTCATGCACGGTAAAATATCACCTTTCTTTACTCGTTGCACATATTTTATAGATTAATTTATAAAATAATCTATTTCGTAAATCCCGGAACTTCCCTACATTTTAAAAATATACACAACTTTTTGGTTACACAATTGAGATAATCAAATTTAGATATGTTACTGACAGGTAAACGTCGTCACTGTCAAAAATATATTCATTTCAAATTAATTATAGTACAATTTGAAGAAAAAATATTAAAATATGATTCCATAAAAATCAGTAAATGAATTTTCATATACTTGTAATTAAAAAAAAAATTAATGTCACTATCACAAAAAAATTGAATAAATAAACAATTTGCCAGCATTAATCTAAATTAATAAATTATAAATACTGGGAGGAAATGTGTCGGCCGCATTAGATTATTTAACTCCCGCTACACTTTTTTGGTAAATGACCACGTTTTAAGGCCCTTAGAATCCAATTTTAATATTTTCACGATGATGTATGTGTGGATCTTCCACTCTAACGCAAATACTATTATTCGGAAAATTTTGAAACTTTGTATTTCGACCATTTTCTAATATGCGAAGAGCCCATTAGATTTTGGTGTAAATCGGATAACCGCAAAGGGCATTTTACTTGAAGCTCAACATAGTTTTTCTTCGAATAATAACTTTAAATGTCATTTTTTTGAGAATTATGTTATTATAAAAATTAAAGATCATTAAATTTTCTACAGATTTACATAAATACTTTTTCATATATTTTAAGGATAAATTTATAAAATTACCTATACCTTGTTACATTTAAGCCATTCAGTATTGCAGAGCATAGGGAATAGTTTTGACCTCTCTGATTGGTTGAAATTGGAGACAAGAAACATGTTTATCCAATGTAATTTCGGCTACTTCAAGTTTGCGCTGTTGCCAGCTCCATCTACTGAATGGCTTAAATGGAACAGTGTATATAATATAAATCCCGGAGCCTAGGCTTTAAACAAACACAATTCTTTGGTTACACAGTTCATATCTCAAATGTATGTAACTGACAGATAAATGTCACTGTCAAAGAACTAATTTCAAATTAATAATAGTAACGTTTTAAAAAGAAAATAGTAAATAGAACCATAGTTATATGGAATATAAATATATATATATATATATATATATATATATATATATATATATATATATAAATAAAAATTAAATTGCACAATCTAGATGCAATTATGTATTTCATAAGCCAATATCAAATTTGATCTTAAATATACTTAAGGTCGACATGTGTGAGTAATAAATTAATTAGTAACATCACGATTTTGTTATTAAGTTCTTCTATAATATAAAATTAATTTGCGTATTTATAATCAGTCGGATTTTTTGAATACCATAATGCAAAGGTGTTGACGTACCTACATATAACGTCAATAAATAATTTACTGAGCAATAAAAATAGTGAATTGTGTTGTCAATTGTTATGAAGATTGTTTATTTGGAAAATCCTACATAAAATTGTTAAAACATTTGGATAATTAGTCATCTTCGGTATCCGCATTTGTACTAAATAAAAAATCTGATGTGGCCAACACATGACCTCCCGTCAATACATGTTTGAAATAGCAATCTAATTTGTTGTTCCAATAAATAGAAAAGTTTGTAATACCAAATTTTGGATTATATTTTATTATATTTTTCCTCGAAAATCTGTTAAGAGCCCCAAATTAAGTACCACTTCCGGTTTATCATATAGGTATAGTCAAAATATAATGTTGCTTCAAATTATACACGTGTTTTAAATACCAAATTTGAGAAATTTTGGATCATGTTTTAATATATTTTTTCAAGAAAATCTGTTTATAGCTTCCTGTAAAGTAGTACTTCCGGTTTATCAATTTTAGAAAACATCTAATATGTCGTTCTCATTAATATAAAAGTCTTAAATACCAAATTTGAAAAGTTTTGGATTGTATCAATTTATTTTTCACGAAAATCTGTTCAGAGCTTCAAATAAAGTATCACTTCCGGTTTATCAATTTTAGCCAAAATCTAATATGTTGCTTCCCGTTATATAAAAGTCTTAAATACTAAATTTGACAAGTTTTGGAATATATCATAATATATTTTTCACATAAATCTGTTTAGAGTTTTAAGTAAAGTTTCACTCCCGATTTATCAATTTTAGAAAAAATCTAACATGTCATTCCTATTAATATAAAAGTCTTATATACCAAATTTGAAAAGTTTTCGATTGTATCAATATATTTTTCATGAAAATCTGTTCAGAGCTTCAAATAAAGTATCACTTCCGGATTATCAATTGTATCCAAAATCTAATATGTTGTTCCCCTTCATATAAAAGTCGTAAATACTAAATTTGACAAGTTTTGGAGTATATGATAATATATTTTTCACGAGAATCTGTTCAGAGCTTCAAGGAAAGTATTACTTCTGGTTGATTAATTTTAGCCAAAATATAATATGTTGTTTCCCATGATATAAAAGTCTTAAATACTAAAATTGAAAAGTTTTGGATTATATTTTAATATAATTCAAAAAATTATGTTCGACTGTGTTGGGGATGGAATAAATAAAGTTTCGGACTGGCAGTCAATATTACAATTTATTCACGCCGACGTTTCGACTATACAATAGTCTTCTTCAGGGCTAGAATGGTCCAGTTGAAGGCTTATCCACACGTGTGTTTTTTCCTTCAACTGGACCATTCTAGCCCTGAAGAAGACTATTGTATAGTCGAAACGTCGGCGTGAATAAATTGTAATATTGACTGCCAGTCCGAAACTTTATTTATTCCATATTTTAATATAGTTTTTCATTAAAAACTGTTATGGGCTTCAAGTAAAGTATCACTTCCATTTATCCAATTTTACCCAAAATCTAATCAATTCGTAACATGAATGCAGAGTTATCGTGGACGAAAAAAATCGTCATACACACACAGACATTATCGTAAAAATAGTAAAAACGTGTTGTGGGAACCCTAATTCGTGCTCATTTACTGAAAACACCATCGAATTTTTGGAACGATTACATTACCTACTTTACCTACGGTATGACGGGAAGTAAAAACAATTCCATAATGAAAAACAAATAAATACCATATTAGCATGAAAACTCATTAACGTGCTTTTCTTTCTGCATTCTTGAACTTGCAAAGATTTGATAAACAAAAGTTACATAAAGAAAATTTAAAATCTCTACATACCAAATACGATGCGCAAGTGCTATATCGGGAAGAATAGCATTCCTCAAAAATGATTTCACTATTCACTGAAACCTGCAAAAATACGTAAACGTGACGTTGTGAAACCTTGAAACATAAATCAAAGAAACAATTGTTTTAGTGGATCCTTGTAAAGAATTCGGGACCTTTCAGCTGTTTGTAGGAAACATTTGATCGCGATGATTGCTTATCGCCTAGGCTTAAGTTTTTTGTGCAATTACTGCAGCCCGATGTGTTGAGTGGTATAAATGGCTGCGTGACCTTCCCACTGGGAGTTTGAGTCCGTGCGGCTGCTGTGCTGTGCATCTCTCGATCAGATACAACATGCGTGCTCTTGTGGTGCTCGGGCTCTTGCTACTTGTTACGGTTGTTTATGGAGGTGCTTTAAATGGTAAACTCCGCAAACGGGGTAAGTTAAACTCACTAAGTACTTTCTCACATCCACGGAACATAAACACTAACGAGTATATCATATCTGTTTTATTTTCCAGTAATTTTATTTTATATTATTTATTATTTGGGAAACAAACAGAATAAATCCAATAATAGGTTTCCTATTATTATTGGATTTATTCTGTTGGTTTCCCAAATAATAAATAAATATTATAATTAATATAATTTGTTCGTTCTATAGAAATTATATTGTTAAATGTGGGTAAATTTCTCGACTGTGATTTAGATTAGGTGTTACACATTTGAAATTTCAGTCACTTAGCATTTCTTACAAAATTGACATTTCGATATATACTGTCTTCTTCAGGGTCTACGCCATTCTAAAACAATTTAGTTATAATGTTATATGTAGTAAGTTGATTTGACTGTTTGTAGATCCTGAAGAAAGCATAAGTGAAGGGTCTCTAGAGAATACGGTGAATGTCACGCGCGCCTAGTTTTGAGAAAATTTATTTTTTAACTAAGTTATTTTTTACAAATCTATTAGAAGTAGGCTTTTCAATGTTTGTTTTTAGTGTTAAAAATGTCATTTTATTTCACCAGTGTTGAAAAGTGATAGATCATTGTTACATTATTATTTTTAACACTAGTGTTAATAGGTATTTATTATACAGGGTGTCCCATAACTTCAGGTACATATTAGAAGGGCTTAATGTCCTGATTACGGAACAAAAAGAATTTTTTCAAAATTCAAAAATTAGTTTTTGAAGGAAACAGTTTTGGGACACTGGTTGAATAGGTTGTGTGTTTTTTTCATTACATACACATCTCCTAAAATTAATTGGTGTGACAAAGCTTTACGTAATTGCATAAATTAATTTCATTGTTAAATTATTTTATGTAATAGTTATAACTAATTTCACTATTCCAAAGATTATAGTTTCCAGGAGTACAAAAAAAGTTCTTCTTAAGTGAACTACCCTTAATTATAGGAATTTTGAAAAAATTCTTTTTGTTCCGTAATCAGGACATTAAGAACTATATGCCCTTCTAATATGTACCTGAAGTTATGGGACACCCTGTATGAGTGTGAAATGTATCATATTAGTTACGAAAGAAAAAGTTTAGCCACGTAGCTCGCAGGGCGAGTGGCTAATTTTCTTTAGTGACTAATATACATACCACACGAGTGTAATACAACGTTTTATCCAACACTTTTTTAAAAACTTAAATCATTTTTATGTTTTCATTCATCGTTTGACACTGACAAGTCAATTGATATGGGCCCAGTTGCATAAAGCATTGTTAACTTTAATCACGTTGTTAACTTTAACAAGGCTTCTTTTCCAATGTATTTTGATACGTATCCATGGTTTCAATGTGTAGTTAAACATATGATCAGCTAACAACGTTTTATACAACTGGCCAATAGTATTTTAAATTACAAAGTAACCATTGAATGGTTGTTATGGTTTGTTATATTGTTATTGAAAAAAATTGCTGTAATAATTATTGTCTGTCATTGAGAATTATTTGAAAGATAAATAAATTAAAATGGGTGAAAATTGGGACCTTCCTTTAAAATGTATTCACGTAGAAGCACAAGCAGCATCTTTGAATTTAATTTCGCCCATTAACTCGTTTCACGTTTTCGTTTTATCAGCCGTACATGAAAACTGTCATTGTGTAAAGATAAGTAACCTATTTTAGCATAAATGTTAATATTAATTTAAATAAATAAGCTTCATAATGTTAAATTATCTCAATAATAAATTAATTTTGTAAAATTTCTTTTTTTTATTTAAAAAAAAACACAAAAATCAGCAA
Organism: Harpalus rubripes; assembly: GCA_963082715.1. Taxonomy (NCBI): domain Eukaryota; kingdom Metazoa; phylum Arthropoda; class Insecta; order Coleoptera; family Carabidae; genus Harpalus; species Harpalus rubripes. The sequence continues at coordinate 5,742,734 of OY720449.1, read as the reverse complement.
TAATTCCTCCGTGACTTCTAAAATATTCTCTCACGGAGTGACTAATGTTGTACATTTATCGTTTCAAATAACCATTATGAATCGGTGTTGGATAAAAGTTAATTAATTATCTTGGTAAAGACGAATGGAAAATGGAATAACAAATCGACATTTTTAACATAAGTCCAAAAGATGTAGAAATGCAAATTTAAATGAAAAAATCTGATGTGGACACCACACGACTTCCTTGTGTGCAAGACCAACATGAAGTATAGACCCAATTATAAAATTGCACGTATTTGACGTAATTTGACATTAACATTAATTTTGTTATTTTTTGTTCTAATCCACAGCAAGCTTTATTACAAAAACCAAAAAGTATATAATTTTCAAATTTACATATCTCACTTATACAAAGGGCAGACGTAGAATTTAATTCTCTAAAACTCTTATTTAAAGCATTTATTTCTAAAATCAAAATAAAACCATTTTACTCAAGAAAAACTTCAGATAATATATCACTTTCGGTTAGCCTATGTTAACCAAAATCTATTATGTTATTCTCATTGACATAAGTGTTTAATTTTTTTTCTGTCGCTTAATATATGTTGTCGAATATTCAAAATTTTTTTTCATTATTATACGGAAACATGAATATATTTAAAAATTATGTAATTATGTCATTTGCGATAAACTATCGCACTATGATATCATGCTTCTTTTAACAACATCAGTAATGCGAAGTAATATATTTATAAATTATATGGAATTAAAATCAAAACTTTCGATTTTTAATACCTATCTATTATTTTTATTTTTTGTTTTTTACCTTCCGTCACCTTTAGGTAAGGAAGGTATTGTCTTTGGTCAAAAAATTCGGTGGTGAGTTTTTGATGAATAAGGACGTTTTAGGGTCCCTACAATACGATTTTACTATTTTTACGATGATGTCTGTATGTGTGTGTGTGTGTGTGTGTATGTATGTGTGTGTGTGTGTGTGTGTGTGTGTGTCTGTGTGTGACAAAATTTTCTAATGCGATAACTCAAATACTACAATTCCAAAAATTATAATTCTTTCGTATTCCTCTTCGTTACAGCCATGTGAAGAGCTGATTAGATTTTGGTTATAATTGGTCAACCGGAAGTACCCTCATTTGAAGATTTTAACAGTTTTTCTTGAAAAAACGATGTTAAATATCATTTTCTCACATTTAATGTTATTATAAATACTAAAGAATTATTTATTCTCTATACAATTTGAATGCATTTTATACTTCATATTCAATTAACATAGAGTTAAAAAATTATAAAGACATTAAATATCATGTACATTAGTCAGCTTTGCTATAACTCTGGAAACAGCTGCTACATTAAGAAAATAGAAAATTCTGATTGAAAGGTGTCAGTGTCAAGTGCAGTTGACAGAATGTTTATGTTATAATTTTACTGGAAATATTTGTTAGAAACTTTCTGTTTGGAATTTGTTTAAAATACATACAACTGCCTTAAGGTAATGTACAAGAAATATAATCTTTTTCAAGCAACTTTTTGTATGACATTTATACAAAATACATAGAACTGACGGAAGGTAATGTGCTGGCCACATCAGATTTTTATATTTTTACCTCCCGCTACCCTTGGTAAGGGAGGTATAGGCAATGTGCTAAAAATCGCGTATCGAGATTTTGGTAAACGACCACGTTTTAAGGTCCCTAGAATCCAATTTTAACATTTTCACGATGATGTCTGTGTGTATGTGTGGATCCTCCACTTTAAATCAAATACTATCATTCAGAAATTTTTTAAATCTTTTATTTCGAACTTTTTTTGTAGATTTTGGTGTAAATCGGATAACCGGAAATGGCACTTTACTAGAAGCTCAAAATAGTTTTTCTTCGAATGTTATTCTTTAAATGTTATTTTTCAAGATTAATGTTATTATAAAAAATGAAGATTATTAAATTTTCTACAGATGTACATTAATACTTTTTCTATATATTTTGTGGATAACTTTATAGATTTATCTATAATTTAAATCCCGGAGCTTACGCTTTAAACAAACAAAACTCCTTGGTTGCGCAGTTATTCAAATGTATGTAACTGACTTATAAATGTCACTGTCAAAGAATCAATTTCAAATTAATAATAGTAACGTTTTAAAAAGAAAAAGGTTTCCAGCATATGTAAATATGTAGGTATGTATTTAGATAAATAAAAATTAATGATTCGCAAAATTGTTTAAGCTAATTTTCATCCCGGTATTTAATTTTTTTTAAAGGTAGTTACTTGGATTAGAATTAGCTTAATCTTTTTTGTGGCTCGGGCGGTAAATGGCGGGAGGTATTGTGTTGGCCACACCAGAATTTTATATTTTATGTAGGTCATTCACTCTTTCAAAATGGTTATTTAACTGAAATCCATATAAGTTATATTATGTGTTTTATTTTAATATAGGTAAATTAACTAAAACCTACGGTATCCATCTTCTAAATTTTCTAATAAATGTATTTAGTTAATAAATAATATTTACGGAGTATTGTTATTAGCTTGCAGAAACGTTTATTTGATATACGAGTATTTGTAAAAACTATTAGCTCGTTGAGGTTGCTAACAAAATTTATTTACCTACTTGCCAAATATCTTTTTAGTTTATTAAAAGACGGAAATTACAGGCCTTATGGCCAGTTGCACCAATATGTTAATTGAGAATTAAAGAAAATTAAATTAAAATCAAAACTTGCATATATGTAATACGTATAAAACGTAGATTTTAGTTTAATTTTTATTTAATTCTCAATTAAATATTAGTGCAACCTGCCATGTAATGGGTAATATGCCGTAATAATATTTGAAAATAGCTTTTTTTTCATTTTTAAGCATCGAAAATATTATATAATTTTAATATGCGATTGAACTATAAAGAATTATCATACGTAGCGCAAAATGTAAATATGAATAAATTCATAAATGCAAAGTTTCAATATTTATGTAAATATTTAAAACTTGCGAAACAGCCAAGATTTAAATTTGAAAAATAAAAGGTCACTCATACGGTGATTTATGATGATAATTGGTAGTAAAGAGGTTAGTAAAAGTTAATGACTAGAGCAGTCGGTTTGTGAAGTTATGCAAACTAATTTTACGAGTTATAAGGGTTTTTTGTTATAATTCGTGGATACAAGGAACACGCTAAAATAGGGCTGTTGCAAGAATTTTTCTAAGTACGAAATTTTAAAAGATACGGTTCTTTGAAGAGCCTCAAATTTGAAAATATCACGAAATATCTATTACATATTTTACAATTAATTATTGAAATTTGTGTAATATTTTGAAAAAGACACTTGATCTGAAACAGAAGGTGACTAACTGTCGCCTACTTTTATTTATATAAATAACGTAAACTGTTTTCCTATTGGCTATGAATGACGTACTGTATGTGCTCCGACATCAAAGGAGTGGGGGTTTGTTTTTCATGACTATTTCTGGCGCCAATCTTTTATTTATATAGATTTACGAAAATAACAATAAATTATTATTATTTTTACCTTCCGTTATCTTTAGGTAAGCAAGGTATTGTCTGGTAAAAAAATTCGGTAGTAAGTTTTTAATGAATAAGCACGTTTTAAGGTCCCTAGAATACAATTTTATTATTTTTACGATGATGTCTGTATGTGTGTGTGTATGTATGCATGTGTGTCTGTGTATGTGTCTAACAAAATTTTCGTCTACGATAACTAATACTAAAATTCCAAAAATTATAATTCTTTCGTACTCCTCTTCGTTGCATCCATATGAAGAGCTGATTAGATTTTGGTTATAATTGGTCAACCGGAAGTACCCTCATTTGAAGCTTTTAACAGTTTTTCTTGAAACAACGATGTTAATATCATTTTTTCACATTTAATGTTATTATAAATATTAAGAGTGAGGAATATATGTTGTACCTGATGTCAGGTTAGTAAGAATGTTGTTGAGAGACTGATTTTTTTTTGGATGATGTTTTTTTTATTCTTTCGTGTTTGTGCTAACCCACTAAGTGGGAAATGCGTATGTATGTAAAGAACAATGTATTCTCTATACCATTTGATATTTGATTTATACTTCATATTAAATGAATAGGTATAGAGTTATAAAATTATAAAGAAATTAAATATCATAAATTAGCTATCTATACTAGAAACAGCTACCGTATTAAGAAAATTCTGATTGAAAGATGTCAGTGTCAATTGACATATTCATAGTATATTTATGTTATAATTCTACTCGAAATATAGGATATTTTTACTCGAAACTTTCTGCATGGAATTTATATAAAATACATACAACTGTCGAAAGGTAATATACATACAAGAAATTTAGAATCTTTTGCAAGGAACTTTCTCTATGCATTTTATAGAAAATACATAGGCATTTACGAAAATTCTACCGGTAGATACCGCATCTACTGACTGTCGAAAACACGAGTGGTAAAAAGTTACCGTGTTCGAAAATTGTACAATATCTTTCAGATCCATCTACCGGATTCATGAAGAATCTAATCTCAAAAATAAGGTAGTGATGCAAGCGAAGCGCGCGCGTTAAAAGTTTGTTAACTACATCAAATTATTAACCTGTTTCAATTTTTTTTATAGGTTATGGATCTACCCTGTTTCTCACTTGCGTTCTTAAAATATCGTTTCCGGTAGCTGTAACCTGATAAACAACTGTTTACCGGTAACAGTTCACCGGTAGAATTTTCGTAAATACTTCATAAAACGGACGGAAATAATAAAGAATAAACTATAATGTGTATTTATTTCTGTATCTTACACCTTAAAGGCTTAATGATATGACCCAAAATAAAAAATCTCTTAAGCTTTCTTTTACTTTCAGAGGCTTTAAGATGTTACAACGTTAATGAAGTTTACACAGACTGTGGCTCATCTTGTCCAAAAACATGCGACTCTGTTTTACAAACGGCTCCAGCTGCCTACTGCCCTGAAATGTGTGTCCCAGGGTGCTTCTGTGCAGAAGGGACAGTGAGAAATAGATGGGGCAACTGCATTCCTGTAGATCAATGTAAGGCATAGAAATAGAAGCAGGTATTCACTTCGACATTCTAAAATCTAAAACAATGTATCATAAAAATTAATGTATTCTATTCAAAACAGGATTCCTACAAACTAGAAGATAGATTTATTTTTGTATTTTATAAGCAGAATAAAGACATTTTATTTTTTACCTATTTATAGATTTTTATATGCATGCAAATTTAAACAACGAAGGTCATGCTTGTGTAGTCAATTAACAATATTTGAAAAATAAATATAAATAACAATACTTGAGTCATTGTTATTTTGACATACCGGGTGTTTTTTTTAAAGGTGCACATAGGAGATTAACATGAACATGGGATATGATTTTTTTGCAAACTGCTGCTCCATCGTTATAACTGACAATAATGGTTGTGATATCAATAGAAAGATAAAAAAAATTCTGCATCAAATACATGTAAATTATGTAATATTTTGGTCCCATAAATTAATTATTAAATTTATACAGTTTCGTATGGCCATGGCATTTTTTATCAAAAAGATAAACAAATGTTTAACATTTTATATCAGAATTCGTGGGCTACGATTTTCTGTGTTATTTTCTTTTTAATGTTTTATGACAGTAACGGATTATAAAATGCCTGATAAAAATAAAATTAATTAAATTATAACAATACCGTGTGCTAAAAAAATATCTAAATCGGAGGAGGCTATAAATAAAGAAACGTATGACAATTTAAACATGTTTAAATAAATATCAATTTGACATGAGATATTGTCAAAAATGTTATTTAAAAAATCTGGTGTGGCCAACACAATACCTCCCGCCATTTACAGCCCGAGTGACAAAAAAGATTAAGTTAAGCCCTATTTTTGGATTGGCGAATTTTACTCTAATTTTGACGGTTTATTTCTTAAAATATAGTCTAATCTAATCCAAGTAACTACCTTTTTTTAAAACCCCTCAACAGAATTAAATCCCAATTACAGAGTGGATTCACATTCACACACATCCATGCCTTAATAATGGGATTCGAATCCAGAGCCCCGAGGGCACTCATGACATAAGGGGTTGCTCTAATCATTGCGCCACCGGAGCTATAATAAAATGAAGATTAAATTTTAAATACCGGGATAGAATAGAAATCACTAATCCAAAAATGAGGATTACTTCTTAAACATTTTTGTGAATCGTTAATTTTTATTAATGTAAATACATACCTACATATTTACTTATACTGGAAACTGTATTGAATTGCTTTTCTATTGTACTATTTACTTTTTTCTTTTTAAAAGGCTACTAATATTATTTTGAAGTGATTAGTTCTTTGATAGTGACATTTATCTGTCAGTTACATACATTTGGATAACTGCGTTTTGTTTTTTTAAAGAGTAGGCTCTGGGATTTAAATTAGATAATTTTATAAATTTATCCATAAAATAGAAAAAAGTATTAGTGCAAATCTATAGAAAGTTTAATAATCTTTAATTTTTATAATAATATTAATAATAACATTTAAAGGTATTTTTGGAAGAAAAACTATTTTGAGCTTCTAGTAAAGTGTCCGGTTATCTGATTTTCTCTAAAATCTAATGGGCTCTTTCCATTACAGAAAAAATTCGAAATACAAGGTTTCAAAATTTTGCGAATGATAGTATTTGAGTTAGAGTGGAGGATCCACACACACATACACACAGCATCATTGTGAAAATATTAAAATCGGAATCTAGGGACCTTAAAACGTAGTCATTTACCAAAATCTCGACATGCGATTTTTAGCACGATCCCTATACCTCCCTTACCAAGGGTAGCGGGAAGTAAAAATCAAAGGTTTTTCTTCTTGAATCTTGTTTTAAAAACACACTGTACAATTTGCACAAGTTATTATGGTATAACGAATTTTAACAGATAAAATGTCAACATTTGTTTATCTTTTGTTCAAATGCCATGGCTATGATTAATAAGAAATTGAATAAATTTGATAATTTATTTGTAGGTCTAATATATTACATAATTTGAATGTATTTGGTGTCATTTGATGCAGAAATTTTATCTTTGTATTGATGCCAAAGACATTGTTGTCAAAATGGGGAGCAACAGTTTGCAAAAAACTGATTTCACAAACAAAATTAATTTTGCATGCTAGCAGAAATTATGGTCTGTTCCATTTAAGCCATTCAGTAGATGGCACTGGCAGCAGCGCAAATCTGAAGTAGCCGAAATTACATTGGGTAAACTTGTCTCTTGTCTCTAATTTCAGCCAATCAGAGAGGTCAATACTATTCTCTATGCTCCGTAATACTGAATGGCTTAAATGGAACAAGGTATAGGTACGAAAATAGCGATAGCCATGGAATTGAAACTAAAAAAACTACTTAATTTTTATTTTTATTATTTGTAACTTCTGTTTGTTTATCGATTCAGAAGCAGAATATTAAGCTCTACAAATTTATTGAAGCATTTTTACCTAAAATATTTCATATATTTAGTTCCGAAACAATTTTTTTTAAATATTTATATTAACATGCATGTTTAAGGTCCTTGTGGTGGTCAAGACGAAGTATATTCCTGCGGTTCGGAAGTCCAAGAGACTTGCAGCTCGCTCAAATCAATTTCTTCTAATTTGGTGGATAATTGTGTAACTGCATGCAGATGTAGAGATGGCTTTGCACGAGATAATTCAGGTTCTTGCATCCCTAAAGCAAAATGTGCTGGAAATAATTTATAGTGTAGAAAATAGTTACTAATATGTGATAATATGTTTATTTATATTTGTACATGTATATACATAAATTATTAATGTTTTTGTATTTAAATGAATTAAATTATAACTACTTATAGCATCATACATAAATTTCTCATATCATAAAGCGATTCATGTGATGTGAATCGTAAAAGTAGGTATCCAAGTTTCGATTTTATTTTATTGTAGTAGTGAAAGTGAGATCCCATAGATGGCAGATGATACATTGTGAGAACGAAAAGAAAGGCAGCGAGCAGGTTCCATCTAGCAGGCCATGCGCATTACTACGCGGCTTAGCGAAATAGCGATTCCTTTCAGTTAGTATCGGTGAAATGGCGTATGAATGTGGTTTGTGAGAGAATATGGCTGAAGAGTTGTTAGTTGTTTTAAGGAAAAATGAAGATTATGGTTATGGATTTTCTTTATTGGGCCAGCCTGGCTTACCACCCATCATCTACAATATTGTGGAGGACTCGCCTGCAGCAGAAAGTGGCGAGGTGAGTGATCTTATTCGTAAAATACACAACCGACGAGAGGCATGTTTTAGCGTCCCGTCAGACTGACAGCAGTATGTATATATAATTTGCACCTGCTCATTCTCATGTGAATTTTGGTAATATAATGAATAGATATGATGCTCAAATGTTGACAAGCGTGATCGGCAATTTTTTACCCGTAGTCAAGGTGGGTTTAACTCATCAGAGACCACATACTTTCTGCATTTTATACCGGATAACTTTCCATTGTAAATTTTGTTTAATTTGCATGAATACAAACGTTGTTATTTTGTGCTCTAACCCGAGAAATATCGTCACAGTTACTGAATTCTGTTGTGGTCGTTTTTATTTCATATCGAGTGAGAACGCCGGTGAATAACTGAGCAACCCCTCCCATATTTTTTAACGCATTCATATTATTATTATTATTATTATTGATAATACGCTGACATATTTTTAAGATATAAATATTTTAAAAACTGTTTATTTGTTAAATAAAGCATTGACATTTTTTTTGTACTCTTACTGTCAAATATACCTACTGTGAAGAGTAGTTGATGAGTTGTTTACCTTGTCGTTATTATCTTATCGGAAGATAATGATCGATTAGTATTATAAATAAACAAGAATTTTATAACAACGTTGAAACATTAGTCATCGTTCCAATTTATCAAAACTTTGATAGGGATCCCAGGGACGTACAATAGGAAAGTGTATTCAAGCAATTTAACATCGGGTATTAGGTTTAAAACCGGCCATCATTATCACCATTAGCATCCTTGACACGATGATTTCTTAGTGACCTTTTGGTGTTTTCTTGTTGAACCGTAATCAACTATCGACCCAATGCTGTGAATTTTTCATAAATAAAATATTGTTCAGTGCACCTCGTAACAATGTCTTGAAATGTCGACCATCTCTTGACACAATACTTTGTTTTATTGGATTCTTATTGCGGTTTTGAATCTAAAGCAGCCCCAATCCACCCCTTGGGAGGCCATGCTTTCTCTGGAATTTTCTTTTATTCATCCACGCGCTATGAATCATGTAGCTGATTGCATTTCACTAATCTCAATATAGTAAATGAGGCTTTCATGCTCCATCTACGATGCATTGTGTTTAGTTTTTTTCTTTTTGTATTTTATTCGATTATGTTATTGTTGTTGCATTTGTAATAAAAATTTAGTTTTTAATATTAATTGTTACTTCCCATCTACCTGCAACAGCTTAGGATGTCACATTAAAAAATTTGAAGCACTCTCTTACGCCCTTCGTATATGATTTTATTATTTTATTATACACACACTTTTTTGCGGAACTGCAAATTTCCAAATTAACAATTCTAGATCTATGTGAATATCTGATTTGTTTCTGGTTCTAGGGATAGACAAATGTGAAAGTTTACTTCACGTCCTAAACGGTTTCTTGGAAAAATCAGGGCTGGTTAAATTTTACCCAAAACTTGAAAAACCCAATTAATACGAAGTATCACAATTTATTAAATATAAGCTACTAACTGAATAAATATAAACACTGTGGTTTTATTACCAAAGTCTGTAGATAGTGTATTGTGATACGAAACATTCTCATTTCTCATTTAATCAAAAAATAATAATATTAAATTCAATAAAATTTAAAAACTTTATTATCCAAAGAAACCTGGGCCGTGATATTTTTGAGTTATCAGCCCTGGAAAAAATGCAATTACTTTAATATTGCTTTTTGATAATTATATTATTTTTACCTGCCGTCACCTTTAGGTAAGGAAGGTATTGTCTTTGGTCAAAAAATTCGGTGGTGAATTTTTGATGAATAAGCACGTTTTAGGGTCTCTAGAATACGATTTTACTATTTTTACGATGATGTCTGTATGTGTGTGTGACAACGCTAATACTACAATTTGAAAAATTATAAATCTTTCGTATTCTTTTTCGTTACATCCATATGAAGAACAGATTAGATTTTGGTTATAATTGGTCAACCGGAAGTACCCTCATTTGAAGATTTTAATAGTTTTTCTTGAAAAACGATGTTCGCATATAATGTTATTATAAATATTAAAGAATATTTTATTCTCTATACGATTTGAATGCATTTTATACGTCATATCAAATGGATATAGAGTTAAAAAATTATAAAGAAATTAAATATCATATATTAGCCAGCTATGTTATAACTTTGGAAACAGCTGCTATATTAAGAAAATTCCGATTGAAAGGTGTCATTGTCAAGTGCAATTGGCAGTACGTTTGTGTTATAATTTTACTGGAAATATAGGATCTTTTGCTTGAAACTTTTTGTATGGAATTTGTATATAATATACATATCTGCATTAAGGCAATGTACAAGAAATAGAATCTTATGCAAGGAACTTTCTGTATAACATTTATATAAATTCATAGAACTGACGGAAGGTAATGTGCTGGCCACATCAGATTTTTTATAAGGTTATTCTAGGCGAAACCATATTAAAAGGATAAATAGAAATTAACTGAAATATGTCTACCATTACTTTCCGGCCATAAAAGTAACCTTCAAAATTTGTAAATTCTTTAGCAAATTATTAACTCTAAAAACTCTAAAATACAAAAAATAATTAAAATAGGCATTAATCCCTTACATACAGTAAGTATGGATGTGAAGTCATACTTAGAGGTCCTGTCGGTTTAAAAATTGGTTCAAATATCCAATATACACCGATAAATGTTAAATTTTGATAAACACATATTATAAATTTCGCTGAAAATGAAGGTTTTTGGGCCCCCAAAACGTCCGAGTTTATAAAACTGTAAAACTTCAACAATAAATCTTACCAAAAAGGCCGAACATACTTTGTCTTTTTTCCTGTAAATTGTACTACTAAAGATGAGAACATTGTTATTGAAATACGTATTTAGTTTTTAATTTTTTGATAATTTAAAATTAATCAATTGTGAAGGTGCATTCACAAATAAAAATTAGGTTTAGATTTATGGTTTATACTTTAGATTTAAAGACTTTGGCCCCATATTATGTAATGACTCCAATCACACTTCAGAATTTAGGATCTCTAAATCCAAATCATAAAGCTAAACATTGCAAGGTCCAAACTTTAGGTTTATGATTTAGTTTGACGTCACAAACTTCACCAATGAGAACGAGTCTGAAATGATATAGATATATACACCCATCTTTATTTAGTATCCACTTGGTGGATTCGGCTTTTTACACAAATGCGAGAAAAACATGGACACTGTCATAACTTAATTACTGAAATATAACCAATAATGCCAAGCGAATGATAGTTTCACGGCGCACAGGTGTTTTGTTGAGTATTGCTCTACCGATATTTTAATCTTGTTTTTGAAGCATCTACATAGATGTCTGTACATATCAAGACTAATTTTCAGGTAATTTAAACTTACATTTATGAATGACTTACTTAAACCTAAACAAAAAACATAAACCTAATTTTCATTTGTGAATGCACCTTTATACTCGTAAATTTAAAGGTTAAATTTATTTTGCTTTAGAGATAAATATGAATAATGACGCCCAAGGGCAATAAGCTTAGACAACATGACAAGCATTGTTTTTTGTCTGTCAATCGGTTATGGATAATTTTAGAGCAAAATACATCAAATAACATGTATAACAAAATTAAATGTACGCATATTTTATAAAATAATCGATAAACGATTTCTAGAAAAAAAAACAAAGCTAATCAACTGCTAAATAATCTCACTCAATCAGCTGTTCATACTAATGGTCATTGTGTTTAAAATGTTATTAGAAACCACACGAAATTTATTTATACTGACTCTAAATTTTAACTAATAATTAATGTAATTGTAAATCAAATAATATTTTTCTGTGGTCTGTAGTCGTTATAATAAGCTGAAAATTATGATAATAAGTTCGTTACATATTGACAAATTATTATCAATTAGTAACGTTTAGTATGAATCAATATTTGATTAGAAAATATTTCCGTGATAGAGTAATTGTATTAGTTTTGACTTGGACATAATAATTAGACATGTCAGTCAATTCTAGTCACACATTAGTCGATACATGTGTGTTGATGTATTTGTCAGGCATCTTGCCTGTGATCATTGTCAAGGAAAACTTTAAAATAGAGTTTATTTATGTAGCGACAAGATATAAATAGAACATGTACGAGTATGTTAGGTTAGGTGTATCATATGCATGTTGCACTCTCGCATAGAGAAAACATGTTGAGGGCGTTTTCATATTTGTCGCGTTCAAGAACCTTTTCATAGTGTTGTGTTCTATTTACATATGAAGTCTATTGGTTTTATTAGTATTTCACATCGGAACTACATATGTTTGTTCGCTAACTTATTTATATAATTTAACAACAGTATAAGATTATTATTAGTTATATTATAGGTGTTTAAGATGTAATATCAAAAATGATAGAAGTGAGTATTTAATATTATCATGTCTTTGTATGACAATATTAACAAATATGAATAAATCGAGGAATAATTTAAAAATTTGAATTAATCCATGCAAGTAAATATTTCATTTTATAAAACAGGAGTTTTATATACATACCTATATAAACCTGTCGTCTACATTTTTGATTTTGACGAAAAATAATTGCATAAATGCATATACTGTACCACAATTTGTGTCTTGTAATTCAACTTTGCAAATAATTTGAAAATATACGATATACAATTAATTGGATATACTTGTTTCATCGGAAAATACAAAAAAAAAAAATGTTGAATATGAATCCAATTTTAATATTTTGTTTTAGTTTTCTTATCAAAATATTTATCTTTATTACTGTGTACTAAAAATCAACATCAAAGTACATGGCTTATACAAAAACAAATTACGAATAATGAGGAAAAATAAATAATAAAACAAAAAAAAATAGAAAAAAATCTAGTGTGGCCAACACAACACCTCCCGCAATTTACAGCCCGAGTCAAAAAATATTAAGCTAATCCATATTTTTGGATTTCCTTTCCTATTGTTCTATTTACTTTTTCTTTTTAAAACTTTACTATTATTAATTTGAAATGATTAGTTCTTTGACAGTGACATTTATCAGTCAGTTACATACATTTAAATAACTGCGTAACCAAGAAGTTTTGTTTGTTTAAAGAAAGCGTAGTCTCCGGGATTTAAATTATGGATAATTTAAGAATTTATCCATAAAATATGTATAAAAAGTATTAATGCAAATCTGTAGGAAAAGGTTGAAATACAAGGTTTTCTGAGTGATAGTATTTGAGTTAGAGAGTGGAGGATCCACACATACATACACACACAGACATCATCGTGAAAATTTTAAAATTGGATTCTAGGGTCCTTAAAACGTGGTCATTTTCCAAAATTTCGATATGCGATTTTTAGCACGATCCCTATACCTCCTTACCAAGGGTAGGGGGAAGTAAAAATATTAGAATACTTTTCCTGCAACTCGGATTGGTTAGGTTTATTTCAAATATTTAGGTTAGTTGGGGTAGAATAGAATTACTTGAGGAATATTTCACAAATTATTTAATAAAGCACCTAAAGAATTATATTTTTATTTTATTCTTAATTGAATTTCTTTGCAGTTTTCAAAAAAAAAGTTCTTGGCAATTTACATTTTTCTTTTGTGTACAGTCTTTATATTCAAAAATCTTTTGAAATGTATTTCTATTCAAAAAACAACAAATAACAAAAAAAACTATTTGTTGTTTGATTCTTTGGAAAATTTTGTACATTGTTGATAACTTTTTGGTTCATTAAATCTTCATTTACATAAAAAGTACTGTATGTTTAGTAATATTAACTCAAAAATATTGCATGCAAACTATAATTCGAACAGCTCGTAAATCCAAAATATTTCTAAACATTCTTTGAATTAAAAGAATAAAAAATTTAAATATGACTACTGTACTACTATATTCCTTATATGCACTATATATTTTAATTTAAAAGTTTTAGGAACGGGAATTATTTCCTGGAGTAAAAGTGTTATTACAAATTACAACCCTAGCGTGGGAAAAGCAGTATTAATCATAGAATCATATATAATTACTAAAAATTGAATACTCGAATTACTAGTTTCATTTATTTCATGGTAAAACCAGCCTACAGAGTGATATATACATATTAAGATGGTTGTGTCGTGACAGTCTCATACAAAAGTTTTGCCAAGTAAATGCAGTATCAAAAATAGATATTCTAAATTTTTAACAAAATTAAATACTTGTAAATATCTTATAAAAATAAAAAAAATTATGACAAATATACAACTGTTCTAGTAAATGCAAAAATTTGTTCGAAAATCACATTTTTTCCGTCTTTCGAAGAGAATATCTATAAAAGTAGCTGGTAACTGAACATTTTTTACACTCATGTATAAACTGTCACTTAAAATGTCGTTAAGTAGTTTTTTGTACAAATATGTTTTTATTATGTGACTTACTACGAAAAAACCTTCCTTGTGAGCCACTATTTCTATATTGCCAAAATGTATTTTTGCTCTGTTGGTTTCCAATCCAATATCACAGCTCACGGCTGGTAAACCATTTTAAAAATTTGCATACATGTGTACCAACTCATAAAAAATAACATACTTAAATTAAAAAATCTGATGTGGCCAGCAAATTACCTTCCGTCAGTTCTATGTATTTTGTACAAATTTCATACATAAGTTCTTTGCAAAAGATTCTATTTCTTGTATATTACATTCCGGCTGTTATATGTACGAGTATTTTGTACAAATTCCATACAGTACATTTCTAGCAAAAGATCCTATATTTCCAGTAAAATTATAAGACAAACACACTTGTGTCAATTGCACTGACATCTTTCAATCAGAATTTTCTTACTAGCTATTTCCATAGCTGTCTACTTTATGAAATTTAATTTGTTTATAATTTTTTTAATTCTACATCTATTTAATATTAAGTATAAAATGCAGTCAAATCGTATAGAGAATAAAATATTCTTTAATATTTATAATAACATCAAATGTGAAAAAATTATATTTAACATAGTTTTTTCAAGAAAACTGTTAAAATCTTCAAATGAGGGTACTTCTGGTTGACCAGTTGTAACCAAAATCTAGTCAGCTCTTCATATGGATGTAACGAAGAAGAATACGAATGAACTACAATTTTTGAAATCGTAGTATTAGACTTATTAGAGTTATCGCAGACGAAAGTTTTGTTACACACACGCACACACACATACATACATAATAGTAAAATCGTATTCTAGTGACCCTAAAACGTGCTTATTTATTAAAAACTCATCATCGAATTTTTTGACCAAACACAATGCCTTCCTTATCTAAAGGTGACGGAAGGTAAAAATTAAAAACTTTCGTAAATAATTATAATGATAAATTCATATTTGTCACGTTGAAGAATATTCCACAGTGTTGTACTTGCTTATGATTATGACGATGATTCCGTAAACACAGATCGCTCCGGTAACAGCTGTCTTTGCCGATAACATTCTTGACATCTGTTTTTGTGATTCAAGATTTCCTTTTTCATTTCTTTGTTGACATATTTTTCTGATATCGTTCGTTTAACTTGCCATTTAATTTGTATTCCACGTCATTGATGTTAAAATTGTAAACAAATCAATTTCTTCATTACCCACTTAACTTGTTTTTTGTGATTGAAATATTTTGTAAAATATGCAGGTTTTAAATAGAGATGATGTATTTTTAAATTTACATGTTTACGTCACTGGCCGGATATAATCCCCATTTTAAACCGCTAGGGTTTATTAGTAAACATTATGTATCTTAATGACAGAATTATGAATATGGGACGTTGATAAAATATTAAAAGTACCAGGAAACTTTTTTCATTAAAAGTTGAAAACCGTTAAATATTTCAGAAATAGGACGATAAGATTATTCTTACGTGATATACTCGTATGAATAGAATGAGTAATTTTCGTATAATTGTATTATTTTTATTATATATTTCTCTGACTCATAAATCGATAAGGGAAAGTCAACAAATTTTCCGAATTAGAAACGATTTCTTATCACAGCTTATGTACGCAGTATTATATTTTTATTTCTATAAATGATGAGATTATTACGTTCTGTATATATATATATATATATATATATATATATATATATATATATATACAGGGTGTTAATTAAAAAGCGGGCCATAGCCGTTTTACATCGGATATCAGTTTTTCCATGTGCAAAAGTTCCCAATTAATTTGAGACAAAAATGTTTCAAATAATAGTTGTAGACAATTAAATTGTACGCCTAAATTACTAAACAGATTTAATTTTGCACGTTTGGTAACGTGTAAAATCGAATTTGAAATTGTAGAAAAATTGCTCATTTGTAGTGATAGCCATGGAATTTTAAACAAAATTACAAAGAAATACATATCGTTTGAATTGTCAAAATTTCGATTTTTCAGGTTACAAAATAAAATTTAAATCTCTGCAGTGATTTAGATCTGTATTATAAAAACAAAATATGTTCAGTGGCTTAGGTGTAGAATATAATTACATGTAATTTTTATTTGAAAATCGAATTTCTGACAGTTCAAAATAAGTGCATTTCTTCATAACATTGTTTCTATTCCAAGGCTATCGCCACAAATAAGCAATATAATACAATTTCAAATTCAATTTTACACGATACTAAACGTTCAAAATTAAATCTGTTTAGTGATTTAGGCGTACAATTTACTTATCTACAACTTTTATTTGTAACATTTTTGTCTCAAATTAATTGGGAACTTTTGCACATGGAAAAACTGATGTCCCATGTTAAACGCCTATGGCCCGCTTTTTAATTAATACCCTGTATATATATATATATATATATATATATATATATATATATATATATTATTATTATTATTATTATTTAAATTTAAATTACTTTTAAGGGACAATGGGGGCATTTACCATAAACGACTTTAGTGTTTGAATAATAGTAAAATTCATTAGTTCACATCTAAACAATGTAAATACTTAAAATTTGCTCAAGTAAATTTCTTAATATATTTTATTAATTTCCGAAAACTGTTATTTTTGCCCTCTATAGAATGTCCTTGAAAGCTGTGACGTCTCAATCACAGACATCAGAAAGAGACGGAAAAGAGAGTAACATGATTAGTTTTGACGTTTGGAAGACACATGTTAAGCAACTCAGCTGTGGCAGAGAAATTAGTTTATTTATTGTGACGAAAGAGATTTCTGCTCTTCTCGCCAGTGTTTTATAATGTCTGCAATACGTAATTATGAAACAAGTGGAAGAATCCCAGCTTTCGTTATTGGTATAACCAGAGTCCATTTCGACACACTTTAAACTCAAGCAATCATAAACAATGATCATGTGGTTGACAATGACAGCAGCTGTTATTATCTGAAACATCTTGTTAAGACAGTATAGGTTCGGGTTTGGTCGGATAATTTCGTCATTAATGTCATTCCGTGAATTCTACGTCATCAGAAAGGAATTCAAGTAATACATACAATTTTTAAAAATTATTTCTCAGTTATTACCTACAAAAAAAAAAAAAAAACTAAATCACACAAAGACCAAATACTATACATGAAGTTGAACTTTCAGAAAAAAAAATTTAAAATATGGTAAATGACCCCATTAAATAAACAAAACTGAAATTAAATAGATTGACGAATAACAATTTTTTTATGGCTGTCAATAATTTGATATATTATTGTTTATTTATCTGGAAGTTATAATTATGATTGGGGATTGTAAGATTGGCCCTAAGGGCCGTTTTCCTTATAAACTTTATCATACAATTTAACACTTTAAATTAAAGTTGTGTTCGTTTTCATGACATCATGATATGTACATATAGCTTTAGCATTTTAGCATTACTTTAAAAGAAGATAGTCTTAAAGTAATTTTAATTAAATTCTTAAAGTGAGTTTGATTATGAAAGCAGTCCTGTCAAATATTTTTTAAACACATATTTTGATTTTATTAACTAACCTTTGGAGTTAGCAATGTTTATGTTTTTATTTACTGTCAATAAATTCTAAATTTGGAAATGTGAATGATTACAATTTTTTTATTATATTGCTTCAAGGTAATGGGAACTAAAACAAAGTATAATCATTTTGTTCTACACTGTATTCATTTCAAATACATAATTGTAAATATAATAAAATATTCTTAGAATACAAAATACCTTATGCATATTCCATTTGTTTGTAATAAAACTGCGTCTGGTTATCTTTTGTAGATAAACAGCAGACGATGTACTATTATACAATATCCTATCAATTTACATAACTGTCTGCGATATAACTAAATTTAAATGTAAAGTAAAAAAAGCAACAGATTTTTAAAATTCATATATGTATACATACCTATAAGGAATGGGATCATTTAAGAAAAAGTTTTATAAAATCGTGAAATCTGTCTCATTTAATAAATATAGTAATATAAAATAATTTGAACTATTCGACTTTTCATTCATAAATTTGCTAATAAACTTTCGCGGCTGTAAACACGGAGTAAATTTGTGACGTCATAACTTCATACTCATACTCATACAAAGACATTCCTCTCAACATACAAATATATACGCTCCACGTGATTAACGTTTTAGACGTAGACACAAGACTACAATCTAACCTAACATTGTGACAAGTGGCAACAGAATATACAAGAGAAATGATTTATTATTAGTGTATTTATTAAAAAATAAATACTAGTGCAGTAGAAAGTATGTAAATAAAACTTTTATTAAAATAAATACCAAACCAATCATAGTTCCAAACTAAACTGGTCGAACTAGACTGCCGCATCTGTGAAGCTGTGACGTCGAAATATGTATGCTTCTAAAGACTTGTAAGGTGTAAAACATACACTTTACCTATATACGAGTACATAATTTAATTTGATCTATTCTTTCAAGAAACAAATAAATCGGAAAATGTGAAATGACCCCATTATTCGCAATTAAAAATCTTATATTTCGAGACAATGACCATTTTTGCTATTCATTGGCTTGTAATGTTTATTTTAACCCTTCAATACACGCACCCGGTATCAGGGACCAACGATAGTTACAATTTCAATTATTTCTGTAATCGTGAAATAGGTGTGTGGCAATAGGATCAGTTATTATAAAAAAAATTATAATTTTTTTATAAGTTCAATAGGACGTTTCGATACTGGTCCAATATTATCTTCAGCTTCCTAAACTATATTAGTTATAAATATGAAACGTTGAAAAAACATTAATTGTTACAATATAAAACTTTTTTCTCCATCTAAGATGGATGTATCAAGAACAGGTTGTGATTTTAAAATTAATATAGTTTAGGAAGCTAGAGATGATGCTGGAACAGCATTGAAACATCCTATAATAAATTTATTTAAAAAATTATAAATTTTTTATGACAACTGATTCTATTGCCACACACCAATTTCAGGAATCTTCGTTGGATCACTACTACACAACATATTATTTCTGTAATCACGAGTGTGAATTAAAAAGAATATATTAATAAATTATAAAACTAGAACATAATTTAGTTTATTCACAGTCCTATAACAATTACTGGGACTTATTTTGTCGGTAAGGCCATGTACTTCGTTTTTAGCCGAGTGGTCTCTCAGACCAGTAGGTACGTGCACTTGTGGGTCAAAATCTTACCTACTTGTCCTGATAAAGGTGTAAGTCACGGTGTAGTATCTATTGGTGAGTGCACGACGTATTCCAATCCAATGCGTTACGAAGAATGGCTAACTAACTGGGTTAGTACATACAGTGTGCCGCTAGGTGTCAGGTTTTGTTGCGACCCAGTTTTTACAAAAAATATTTTAAATATTAATTATTCACATATAACGCATAATATTCTATATTTTTAATACATTACCTTTTTTGTCAGTTCTATGTATGTATTTTGCAGAAATTCCATACAGAAGGTTTCTATATTTCCAGCAAAATTATAAAACAAAAATATTATGTCAAATGCACTTGACACTTCTTTCAATCAGAATTTTCTTTATATTAGTATCTGTTTGTATGGTTAAAGTATAGTGAGCTGTCGCAAAATCGCACATTTTGGCACCTTAGAAAGACTATATTTCTCTTTATTTGATCCATACCCTGTTGTGAATCGTGTAGCAAAACATTTTCTATTTAAACGTGAATTCATTTTAACCTGTAACCACAACCGGCACACCAACTGTCAAACACCTGTCAAATGGTAACGGGTCGCGTTAGCGCCATTTTCTTTCCTAGTTACTTAGCCATGTCAACGCATCTCGTGCTCTCACCTATAGATACTATACCGTGGTGTAAGTGTATATCGAATACTCGGTTTTGTAAATGTTGTATGACCTCGTAGTATTACTGATAATTCTAATAATTCATAGTTGATAACTATATTAAAATAAAAAAATTGTTAGATAATTCAAGTACGGTTCTTTTAATCTTCTTATCAAATTGCCTGTATGTGAATTAAAGCCACTCTGCTTTATCTTGAAACAAAATACTCGTATATTCGAAATGTTTTAATCTTGAAATTCAGTATTAGAATTTTTTCACAATCCCGTCAAATCGATACTGGATTGCACTTTTTCGCATTCATATTTCATCGTTTTTCTGCTTTTATTATCCGAAATCAGTATGACTAGAAATATTTCATCCGGTAAAGTTCAACGTACGTTCGTTGCTTTGCTCTTGCAAAGTTCTTCGCTGTGCGGAGGTGCGCGATTCAGCACAGACACCGACGCGGCGTCTAATTAACGCGAGGAGTGTTAAACTGCGCCTCAGGACGCGAGAAGTTTATCTCACAAGAAGAAAACGTGGAAATGTTCCGGCAATGGCTTTGCGCCTAAGTGACAACGCGGAAAAAGAGAGTAGTTTAGGAAGCATTCATTCCTTAATAAAGAAGAAGAAATTGAGCGGGAATATTATGAATTTAAAGCAAATGATGTTTTGACTAATGAAGACTTCGTAATTTGACATAATTTACCTTGAATTCTCCTCATAAATCTTGGAGTATTTATAATAAATTGTTAGAACGAACATTAGAGAATTGAACAGGGTGTTTACGGACTTAATTGTTGGAATACCGTCTTGAAAGTTGTATCTATGATAAGAGAAAAATTCTAATTTTTCCATGACCGAGAGTGGACAATTTTTAAAATATAGCAAACTTACACTGATAATTATCCTAGGGCAATTATCACTTAGGTCACTAAGTTACTAAGTAACAAACACTTTTTGACAGATAATTAAAGATTGTTTTAATTTGAAAATGTCATTTTCACGGTATTGCAGTAAAATAACGGTTCAGTTAATAAAATTATTACTACTAAACGTTTTTATAATAAAACTGGACGTGTCTTGTCTCCTCGTGTCAATGTCAATCTTATTGTCGTTACACACTTGACGTTGAACTTATATCTACTACTGACATCTATTGGGTGATTTTATAATTATAAAAATTCTGCTAAATACCAATTCTTCGTAAATTTAATCAAAATTGAAAAAAAAATTCTCATCGAATACCCCTCGATCATTGATAAATACTTATAATTTTATCACAACTTCCTCAAGCACGTTGTGATTTAAAAAATGGTCGAAATTTTTAAAAAATTAAAAATTCTGAAAATTTGTATTTAAATAGTTTGCAGGGTATAGATTTAAGTTTTTAAAACCACAGGTCGAGATCTCTTTTTGAGTCCGAGATATTCGTCCTCAAAACTGTGCTCAAAAATGCTCATTTTTGGGTCATATCCCAAAAATGGTCAATTTTACACCGCTGGCGATATCACCATTAGATTCTACGAGCAAAATTACATAAGCATACCAATTTTCATAATTTTTCAACAACTATTACAATTTTCAGAAGGAAAAGTCTGAAAATGGCCAAAATCGCAAAAAATCTAAGGTGTACGTACCCCTTGCGATTTTTTCAGTTTTTGACAATTTTAAGGAATGTTTAATAAATAATGTATCTGTTGGAATATTTTGATGAAAATTGGTATACTTATGTTTTTTGGTACGAGGAATTTACTGGTGAGGTCGTTGAAGGTGTACCGCACACCCATTTTTGGGTATAAGGGTGGTGTGATCTAAAAAAGGGTCGAAATTTTTAAAAAATTAAAAATTCTGAAAATTTGTTTTTAAGTAGTTTGAAGGGTGTAGATTTAAGATTTTAAAACCACAGGTCGAGATCTCTGTTTGTGTTCGAGATATTCGTCCTCAAAACTGTGCTCAAAAATGCCCATTTTTGGGTCATATCCCAAAAATGGTCAATTTTACACCGCTGCCGATATCACCATTAGATTCTACGAGCAAAATTACATAAGCATACCAATTTTCATAATTTTTGAACAACTATTACAATCTCCAGAAGGAAAAGTCTGAAAATGGCCAAAAATCGCAAAAATCTAAGGTGTACCCCTTGCGATTTTTTCAGTTTTTGACAATTTTAAGGAATGTTTAATAATTAATGTATCCGTTGGAATATTTTAATGAAAATTGGTATACTTATGTTTTTTAGTACGAGGAATTTACTGGTGAGGTCGTTGAAGGTGTACCGCACACCCATTTTTGGGTATGAGAGTGGTGTGATTTTAAAAAAGGTCGAAATTTTTAAAAAATTAAAAATTCTGAAAATTTGTATTTAAGTAGTTTGAAGGGTGTAGATTGAATATTTTAAAACCACAGGTCGAGATCTCTTTTTGTGTCCGAGATATTCGTCCTCAAAACTGTGCTCAAAAATGCCCATTTTTGGGTCATATCCCAAAAATGGTCAATTATACACCGCTGGCGATATCACCATTAGATTCTACGAGCAAAATTACATAAGCATACCAATTTTCATAATTTTTGAACAACTATTACAATCTCCAGAAGGAAAAGTCTGAAAATGGCAAAAAATCGCAAAAAATCTAAGGTGTACCCCTTGCGATTTTTACAGTTTTTGACAATTTTAAAGAATGTTTAATAATTAATGTATCCGCTGGAATATTTTAATGAAAATTGGTATACTTATGTTTTTTGGTACGAGGAATTTGCTGGTGAGGTCGTTGAAGGTGTACCGCACACCCATTTTTGGGTATGAGGGTGGTGTGATTTAAAAAAAGAGTTGAAATTTTTAAAAAATTTAAAATTCTGAAAATTTGAATTTAAGTAGTTTGAAGGGTGTAGATTAAAGATTTTAAAACCACAGGTCGATATCTCTTTTCTTTTTCGAGATATTCGATATTTTTTACAAAAAAGTGAATACACCCTTTCTCTCGGTTATTATTGCAGATTCATTAATCAATATGTGTATATTGATTAATGAATTGTGTGAAAATTGTAATTATGGAACTTCCGGTATAACCGGAGAACATAGTTCGTTATTAGTTGACACTAGAGTTTGTTAAAAGTTTAATTAACTATTCCTAGTTGTAGATCTAAAAAGAATGCTCCAGGGAAAGAGATTTAGCTTCAATGAAGAAGTAATTGCCGAAACTTGAAGGGTATTTTGAGGCCAAAGATAAATCGTTCTACAAAAACGGCATCGAAATGTTAGAAAAGCGTTTAATTAAAAAAAAAAACTGATGTGGCAGTCGGTAGATGCGGTATCTACCGATAAAATTTTCGTAAATGCGTATGTATTTTCTATAAAATCCATACAGAAAGTTCCTTGCAAAAGATTCTAAATTTCTTGTATGTACATCACCTTTCGACAGTTGTATGTATTTTATATAAATTCCATACAGAAAGTTTCGAGCAAAAAAATCCTATATTTCGAGTAAAATTATAATAGAAATATACTACGAATATGTCAACTGCACTTGACACTGACATCTTTCAATCAGAATTTTCTTAATATAGTAGCAACGAAGAGGAATACGAAAGAATTATAATTTTTGGAATTGTAGTATTAGAGTTATAGAGCTATCGTAGACGAAAATTTTGTTACACACACACACACACACACACACACACACACACATCCACACACACATCCACACACACATCCACACACACATCCACACACACACACACACACACACACACGCGCGCCCCCACACACACACACACACACACACATCCACACACGCACGCACGCGCACACACACACACACACATACACACACACACACACACACACACACACACACACACACACACACACACACACACACACACACGCACACAGACACACAGACACAGACATCATCGTAAAAATAGTAAAATCGTATTCTAGGAACCCTGAAACGTGCTTATTCATCAAAAACTCCCCACCGAATATTTTGACCAAAGACATTACCTTCCGTACCTAAAGGTGACGGAAGGAAAAAATTATCCTAATAATTCACAGTCATCCATTCCCTTATCATACTCCATTCCCTTATCAGCATATCGAGACTGTTATTGTAAAACGTAATTTTCTGTTGAACCAACAAAATTGCTTTTCGGTAAAGGTTATTACGGATCAGGGAATATAATTTGCTTCTCACGAAAGCTAAGAATAAAAGGGTTTCATTCAACGTTACGACCCCCAACAGAGTTATTCTCACAACATTATAGGGGTGAAATTTACCCAAAATATCCATTTGTGGTATGTAAGTGTTTACTGTAAAAGCTTCTTATCTATTTATACAAATCATCAAAATAATTTTCCAAAAGAAAATTTCGTTACAATTACTAATAAATTAAATAAATTACAGGCAGACGTATAAAAACGGCCAAACTCAAGCGTTGATGTTATCAGCAAGCGAATTTCGCACGGAAATGAAAACTTTTGTTATGAAACACGATTAATTCTGGAGTTATTTTTACCGGAACATTTATTCCACCTGTCACCGACTACTAAAAAATTTATCTTGCGCGGACTATCACTATCGCAACTGCTGATGAAACGGGAATGTACAGTTCGGACTTCGACATTTTAGCGAGGTCAGGACGAATTACAGTAAATTTTTAAATAAATTTTTAACAATGCAATTTGCTTAAGTATTCTTTATTGTCAATAGAAAGTAGATTGTATATTAAAAAATCTGGTGTGGCCAACACAATACCTCCCGCCATTTACAGCCCGTGTCACAAAAAAATTAAGTTAACCCTTATTTTTGAATTAGCGAATTTTAATCTAATTTTGACAGTTTATTTCTTAAAATTTAAAATATAGTCCAATCTAATCCAAGTAACTACCTTTTTCTTACACCCCTCAACTGGAGTAAATCCCAATTACGGAGTGGGTTTCGAACCCAGAGCCCCGAGGGCATTCATGACATGAGGCGTAGCTCCAACCATTGAACCATCGGAGCTATAATAAAATGAAGATAGAATTCACTAATCCAAAAATGAGGATTAACTTAAACATTTTTGTGAATCGTTAATTTTTATTAATCTAAATACATACCTACATATTTACCTCGATTGGCAACTATATTGAATTCCTTTTCTATTATTCTATTTACTTTTTCTTTTTAAAACGTTACTAATATTACTTTGAAATGATTAGTTTTTTGATAGTAACATTTATCTGTCAATTACATACATTTGAATAACTGTGGTTTGTTTGTTTAAAGCGTAGGCTTTGAGATTTAAATTATAGATAATTTTATAAATTTATCCATAAAATATATAGAAAAAGTATTAATGCAAATCTATAGAAAATTTAGTAATCTTTAATTTTTATAATAACATTTATCTCGAAAAAATAACATTTAAAGGTATCTTTCGAAGAAAAACTATTTTGAGCGTGCCATTTCCGGTTATTTAAATATTAAGTGAAAACACTTAATATTTAAATTACCGCCATATGTATGACGTAGAATTACGTCGAACCAATGAATGGCCGTAAAGCAATAACATCGGTACGTCCAATAGCAACGGCATGTGCATGTAATTTATACATGACAGATCATCGTTTTAACGTCTGAATAATAATTTGGAGGTTAATATTTTCGTTTGTCATTTTAATCTTGTACGAGTATAAGCTAAGTTAAAATCCTTCAAAATCCTGTTTAACAAATCGAAATACCTGATAAAAGTAACAGAAACCACGCAAATTGTAAATAATAAAGAAAAGAGACAGTGACAGGAAAATGAACTAATGTCAAAATCAAATTAAAAGTCGCACTCGCTCGCCATCTACAGGTTACATTCTTAAATATGCATCCCTTTCTCCAGTTCAAAAGAATGACGTCAAAGAAAATCTTCTTTCTTAATTTATTAAAGAAACATATATATTTTTTTAAATAAGATTTATATTTTTATATACTTTTTCAACTTTACTTTACGTATTTAGTGATAGATATAAGATTTTCAGTACCACGCAAGTAGCCTATTGTTACTAATATTAATAGGGTTTTATTTATTTTTCTTAAAGAACAGTTATATCTAAGAGTATCTGTGAAAACCCGAGTAAAAAATTCCTTTTAATAAGCGAGATTAATTTTTAAAATTTGATTTTCTTGTGTCACTTGATAGTGACGTACTAGTTGTACAGTATCAGCGGTGTGCTATCAGTGGTTCATGCGGCGTCGTATCACATTCGAACATGGAGTAGGGATTTCAATTGGTCTCCCATTGGAAGGTCATCTAGTACATCAGCGAAATTGAAATCCTTTATATCTTTTGTAACAATCAATTTATATTATGATTATTTGTTTTTTCCCTGTTGTTTACCTATCAACACCAATATTTTTAATAAATTTTTAATATTAGTAATCTTCAGAGAATATCCTATTGGCGAAGAAAATGAACTCGTAGCCGCCTTGTGGCAAAATTATGAACTTGCCTAGAAAGTAATCAAACTATTGTGTTTACGGTTGTCATACTACCCTTTAAACAATATTGCACTTCAAATCCATTTACATTTTAAAATATATGTACTTTATTTGCTTATATCCCTGTCTAACACTGTACAAGTTTTGACAATTACTCTTCTCGCCGGCCATTTTCTAAAATCGGTGCTGCCTCTATCGGTCATTTTCGTTGCCAATAGGCGGTGTGCACAAAAGTAGTCAGCGCCGACAGCGGACGAAAATGACAAAAGTGGTTACTCATTGAAACATAACAAGGTTATGTTTTATGTCAGAATAATTTTAAAATAACTATTTTATAAAATGTTTGCAATGAATGCGAATGATAGGACGTCAAATATTATGTGATGCAGTGGGAGATGTAATAATTCCGATAAAATTACCGATTGAAGTATCAAATTTTATAAATTTCCTAGAATATTATATAAGTAATATATGCGTAAGAAAATAACTTTTCAACAGATATCTGCTACTAACATGAACAATTCTTTTAGGTTTACATATTTTCTCATTACTTATCGTATGAATAAAATTCAAACAATGGTCGTATGATTGAAACAATGAATTATATAAAAATGTCTTTCTTAAGTTAAAATTTGAACAAAATATAATAAAAGAAGCAGAAAATTATCTTAAAATTGTATAATACTTGCAGTTGTATCATATAGAAGGTCTATTTTTGACATAATTAGTCTATTTATTATATATTTTGTACATGTAATGTTAATGTTAAAAGTAAAAATTCACATGGTTCGTATTTTTCGCGTATTTTCCATTCCGAGCTTGTGCAACTGATTCCATTTAGAGCCTGGTATATTTTTAATGAAGAATATTCATCAATTATTGCGAATATAAAAGAAATATGCTAACATCATCCACTGATATCGTTAAATGCAGAAATTTTCTTCTTTCCAATCATCCAAGTTTTCCAACTCTTTAATCGCAATTTCTATGTATTCTGCATCTTATAATATTTAACTAATATTATAAATTATAATATAAAACTAAGTATGTTAAAATGGTTTACAGAAATCACATATATTATGAGAAAAATTATATTTTCTGTCACAGTACCTTCGCTGGTATTTTGACTTTTTTGATTTACATATAACTTTTTAAATAATTTTTTTATTCATTTCAATATACTATGACGTATAATATTCATATACAACAGCAAAAACTCAAAATAAAATAGTAAATTGTATCATTTTCTCGAAATGTCAAAATTTATTAAGTACCCAAAAATGCCAAAGTAGCTGTTAGAGGCGCTGACGCTCAAAATGTGCACATCGCCTATTGCGTAGTGTGTCATCCTAGAACTACTGCTTTGTCGAAATTCTAGTGGTTTATAGATTTTACGTTTTGAACATTCGCAAACTTTGATATTTATTGGTTGATAATTGTTCACAGGTGTTGTGCCACAAAATTTAGTTCCTTTTTATTTGTCACCGAACTGTGTGTGGCAGAATTGTCCCGCTGGAACTATCTGCGTCCCAGCGCGTGATTATTTCACTGTGGCATCTAATTTTTCTGAATCACGCGCGGTATGTGCGTGATAACGTGCAATATGGCGTGCGCGGTATGCGGTAAAAACGCTCATTATGTGTATTCGCGCTCGGACGCCGAAATTACCGATACAAGTGTTTATAGTTTAAAAAGCACATCAGTCATGTGCTAACCCTCCACATTTGAATATGGGAAGCAGGGGAGTACAAGCTAAAATGAAGGGAATTAATATTGAATGTAATGTTCTGTTGTTCTGATACTGCTGGATTGGTATTGATAATCATTTCTGGTATTCGAATCGCGATAACTTGGTGTAATAGCCTATATGTCTGAAGGTAATGACTTTATATTGGCTTGTACTGAATGCGGATGTAATACTTGATCCGGTGGTAGGCTATTAATAACGGGTAATCGGCTTAAAATGTGGAAATACGTTCAAAATACAGGAAGTATTTA
The DNA here is from genome assembly GCA_963082715.1 of Harpalus rubripes. Taxonomy (NCBI): domain Eukaryota; kingdom Metazoa; phylum Arthropoda; class Insecta; order Coleoptera; family Carabidae; genus Harpalus; species Harpalus rubripes. Next base: position 5,713,743 of record OY720449.1, on the reverse strand, counting down.
CTATACATAATTTGGGAAGCAAATTTTTTAATTCCATACAGACAAACTTTGTCAAATCTTAAATTAAACCAGTTTCGTTTAAAAATTTACTTTTATTCATCATTTTGCCTTCGTGAAGAAAATGTCAAAAATAAATCCTGAGTTCATATTATTTTGACGGTTCAGTCGTCTACTATAGATTATAGGCTACATCGTAGAAATTTCTAAAGTTAGTAATAAGCGTGCCCGTGAGGTGACGCCTGGTAAACGCCCGCACGGTAGAAATATGTCATCATCATTACCGATATCTGCGTACAAAGCAGACTGGCACACTCAGCAATGGGTAATATGCCCTGATGATATATGAATTTATTTATTTATTTATTTATTTAGTAATAAGCGTAAACCACAACATTAATATTTTGGAGTTTTTTCGAGAGGTCTTTACTGTTCTCTTATAGTATTACAGTTTAGGAAAAAACGATGTAGAAGTCTAAATTTTTAAAATGAAACACGAAAACAAATTCTGGTGTGGCCAACACAATACCTCCCGCCATTGACAGCCCGAGTCACAAAAAACATTAAGCTAATCCTTATTATTCGATTAGGGAATTTTACTCTAATTTTGGCAGTTTATTTCTTAAAATATAGTCTAATCTAATCCAAATAACTACCTTTTTCCCTCTCACTAAGATAGGTAATAAATTCATGCTAAAAATCGCACATTCAGATTTTAGTGAATAAGCACGTTTTAAGGTCCCTAGAATCCGATTATAACATTTTTACGGTGATGTGTGTGTGTGTGTGTGTGTGTGTGTGTGTGTGTGCGTGTGCGTGCGTGTGTGGATGTTGGATCCACGATTTCTCAAATACTACAAGACTTAAGACATTTTTAACTACGGATTCCTCAATCTAACAATGATGGGAATAGTTGATTAAATTTTGGTAACAATTCGACAACCGGAAGTAGTAGTTACAAGAAAAAAATCATCTAAATATTGTTTATAGAAAATTTATGTAAATACTTATATTAAAGAAAGTTAAATTCTTTATTCGATAAATATAAATTCATTATATATAGATTTAGAGATAGAAATGCATATAAAATAATTTGATGTAATAAATCTCAGATCAAACTACTTCAAGGCAAGAAATTCAAATGTTTGTAATTGACACATAAATGTCACTGTCAAAAATATTTGTATGCCATTTTCAAAAATATTTGTATTATGAAAATAAAAAAGGTCAACAACGCAAAAGAATATACGTAAAAAAGAATATAAAAGGAATTTGGGAAAAAATGACGAATATAAAGAAAAAGAAAAGGAAAGTAGAAAAAGAAAATTTCAGGATATTGAATATAAAGAAAATGTATGTATTGTACATAATTTATATTAAAAGTATCCCACAGATTTTGCAAATATATGTGAGAATTATTTCGTAGTGAGACATGAATATATGTAATTCGTATTTAAAAATATTTTTTGTTTTATGCGTACAACCAGATAAAATATCTGGCGAGAGGTTATGTGCTGGCCACATCAGATTTTTTGATAATAAACTGAAGATTAAATTTTAAATAGGTACCGGGATAGAATTCACTAAGCCAAATTGTTTTATTTACTTTTTCCTTTTAAAACGTTACTATTATTAATTTGAAATGATTAATTCTTTGACATTGACATGTATCTGACAGTTACACACATTTGAACAACTGCGTAACCAAGGAGTTTTGTTTATATATTTTAGATAATTTTATAAATTTATCCATAAAATATGTAGAAAAAGTATTAATTTTATAACTTTAATTTTTGTAATAACATTATTTTCTTTTCTACAATTTATTATAAATATGTAATTTTTAAACTTTATTAGTTTTGAAAAAATATGAAATATCAATAATTTTATAATTTTTTGTCAAATTGAATCCTTAACTTTTATGAAAGTATTGTATACATTCGTTGTGTTTGATGTTATTTTATTATTTCCGAATACATCGACCGACGCAATAAATATTTTGACTACCACATTATTTATTTAAATTCAGCAAGCGTGTTGTGTTCTATGCAACACGTTGAGCAATAAAACAACAATAAATGTCCCCGTTCTATGTATTTTATGACGTTAAAAGTATAAAAATTGCACCCCCTGCCAAATATTTATCTTGGAAGGGATTTAAAAACCATATTCGTCATTTTCGCTTGGCGTCTCCCCTCTTTGTATTTTAGCTTTAAGGGTCGCCCTGACTTCTTACGTTTTTGTCGTTTTGCATGATGCATGTCTTGGCGTGTTTCCGAATTGCGTGGTTGAATAAGTAAAATTGTAGTAATTTTCGTTGCGTTAGGTTGGTTAGTCGGCAAGTAAAAAGTTTTAATCATTTAAAACAGTGGTTTTCAACTACAGCGAAACGGGTACTTAAAAGTTTGCTTAATAGCTCGTAGTTGTTTGGAAGTTTGGTTAGTTAATCTTGTTCGCTTCTGACTGAAATCTGTTTGTCATTGTAAAGTTACAGATGTAATAATTTTTTATATTATGAGTTGTGCAAAAAAATTAGTTATACAGGGTGGGCCTAGAAACTTCCTTTTTTTGAAAGAGAATAAAAAAATCTGATGTGGCCAGCACATTACCTTCCGTCAGTTCTATGTATTTCATACAAATTTCATACAGACAGTTTTTTTTTGTGAAAGATTCTATATTTCTAGTACATTACCTTCCTTCAGTTTTATGTATTTCGTACAAATTCCATACACTAACTTTCTTAGAATTGATTGTAAAATTATAATACAAACATGTCAATCGCAGTTGACATTAACATCTATCACAATTTTTACCTTCCGTCCATACCTTTAGGTATGGAAGGTAGTGTTTTCGAGTCCCTAGAATACGATTTTACTATCTTTGCGATGATGTCTGTATGTCTGACGATATTTTTCCGTCGATAACTCACATTTCTCTTCGTTACATCAATTTTCAAGTGTTATTTGGGATCGCCCAAAACTATGAGTGGGCATTATTCTGTCGATTACATAACATGTAGTGCGACACATTCTAAAATGTTGTTTAAAATGTACGGTACTATATTATATTACAAGAGGTGGTCTCCTGTGGATCCCTGTACTGCGACCTGTAGATCTATTGTACCCTCCAGATTTATTCCTATTCTAGGAGTCCTGTTTGTTTAATAAACTCCAGGGTTTTCTTCAGATCTAAATCTTTTAGCATATCCTGCTGGATCTTTTCTGCCCCCAGGATATTATATCTGCTGCTCGTAAAGGCTTCACAGTGACATATAAGGTGCTGAGGGGTTTCTTCCTCTTCACCACACCCCCTGCATGTTGGTTCTTGTGTTAATCCCATCGCGTGTATGTGTTTGTTTAGTAGACAGTGTCCTGTTAGGAGTCCTGTTATTAATCTAACGTCTTGTTTGCTCATTAGGAGTAAACGTTCGGATCTTTTCTTGGTTGGTTCATTTAGGAAGAGCTTTGAGTGTCTCTGCCCTGGTGACTCCAACCAGTGATTCTTGTGCCATTGATTCAGCAATGTTTTTATTTCCAGCTTAACTGTCTCCGCTGAGATTCCGAAAGTAGGTTCTGGTCCTGTGAAAGGAAAATTTGTCCCTTTCTTAGCCAGACTATCTGCTACCTGGTTTCCTTCGATCTCTGAATGCCCGGGTACCCATATTAATTTCAATTTGTTCCTCGCTCCTAATGCATTTAATCTATGGATGCACTTTAGAACAAGTCCAGATTCTGTCTCACAGGATTCTAGTGCTTTTAGTGCGGCTTGGCTGTCTGTTACTATAGAGATTATTCTGTTGCTAAAGTGGCTCTCTAGTAGTAATCTGGCGCAGGTTAAAATTGCGTATAATTCTGTATGGAATACCTTTCTACCCTGTAGGTTTTATTGATGGTATACTTTTTGCTGATCCGGTCTGACACCATTCGAAGGATGGAGTTGTTTTTTATGCCTTTGAAGATTTTGGTTCGACCATCTCTCCATTTATCCTCTCTCATTCTGTAAGCTCCGCCAACTGCCCTCGCCTTTACTATAAAGTGTAGCGGAGGTATGTTTAGCAGAGTTTCCATAGCCCCTGTTGGTGTGGTCGACATAGCTCCAGTGATTCCTAAACAGGCTAGTCGTTGGACTTTGTTTAGTGTGTCTTTGCAGTGCTGTGTCTCTATTCTTTGCCGTACGGTACTATAACTTCCACATAATTTTCAATTCGATGAAGTTTACGTCTCTTTGCTATATTATTTTCCACGGAATTGTCTGTAAATTTTTTTATTCTTTAAATAATAATAATATTTATTAGAAAAATAAATAAATAGTTTTTACAATAACCAAACTAATTGTATGTGACAGCCCGTGACAGCAAAACATGCATCCCCACCATTCATCTAAGATTAAAAACTCAACAAGCATAACCTTCTGAGGTGACTAAGAATCGGGAGGGGAACTCTTCTCACTTCGGTCTCAGTTTATCTCACCTCCGTTACGATAAAAAGAACGGTCAATATTGGTGAGGCAACTGAGGTGAACTAGACGAACTGAGATCTCATGTAAATCGTGGTAAAAAGAACGCGACTAATGTAAGCTTACAATTTGCAGTTCAATTGTCTTTCCTACTTGCATTTCAACTTTGTAGAGCAAATCGTTCGAACTGAAACCGTTTTGTCATTACGTCCGTATCAAAGAGGTGTAATATGTTTGTATAACTTTTGTGTTCCCACTACAATAGATACTGTAACTATCTAACCCTTTTCAGCAGGAAGCGATAAATTTACACTTCTCTTCCGGTACAAAGTATTTTAGATCTGAATGTAGTTAATAGTTAATTATCTTTTTAAAATGATTGTAACATGAACTTTCTCATTTCACTTCCTATGTTAATGTCGATATATTTTTCTTTCTCTGGAAATTGGAATGACTTTTTGCTTTTATTATTCCGAGAAGAATATTACATTAGAATGAAATTTTAATCCATTTCCTTGCAAGTTATAATAGCAAGCTAAAACTGTCATTATTTATAACTCTTTTTCTGTAATTTTTTTACTTACACTACGAATTTATAATAAAAGATTATTTAAAATTTATATAAATATTTATACTACACTGTGTATAGTCATATTTTTTTTGTTCCGCTAGGCTTAATATATTTTTTATAAAAATATTAATTTAAAAAGGTCAGATACAAATCTGGTAAATTTATCATTCGATTCCAGGGAAAACATTATACGAAAAGTTCGGAATTATTGATCGTCTAGCTACGTTAATTTTTATATACGAGATATCTAAAATTCAGCAATTTTCAGATTTCGCCTTCAAGAAACTGAATTACGTAATTTTCGTATTAATTCTAATGGTGACAAATAATTTTTGAACCAGCGTCTAGCGCGTTATAATGACGTAGTCAGATGCAATAGTATTGGTAAGACCAGTAGATGGCAACCGAGTAGTAAATGACCGATTATTTTTACAAATAAATATATCATCACGGCATATTACCCATTGCTGGGTGTACCAATCTGCTTTGTACGCAGATATCGGTAATGATAATGACATATTTGTACTGTGCGGGCGTTTACCAGGCGGCACTCATTGCTGGCATGGAGAGTGCATCACAGGGGGTCAATTTTGTGCCATTTAAAATTCGAAATATTTGGCGTTGGTCGGGATCGAAACCGGTTCCCCAGATTCGCGACCAGACACTCACTTGATATTTCCAACCATTTCTAGCTTGTAATAGTAATTATTGTAAAGTTTCATGCTTCGGGTACAATTCGAGTTCATAGGTATTATGTACTACTGCTTCGCCATCTAGTAATGTTTCATCATATTAATGACAAATAATGACGTCATTCTGCGGCACCATTACACAGACTGTTTCAAAATGATGCAAACTTTTTTTAGAAATTTACAGTATTTCAAAACACAAACATAATTTTCATATAAGTACATATTTTATGTAATTACACACACCGGCAAAATTAAGGGAACACCAAAAAAAGCGTAATTAAAAAAATTTGAACCCTTATATTGTAAAATCTACATGTACTACAAAATACAAATGACGATATAACACCTAAATGTAGCCACCTAATAAAGATTGATTATCATTATCGAAGTGTTAAATGTTGCTCGGTCTTTAGTTAAATGTATATGAGCGTTTACTTCGAGTTCACTATAGATAAAGGATTAACAATAATTTTTGTTTTTGTTGTCGTTCAAGTATTTAAAGTAAAAAAAATATTTTTCGTACCTCCGTCCATTTTGACTAGTAGTACAGAACTCAAAATCGTCCAGAAATGCACTGTTGCTGACCTAGGCCGGCAAAAGGAGTTGGAATTACTGTTCTGGTGAGATGACAATTTAAAATTATTTTCAACACAAGAATTAGCAAAATACTTACAAATTTTAGGGCTAAATCTTTAATTGTTGTAACTTAAATAACTAAATTTTGTCATAAAAATAATAATATGCTGTCATTACTGACATCTCGTATAAACTATTATTCACGAAAGATTACTATTCACGGTCATTTGTGAGCCGTCTGATATAATATTACTAGCAGATAACTTCATTACATTTCTTTTGCATAGGCGTGCAACATGAAATATTTATGGAAACATTTTAACTGAAAAAATGAGAGTAATTTATTTGAAAATTATGTTTCTTTGTAAATAATGCCTTTCTGAAAGATTTATGTTCTTCACTTATGTTTTTGCAAAATACAAAAACATAGAATTAACTTATAAACCAAAGAATAATAATTTGATTTAAACGTCAACGCCACTAGGTAAATATTAGCACAGAGGGTAGTGTACTAGATAATTAGGTATCTGTAATTCTACGACATACGTCATTATTATTTATAGTGTGTTAGAAAGTAATGCCACTATTTACATGTACCTCTCACACCACATAAATTAAATAGACATAGGTCAAATAATCTTTCTCGTTCTGATACAAAATGTTGTTAAGCTACTGTTGTAAAGTGATGTGTATTCTTTCTTCGAACAAATGACCTTGGATAGTCATCTTTCGTGAATAATAGTATAGATTAATTATAAGTTCCAACTTTGGGACTAGTTTGTTTCGTAACTACAACTAACTTCACGTGATACAATTGAGTTTCCGCCATCTGTCATTAAAAATATGCGAAAGTATATAAAATATATATATATATATATATATATATATATATATATATATATATATATATATATATATATATAACTAATGTTATATTTTCAATGGATATAAAATAATTACGCATTTAAACCTAAAATGTAAGTAATTATAATTAAACTTGCAATACAAAACCGATAAAAATATATGTTCATTTTTTAGGTAACATAGAATAAAGTGTAGAGAAATATGCGAAGAATTTATGGAGAAGTCGGTACAAAAAATCTTGTGTATCACACGCCCAGAAATTGTTTTGGGAGATCTCGTATTTGCAGGCTTCGCTTTCAGCTCGGCCTGTCAAAGTAAACTCGGGCTCGCAAATGTTCAGTTTCTGGCCTAGTGATACGAATAACTATTTTTAAGAAAACAGAAATTTTTATTTTTATGTAATAATTAATATGTAACAATTAATAATTTATAAATAATGGAAAATTTAGTTTTTTTGATTAGTTTTTGCAATCTAAATTTGCCATTACCAAATTAATTTAATATTTTTTGATTTTTACAATATTTTGAACTTTTAATATCAGTAAGTACAGTACAATAGTTGATCCAATTGGAATCTTCTTTTTAATTGAATTTAACTGCAAGCTGACATCTATAATATATTTTTGTAAAATGTAAGGAAAATCATTATGTTAATTATGTGAAATAATATGGAAATGTGGTTCTATTTCATGTGTTCAGTGTTAAGTGCAGCCAACTATGTTTATACTTAATGAAATTAGAGCAATCAGAGTGCAAGGCTCTTTTCCCGAATGCATATCTTATATATAGACAAGTGAGTAAGTGGGTAAAAGTTAATGATTGGTAAGATATTTATGGCGCATACAAATAGGTTTGTGGTAAATAAGTGAGCAAATATTTTTAAAAGCTTGCTTGTGAAATATTCCGCTTCAAAATCACAAAGGAATGTTGAAGATTTAAGTGAGGGTGAATCATGACAAGAAATATGCCGCTCAAATTCCATCGGTTCTTATCAACAGAGCCATTCGATAAATTAATTAACTGAATATTTCCTCTCGTTTACAATTTCACAGTTCATTGGGACAAGGAAACTTTTACAAGCATTCCAAAAAGTATTTCGCAGACTACTTTTGTAAATGAAAATTTATACAGCATTCGTGATGATTTCCAGCAAAGCTTACTTATTAAGGAATTGAAACAGAAACAAAAGAGCAACTGAATAAAAAATGAAACATTTAAATTCAAAGGGATCTATTTTTATCTTGAATACTTGCAAAATATTCACGACTCGTTGACATTATGAGTTAGAATAATTTAGTACTTGTACTATTTTTAACATTACTACCCCAGTATACAAAATATGTTGAAAGGTTTTAAATAACATTATACACTCAAAATCAAAATATTTTAACGGCCGGTTTCATAATAAATATAAAGTTACTTTAAATTTAAAGTTTGATCTAAAAGTGAAAAAATCTGGTGTGGCCAACACAATACCTCCCGCCATTTACAGCCCGAGTCACAAAAAGATTAAGTTTTATGGATTAGCGAATTTTACTCTAATTTTGACAGCTTATTTCTTAAAATATAGTCTAATCTAATCCAACTAACTACCTTTTTTTTAAACGTCTCAACAGGATTAAATCCCCATTACAGAGTGGGTTCACATTCACACACATCCATGCCTTAGTGAGATTCGAGCCCAGAGACCCGAGGACACTCAAGACATAAGGCGTTGCTCTAACCATTGAGCCACCGGAGCTATAATAAAATGAGAATTAAATTTTAAATACCGGATAGAATAGAATTCACTAATCCAAAAATGAGGATTAGCTTAAACATTTTTGTGAATCGTTAATTTTTATTAATCTAAATACATACCTACATATTTACTTATGCTGGAAACTGTATTGAATTCCTTTTTACCCCTCGCTAAGAGAGGTATTGAATTCATGCTCAAAATCGCATATCTAGATTTTAGTTATATATGTGCAACGAAAAATTATTTTATGACAGATTTAGGTTAAGGAAAATACAATTGTATTTGTATTTGTATAACAGATAGAAGAAATAATAAAATTAGAAACAAACAAATAAATAAATATTGAGGTATTTATTAACTTTATTAGAGATGGTTTCACACCACGTAATATTAAATCCAATATCTTTTATTGTTGGCGGGCCACCATTTGACACTGTTCTGTTTTTCCAAACCATATTTTCTAGCTATTTTTAAATTATTGAACTTTCAATTTAGCCATGACAGCCTGTTCAATTTTTGCCAAGTTGTATCCTACAAAATTTTGCGCAAATAAACATTAAAATATTAAATAACCTAACCTATAAAATTGCGTACCTTTTCTTTTCATTGAATATTGTAGTTTTCCTTTTCTTACATTTCAACACATGTTTGTGTTTGTATATTAATTAAATCAAGGTGTATTATTCATCAAATGTGAAATTTCCGCCTCTATTTCATCTAGATATAATTAAAATATTATTCTGACAGTCAGTCTTACTAATAGTATGTTCCGTAACTCAACTGGTTTGACCAGATTTACGGTGTCGTGTTCCGTAAGTCCTGAAATTATTTACCGGTTTCTGTTTGGAACGCGGTTCCTGAAAAAAGTCAGGTCACGGCAACCACGAAATACTCTTGGTTTCTCTGGTACTTTTACCCCCACCCCCACTACCGCTACTTTCAAACATCATCATAACAAAATCAATGTCAAATTTCTAAACCGCAATTTTAGTGGTATTACTAATAATTATTAGATGTATGAAAACATTTATATTTGATATATTGTTGATTGTGTTATTTTTATTGGCATTATTCAACGTTATCGTTCTTTTGGTTAATTTTTATTTTTATGTCAATTTTAAATGTGATTCAATGCCGATCTGTCCCGAAATGGATGAAAATATTCAGAAACCATGGAGTACCCGGAATCAAGATACTGGTTTTTTGGTTGACTTTTGTTCTAAAATCATTTCTATAACTTTAGAACTACTTTACTTAAAGTAAAGGAAATTTTTGTTATGAAACGTACATATTTTAAAGGGTATATAAAGTCACTTTAAAATAAAGTTTAACTTTATCTAATATTTATTTTTACGAATTATTATGAAACCGGCCGTAAGTTTACAAGCAGACAACTTTAAAACCAAATATTAATGTAAAGAACTTTTAAGTAAAACCAATTTTCTATTGCTATGTATAAGTTCACCATACGTGATTTTCGCTATTGTAGTCGAAACTGCATGGATTATAGAAGTCAAAGAAATGATCTTGAAATAAACTATAACAAAACAAAAAAAAATCTGATGTGGCCAGCACATTACCTTCCGTCAGTTCCGTGCGTCAGTTCTATGTATTTTGGATAAATGTCATACAGAAAGTTCCTTGCAAAAGATTATATTTCTTGTACATTACCTTAAGACAGTTGTATGTATTTTATACTAATTCCATACCGAAAGTTTCTAACAAAAGATCCTATATTATATTTCCAGTAAAATTATAACATACTGTCAACTGCACTTGACACTGACACCTTTCAATCAGAATTTTCTTAATGTAGCTGCTGTTTCCAGAGTTATAGCAAAGCTGACTAATATATATATTTAATTTCTTTATAATTTTTTAACTCTATGTCCATTTAATATGAAGTATAAAATGCATTCAAATCGTATAGAGAATAAATAATTCTTTAATATTTATAATAACATTAAATGTGAAAAAATGATATTTAACACCGCTTTTTCAAGAAAAACTGTTAAAATCTTCAAATGAAGGTACTTCCGGTTGACCAATTATAACCAAAATCTAATCAGCTCTTCACATGGATGTAACGAAGAGGAATACGAAAGAATTATAATTTTTGGAATTGTAGTATTAGAGTATCGCATTAGAAAATTTTGTCACACACACACACACACACACACACACACACACACACACACACACACACACATACATACACACACACACATACAGACATCATCGTAAAAATAGTAAAATCGTATTCTAGGGACCCTAAAACATGCTTATTCATCAAAATCTCACCACCGAATTTTTTGACCAAAGACAATACCTTCCTTACCTAAAGGTGACGGAAGGTAAAAATAAGTGTATTTGAATATCAATAAATTTACTTAACCGAATTGATCCATCACAATGCATTAGGGCATCGGTTGAAAAGTAAACAATAAAGTATTCACTAAGCTTTCGGATTTTAAAATTCCATGGAAGTGTGTCGCTGTGTAATGACGCTGTTTCGAATGCGACGCCAGGCGTGATGCGGCGGTGGCGCCCCGACGCCAGACAGGCCTTGTCGCCAACGCCCTCCGCTCCGCTCCCCTCACGAGACGCCCCTGGTCGCAGCTGCTTTATTATTCCGCCCTCCGGCTCATCTGACTACCGTGAGTCACACACCTCGTTGCCGAAGGTGGTTAATAGTAACATCGTGATAGTGCTACTTTTATTTAGATTTAGGGGATAAAGACCCAAAAGGGTGGTTAAAAATTAGTCAAGAATGAATGTACCAAAATGGTCTTTTACGAGGGATGCACTGTTAATAGTTAGTAGCAGGTCAAGGAAGCTCAATTGCCTAGAAACAATTGCAAAAATTCAATGTCGCATATATGACAAAAAAACAAATACGTTGTTTTTTGTCATAAATCCATGGCTGCTTAGACAAAAAGTTCATAAAAACTGTAACTTTGTAATTAATTTTTAACGTTTATATGAAGAGATAAAATAATCATTTCACATGATTTAGATGCTGCATTTAAATCTCTATAACTTTTATTTGAAGTATTTTTGCATAAAATAATTAGGTAACGTTTGCGCAAAGAAACATTGATTTCCCATGTTAAACTCCTATGTTTCACTTTTCGATTTACATCCTATATATTAAACTAATGCAATGGAAAAGTGGATGTCCACTGGGAGCGTTCACGCCAAACTTTTGCATGTGGCAGCACAACTGTTCACACAATTTATTTTATATTTAATTTTAATTTATCGTTACTTTCCATTTTTTTTAGCTATAGCTTCTATCTAATCTAAGCATTTTATACTTTCGTTTTCGTAAATAAATGCCATATTTTATTTTCACAGCAGTGCGGCATTTTGTTTGTCAGATTGACTTGTGAACGTGGTAAATGTGTAACTACAGGGTCATTAGTTCCTAACTAAACGTTTCTATTAAGAATGTAGACAAGTGACATTTCTCAACATTGTATAGTTAGAAATTTAGACAGCGAGCGTTTTTTTTTTACTTTGTCGCGCATGAGCAGCAAAGTGACATTTTGCGTTGACAAAAGAGACTGTAGAAAAATATTTTTTTGCAATCGTTAAAAATAAGAATACTTGCGAAATGTATTCTAAATTTTTCATATACGTGTAATACTTGGGCCACTGTGATTGTATATGGTATTTTTAAGCGATTATGACAATTACTTTCATGGCAATAAAATAAAAATGTTATGTTCATTAATTTCCCGTACTCATTTTGAGTTTGCGACACTTCTTAAATTATGGTCGAACTATTAATGATTTATAAGTTATTGTGATTTTGACTTATGGACATAGCAGGCGGTTCCATATTTAACACGTATTGAGATATTGCTTCATGGTGTCTATGAACCTAGATGCCATTCAGAAGTAATTGAAGTCGTGACGGAATATATTTTTATAATTACAAATATTTGTTTATATGATTCGAATGACTTATACCTACAAGAGGTCACAATTGCAAAAGATAATTAAGTCATATTGTTATACTTTCGTTCGAAGAAAGACACACCTATTCAGAGAACAATATAAAATCATAACTCATTTTTCTTTTCTTTCAAGTTAAAATTCATAACCTCGTAAAACAAATGACGTAATCAGTGAGTAATTGCTTCAGATTTTTTTATAAAGTACTCGTTTTAGTTGCATTAATATATTTATATTTGATTTGATTAAAATTATAAATGAGAAGAGATAAAAAACTAATTATTTCTATTTCGGTAATATTTCAGTGGTGATAAAAGATTTCCGTTTGAAACATTTCATTCAGAGGGTTGAATTCTCCGTGATTTAATTCTCAAGAGGTAAATTGAGGTAGAAGAGACATATTTATAGCTTTGAAAAGAGGAAAAAAAAACCTAGAATGAAATCAGTGTTGGATGTTCAAATCATCTCCTTTGAGAGACTATTTCATTTCTATTGAAGGTAATTACAAATTTACACGTTAATGTGTACCTAAAACGACACCATCGCTTATCGCTTTTGACGTAGATATTTGACGTGCACCGTTATTGTACCCAAAATACCCAACAGTGCACTTTAAATAAAAGAGTTTATGTTTGGGTTTTAGAACGTAGTAGGTAGTGCAAATGCAAATGGCTTTTGATTTCTACGAGTATATCATTTTAAAACCAGCTTTTTATTAAACCCGGTTGAAACGCGTCCAGATTGTCAAACCTTCATGGACTTATATTTATGTATGAAGATGTCCTCCTCTACTGTGGCAAGTGGCGCCGCCCTACCGTTATTATTTTGCGCGGGAAAATTGAAGGTAGAATTGTTTTTAGACAGGCCTCGTATTTATCTAAATTTAACAACAATAACGTAACGCACAAAAATTACACTTGGAAAACTCGGACCGAGTTTTGTGCATTAGGTTGGGTTATTGTTGTGATATTTAAAGATATATACCATTTTGTCATCAGGCCTATGATATCCAAATTTGAATATTTATATGGTTTTAACAGCAAGTGCTCAGTAGACTCACTTCATGTTGTCCGGATGCGGTATCGGTCTCTTCAGTTTGTAAAGAGTGAGAAAAAAATGTTGTAATATATTATATATTTATTGTGTATTTTTAATTATTTATGTATCTTGTATATGGTTTGGAAACG
>OY720449.1:4802200-5002200 GCA_963082715.1 Harpalus rubripes | reverse complement strand
ATAAATTAATTAATAATTAAACTTTCAGCTCGTCGATAAAATATAATTTTCGTACCTCCGTACATTTTGACTAGTATTACAGAACTCAAAATCGTCCAGAAATGCGCTGTTGCTGACTTAGGCCGACAAAAGGAGTTGGCATTACTGTTCTGGTGAAATGTCAATTTAAGATTATTTTTAACACAAGAATTAGCAAAATATTTACAAATTTTAGGGCTAAATCTTTAATTATTGTAACTTAAATAACTAAATTTTGTCATAAAAATAATAATATGCTGTCATTACTGACATCTCGTATAGATTAATTATAAGTTCCAACTTTAGGACTAGTTTTTTTGTAACTAACTTCAAGTGATACAATTGAGTTTCCGCCATCTGTCATTAAAAATATGCGAAAGTATATAAAATACGTATAACTAAGGTTTGTATGTTATATTTTCAATAGATATAAAATAATTACGCATTTTAAGCTCAAATGTAAGTAATTATAATTAAACTTGCAATGCAAAACCGATAAAAATATATGTTCATTTTTTGAGTATGTAACACAGAATAAAGTGTAGAGAATTATACGAAGAATGTATGGAGAAGTCGGTACAAAAAATCTTGCGTATCATACGCCCAGGAACTGTTTTGCGACATCTCGTATTTGCAGGCCTCGCTTAAACTCGATCTCGCAAATGTTCAGTTTCTGGCCTAGTGATACAAATAACTATTATCGTCTTGCATAAAAAAGTAACTATTAATTCCTTGTTTATACTTTTTCTATAATATAGCAAGAAACATAGGTAACTTAGATTGAATGAAAATAATAGCTGAATAATTATTTTGGCAAATGTCAAACAGGACGTATTTTATAAATATTTATGCTTAATTATTCGGCGGTAGAATATTGTTTGATAAAAAAGCGAAATGAAAAAATACACATATTGATGGAATATGTGTAATGTTTGTGAGGGAAAAATGTATCATCATTAATTTGAAGCAAAATTTCGTCAGCCATTTACACGGTTATTACAACTCATACGTAATAGGGTATCATATATGGTTATTACAAAGTTATTGATCTCCATGCTCTCCATATTAATGATAGCGCATTCTGGAAATAATGAACTAGATTTGTGGCCAGATATTCCAAATAATTACAATTAGCAATATCAACAAATGCACTAGAATTCTAATTCAATTACATTATTTCTAAATTTACTTGTTCAATTAATCTTCCATGTATTTGAATTGCCC
This sequence comes from Harpalus rubripes, assembly GCA_963082715.1. Lineage (NCBI taxonomy): Eukaryota > Metazoa > Arthropoda > Insecta > Coleoptera > Carabidae > Harpalus > Harpalus rubripes. Next base: position 5,000,958 of record OY720449.1, on the reverse strand, counting down.
ATTAATCATTTAATTAAATCGTAATTTACTCGTATCTATACAGTATCGATTAATTATTGGTAATGATAACGATGATGAGATCCGGTTCTCCTTTGTGGAGCCTGAGTATGAATTTCATTCCTTCCAATGATGATAATTTTCTTTATGTTTGAACTATTCGAGTTGGATTAGTTAATATAAAAGTGGATTGTATCGTTCTTTATACTCGATTTGCAGCGATATTTCGTCATACCAAAACAAGTTTAAGGTGTTGGTATCTTTTTTTGTGGAAAATATAGCATTCTTTGAATATTACTAGATATACTTACACTAACAGTTTTATATTTGCAATATTTACACTCAATGGTTTTTACCTCCCGCTACCCTTGGCAAGGGAGATAAAGTGTCCCTAGAATCCAATTTTAACATTTTCACGATGATGTCTGTGTGTATGTGTATATATATATATATATATATATATATATATATATATATATATATATATATATGTGTGTGTGTGTGTGTGTGTGTGTGTGTGTGTGTGTGTGTGTGTGTGTGTGTGTGTGTGTGTGTGTGTGCGTGCGTGCGTGCGTGCGTGTGTGTGCGTGTGTGTGTGTGTGTGTGTGTGTGTGCGCGCGCGTTTGTGTGTGTGTGTGTATGGGTACGTTTTTTTATTGTCAACAGAAAACTGCGATGTATTGCGGTTCTGATTTATATGACGTCTGCTGTTACCTGCTTGCAGTTTTGCGAGAAATAAACAAACAGTACCCTGCGGCAGCGACAATAAGGTTATGATATCTGTCAAACGCCAATTCATCAGACATTATTAAAATTATTTAATGAGTCCTGTAGCCTGTTTCATAAAACTTGTGGTTTTTACTATAGTTATGAACTGTAGTAGCAACATATCGTTACAACAGCATACAGAGAAATAAAGTGTTCAATCAAAAGGATTCGTTTTGATCTTACTCATTTTCACTCTTGTAGAGAAACAAAAAAGTAACTGAGTTGGTTTAAAGAGTGATAAAGTATTGATTTAATAATGTTGTTTCAATGCAAATAATGTGTTAAAGTAAAACTTTTACAAAATGTAAATTTAATTCATTTGTTTTCTTTTATTGACACATTAATAATTTGAATTAATATATGAAATGTTTTGTTTAAATATTGTAATTATTTTAGAAGAAAGTTTAGAGTTTATTGAATTAACATAGTCATGCATTATTTTAAAATAAATTGATATGTTGGATTAATAAATTGGATAGGTTAGGTTAAGAGGAGCACCATTCAAACAAAATAGATTTTATTGCATTTTTATTTTATTAGCTACACAATATAAATAAACTATAATACATATTACTATATTCCATCAATAATCACAAACAATTTAAAAATTATATCACTTGGACTAAAGTACAGCTTGCCTTATGGTTAAAAATATAGGTATGTATATCAATTTTAAGTGTATATTACCATATCTTCAAATTTTTTACATATTCTTCAAATCCCCACTATTGCGTGTTTCACAGTCACCCATTTTTACACTTACTTTGCTAAGAAATGCTAAGCCGAAGATAGTGCTACAGGCTACATCACCGGCAAATCACCTTATGACGCTGACGCATAAACCCTTCGCGTCGAGCAACAACTCGTTTCAACAGGTTAAATATGGTCAATATAAGAAATGCATTGAGCTAACACAAAATGTTATAATTCAATGCACTTAATATACTGATATAAAAAAATTACTTCTTAAATTAAAATGTTATTGTTGTTTTAATTCTAGAGGTATATTTATTTATATTAATATACAACAATTTGTTCGACTAAGAAAAAAATACTTATTTTAAGAAAATGTTTATTTGGATCAAGAAAGAAGAGTAAAACGATTTTCAATGTTATTTCAAGAAATTGAGATGTTTTCAAATAAAACAATATTAGTTAAAACAAAACAAAAATGTTTGATTCAAATAATAATTTTTCAACACGCCACCTCGTATTGGATTAAATACGTCATTTTTCTCTGTGAGTAAATAATCACGTTTCTTAAAAAAAATTCTACTGTAGTACTCTAGGGAGGTGATTTCACAGTAATCTGAATTTTAACCTAAAAATTTAGACAGCGCGGCAAAATATCAAAAGAAATAAAAAAACACTGTACAATGGGCGCGAGCAAACCGAACTTGCGATGGTATTTTTGGATTCCGCACTATTGGTGGAATAAGCCGTCTTCAATGGATATATGGATGTATAGAATCTGGTCTTCAGCATCTTCCATTCTGTTGTACAAACTACTATTTCTCAGTATCCTAGCGTCGTTGGCACTTCCTTCAACAAATGCTACTTCATGAATGCTAGGTGCGTCAATTTTAATCAAAGTACTATCTAATACCTCACAGACTAAAGGTATTCCTGCCATTTCATAAAATTTATGTACCACCTCATCAATATTTTCAGGCCATTTAACAAACTGTCGAAACAAAATCCGATTTACAGTATAAACAACATATTTTACCACACGACAAACAGAACTTTCTTTCGATACCTTATACATGTCTCCAATTGCGTGGTACGGGGCACCAGTGTCTAACCAGTGCAAAGCTATTTGCAATTGTTGTTTTGGAGATAGTGCTTTACTACGTTCCATGGAGTGTTGTTCGATATTTTCCAATATTGTATCAAACAATTGTGAACGCATTCTAAATCGTTAATATTCTGTGTGTTCTGTATTCAACCACTTCATCTTCTTCTTCTGATTCACTAGACGACATGATTTTACCTTATGCAGTAGTTACGATCTTCTACACCTTAGTAAAACAATCGTCGCTTATACTGTAGTAGTTTTATTTGCATAATTTTTATAAAATGCTATATTAGTTACCTTAGTAAAAATTGACAGTAAAATAACTCTTACTGTCGTAGACAATTATTTACAATGGTAGTTTTATGAAACAAACAATAGTAATTGCTATAAAATTTTACTATTAATTTTGCAGTAACTACTACGGCATTTTTTTATGAAACAGGCTCTGGTTTTGTTGATTTTTAATAGTGTACTAAACAATAAATAGAAACCAACACAACGGAGTTAGTCGCGTTTGCAACCAAAAAGTATCATACAAAAAATTATACATTGTCAGTAAACATTTCACGAACTCTGTAGTACCTACTCGTATTAGAATAACTTACAAACTAGTCGAATATAGAAATTTTTTTGAGTAATAATTGTTGGGTACATGATTTGACTTCACGACCTCATTTTACATAAGCGGGCATTGATCCATAACTAATTCTGATACAAATTAATCAAATGCCATAAAGATATTTTATACCATAAACGCCGGAGGAAAAAACTAGTCGTTCGAAAAAGTTGAAAATCGTTGAGGGAATTCTAATGTCGGCTATTTATCAAATTATGCCAAACAAGCGTGAGATTTATAACTTAGTTTATTTATCCTAAACGGCGTAAAGTATAGCTCGGAGCAGACTTTACATCAGGGGGCGTTAGAGGCGACAATCGGCCAGTCGGTCGCGTGTTACAGCGGTTGTCACGAGTTCTCCGGCTCTTGCGTGATTCTACGGTACTCTATAATCAATTTGGTGCGTAATTGACACTTGATATCGCCCGCAAAGTGGATAACACCCGGGATTTTGACCGAGATTAGCATGGCCTCTGACTTAAAGCGATCTGTTTATTCCAAAATGAAACAACGAGGATGGGAACTAATACTGCCTGTAGGGCACCAATGTAGCTCAGTCGATACTGAAGAAATGTACAAAAGAACAATGTATGTATTAAAAGTTTTGACACAAATTAAAAACTTTTTATATTTTGCGTTTATAATGAAGTTTTTGTTTTAGACTGTTGTTACTAGATGACGTTTCTTTAACCCGTTTTTACTTAATTTATTTTTAGTTAATTGACAATTCATTTTAATAATATAATGTCGAAATTATTATTATTATTTTTTTTTATTTAGGGAAGATTATTTACATGAAAATGTACAAATGGTTACAAATATAATCAGAAATTGAGTAAGTAAATGTTATTATAGAAGGCGCAAAATATAAAAAATAGTATAAAGAACTCATTTTAGATTAGATTAGATTTCTTTCGCACTTGTCAATTTTGACGCGTGCGAAAAAACGTGTCTTATAAAACACGTTCTTTAATATACTATTTTTTCTATTTTGGATTTTTAATGTATACTTTATGAAACTAATTTGGATGTCAGAAAGTACTTCCTAAAGGAACTATTGTAATTTTAAAATAAATATTATTTCTAAAATACCTGCTATTTAAACGAAGTAATAATATATGTAAATTTCAATCAACTCACCCCTACTCAATATGTTTGGAACAAATAAATACTTTTCTTCTTAATGTATATCTTTATTTGATGATGCCCGAAAGGACGAAACGATCGTAACGATATAAATCTGTGGAATAATCAAGTGTTGTGTTTCAATAATAGGGCTGTTGCAAGAATTTTTATATGCCTTCTAAGTATTAAATTTAAAAACATATCATTATTTAAATAGCCTCAAATTTGAAAATATCACCAAATATCCATTGGATATTTTGAAAAAGTCACGTGATCTGAAACAGAGTGTGACGTCACAACACATACATCTTCATCGGCTCCAATTGGTCCCTTACAGTGTCAATTATTTGTGTTTTGTTACAAGAGGCATGATAAATATATTGTCAAAGTTGTCAAACAAGTGTCAAATTTTTGAATTTTGTTCGTGTTAGACAATCCAAAATTCAATATAAAATGAGTAATTTAAATAAATAAAATAAATATATCATCACGGCATATTACCCATTGCTGGGTGTGCCAATCTGCTTTGTATGCAAGTATCGGTAATGATGATAACATATTTGTACCGTGCGGGCGTTTACCAGGCGTCACCTCACGGGCACTCATTGCTGGCGTGGAGAGTGCACCACAGGGGTCATTTTTGTACCATTTTAAAATTGGAAAATATTTGGCGTCGGTAATTGAGTAATTTACAGTATCGTATTGTGTCTTCTTGCAAAAATGCGCTAGGAACAAACCTACTATTGAATTTATAAATATGCCAAAAGATGCGAAGAAAAGAAAATTGTTACGGGAAGCAGTAGATCGAAGAGCTGATGGTTGGGTTTTTACATTTTATTGTACCTTAACTCTTTAACACATATTATTTCGGCAACAGTGAAACAGTTGTTTTCTGATATAAATTCAGCCATCATCCAGCTTTCGATTTTCAGTAAACTGTCCGATTTATCTTGAGTGTATTCTGTATTAGCCATTATTACTCATTTATAATGGAAAATATCAAGGTCAAATGTCAAATTAGAAGTTTGTTATTAACATGTGACAAACTATTGCCTACGTTTATTTATCTAAGGGCCGGTATTTCCATCTCCGGATAAAGTTCAAGATAACTATCTGTCAGATAAATGATAAAATATCGCATCGAAGTAAAAGCATAAATGACGTAAATTATATTGAATGTCATCTTTTGATGCGATATTGATCATTTATCCGACAAATATGTTATCCAACACTTTATCCGAAGATGAAAATACCGGCTCTAAATAACAAAATAAATGTAGGTGATGGAAAATCTGTTTTTCTATTGGCTGTGAATTACGTAATGTATGTGTTTCTACGACACAGGAGTGGGAGGTTGTTTTTCATGACTATTTTTGGCGCCAATATTCGTATTTAATTATTTACGAAAATAACAAATTATTAAAAAAATAATTATTAATAAGAAAAATATTGCATAAACTTTCATTTAAAATACTTTTTGAAAAATGTGAAAGAGGCTCATTATAAATTGTAAATACCAATTGTTAAATTTTACAATTTGTACGAAATTGTTCGTGGACTTGACAAAAACTAACATGAAAGAATAATTAAAATGCATTTATTTTTTTTAATGATGACAAATTAATTTGACAAACAAATAATTAAATGACGAATTTTTTGCCAAAACTTTTGTTACGTACATTATGTTCTTTTAGTTCGAATATTTGCAATTAGATGCTTTCTCAATTTTTAATAATTCTCATCTTAATTCTATTTCACATTTTGTCTTTCATCTTTGTAAGCTATATGAACGCTCCAACGTTCAATTAACAAGTATTAGCATTTTAGTTGGAATCCCTGAAAATTTTCAGCCTTATTTGAATTATGATAATCATTCACCTTTGTACGTAAAATTAGTTTGAAAACTTGTGCTCGCATTAGGATATCAATTTGCTTATATAATAATGTTTGAAATGTGTTTCGCAGCGGTGTCCTAAATCATGAATAATGTGTTATTAGTTAATACTGCAAAATTACTCGCGGAACGCGGAGTGTTCTAGTGGATACAGAAGGACTGCAATAAACTGGGAAATAACTTCCCACTACATGTAGTGGGGCTGTCTCATTCGTGCATTACCGTGCATCACTGCATGAATTAGCACAACAAATCTACATTAAACTTACTATCGTATTATATTATTATATTAACAATTATTTTTGAATCATACTTAGAAATCCCAGATTTGTTTAAATACTATTATTATGCTGCTTTATTGTAATATGTACTTAGACATGGTAATAAAAAAATCTGATGTGGCCAGCACATTACCTTCGCTTTGCATCACTACCTTTTTTTGAGATTATATTCTTCATGAATCCGGTAGATGGATCTGGTAGATATTGAACAATTTTCGAACACGGTAACTTTTTACCTCTCGTGTTTTCGAACACAGTCGGTAGATGTGGTATCTACCGGTAGAATTTTCGTAAATGCGTATGTATTTTCTATAAAATCCATACAGAAAGTTCCTTGCAAAAGATTCTAAATTTGTTGTATGTACATTACCTTTCGACAGTTGTATGTATTTTATACAAATTCCATACAGAAAATTTCGGGCAAATAGATCCTAACACAAATATACTACGAATATGTCAATTGCACTTGACACTGACATTTTTCAATCAGCATTTTCTTAATATAGTAGCTGTTTCTAGCATAGCTGGCTAATTTATGAAATTTAATTTCTTTTTAATTTTATAACTCTATCCATTTAGTATGAAGTATAAAATGTATATATATATATATATATATATATATATATATATATATATATATATATATATATATAATAACATTAAATGTGAAAAAATGATATTTAACATCGTTTTTTCAAGAAAAACTGTTAAAATCTTCAAATGAGGGTACTTCCGGTTGACCAATTATAACCAAAATCTAATAAGCTCTTCATATACATGCAACGAAGAGGAATACGAAAGAATTATAATTTTTGGAATTGTAGTATTAGAGTTATCGTATACGAAAATTTTGTTACACACACACAACACACACACGCACACACACACACACACACACACACACATACACACACATCCACACACACACACATACACACACATACATACATACATACATACATACATACATACATACATACAGACATCATCGTAAAACTAGTAAAATCATATTCTAGGGACCTTAAAACGTGCTTATTCATTAAAAACTCACCACCGAATTTTTTGACCAAAGACAATACCTTCCTTACCTAAAGGTGACGGAAGGTAAAAATGACAAATAGAATATATCGGATGGGTTTGGCTTTTAAACAACGAAGTAAGCTATTATTGAAACAAATGTAACTGTCAGTGGCATTTCGAGTTAGTTACAACATTGTCAAAAATTTGCTGTGTATTCACATTATATATTAATATGTCGTGTTCTTAGGGTTCTGTAACCTAAAAATGGTTCGCTGTCTTTCAAACGGGCTCTTCCGGCCGCGTCACACGATATTTCAAGAACATCTTCGAGATTGACAGCCGTATTCATAGTTTATTCTGACGTAGTTTAAACCAGATCTATCTTAGGTCTAAGGTATTCCCTTATTTATAGTAACGTTTGACCCGTGCGTTTGACTTAGATCTAGTTTAAACCTAGTCTAAAATTTAGACCGAGCGTACCCCTAGTTTAAACTAGGTCTAAGTCCTGTCATTGTAACGAATATATAGTGTGCTTTAAAAAAATTGCATTCGTAAGACATTTTTTTTTATTAATTGTTAAATTGACAATTCTGATATTAAATGAATAAAATTGAGGATATTCAACATATTTGTGCAACAAAAGTGATGTAGAATATGATGAAAAGATCAGATGTCAATGTTGAAGGTACTTTTATCATATCTGAAAATTTGATATAATTGAAATTTGTTTTAATTTTAGAAAATATATTGAGAGGCAGAGATTCAGGTAACGAAGCATATTTAGACAAAATCACAATAGGACCTGAAACGAAAACACTTCAAACCTCACATATAGTTATCAAATATTTTTATATAAAAATTAATGTGTTAGACAAATTTGGAGTATAAATAAATGATTTTGTTAATTTCACACCTTTCCTGTAAATTGCAACCAGTTTAATACCCAAATAAAAGTTCTGATATATTTTCAAAACCAGCACCGCTGTTAGCATTAAGCAATTTTATTTATTAAATATTCATATTTTAATTTATATTTTTTTCCCCCATTTTTCCTCATGTATACATATGAATACACGCTTCCATAAACCTATTATTGTGCCACATACTATTCTTATTTTAGATAATATTAAATATTTCATTTTTACACTAACAACTAAGTGACATTTGAAAATATTCGAATATTTATGTCTGAAGCTTACTTCATATTCATCGCAGACCATGTCCAGATGGATACAAGAGCTAAACCCGGTGTACGTAGACTAGGTTTAAACTGAGTCTAAAATTTATTATGAATAAGTCCAGGGTGGTCTAAGTTAGATCCAGTTTAAACCTAGTATACCTAGTTTAAACCAGGTTTAGCTCAGTTACTATGAATACGGCTGTGAATGAACATTTAATTCCATGCAAAGTTTTTTAAAACTTAAATAGAATAATTGTTATTATAAATTAGGGTAATATGTTTTGTTAATTAAGTAAGATATTGGCGACGAAATGAACTGCTTAAAATTATAGTTTTATTTGCTGCGGTAATAAGGTTCACTTTGAAAGATGTGTTTACCGGTAGGTCAGTATAGTTTAAATGAAGCGCGCCGCATATGACGTAATTACTGAACTACCCTATTCAAGCGGAAAGATACCGTCAAAGTTACAAAATAATCAAAAATCATCGTTAAAGGAATAATACATCAAAGATGATGACTTTGAATGTACCTGGATAAATAAATAAGTTAAGACACGAAAATGTGAATGCTTCCCGCAAAACTCTTGTAAATAAATCATGCCATTAGAGTAGATATTCCTAGAATTATAACTTCTATAAACTTTTATGTATAATTAAGTAAAAAGTATTTCATTCCGTGAAGGTAATCATTAAATAGATATCGATTCCTCATTTGAAACGACCTACATTTACTGGTAGCCGGTTGAGAAACGGCCAGTATTTGAACAGTGTGTTCTCTTGGGCAAGGGTATGTAAGTTAATTCGCTGCTGAAAAAACCAGCTGCGCCTCAGAAGTAAACAAATCAGTGTCGCTATTTTAAGCACCGTTCAGTAGAAAATCGAATCGAGAGAACCCGACTGGGACACAAAACAGCAAGTACGGTCATCCATTCCAGATTGTGCCGCCGGGAAGCCCAGGAATTCGAGGAATTGGATGCATCGGACATTTCCAATTCAAACCACAAAAACGATTCTATATACTTCAACATCGACGACAATATATTTATTGCTAATATTTACTCTTAAACAAAGGATGGCGTGGTAATGTGTGTTGGGTGACCGATTGTGATTCGGACGGCACGGGTTCAATTCCGGATGTTGTCTAACTTGAAACTTTTTCCAATTTTCAAATAGTAAAACCTGGTGTGGCCAACACAATACCTCCTGCCATTTACAGCCCGAGTCAAGTTAATCCTTATTTTTGGTTTAGCGAATTTTACTCTAATTTTTTATCAATCTCAATACATACCTACATATTTACTTATGCTGGAAACTGTATTGAATTCCTTTTCTATTGTTCTATTTACTTTTTTCTTTTTAAAACGTTACTAATATTATTTTGAAATAATTAGTTCTTTTATAGTGACATTTATCTGTCAGTTACATACATTTGAATAACTGCGTTTTGTTTAAAGCATAGGCTCCGGAATTTAAAATATGGATGTTATAATTTTATTCATAAAATATGTAGAAAAAGTATGAATGCAATTCTATAGAAAATTTAATAATCTTTAATTTTTATTATTTATTTATTTATTATTATTAATCTCGAAAAAATAACATTTAAAGGTATTTTTCGAAGAAAAACTATTTTGAGCTTCCAGTAAAGTGCCATTTCCGGTTATCCGATTTAAACCAAAATCTAATGGGCTCTTTCCATATTAGAAAAAGGTCGGAATACAAGTTTTCAATATTTTCTGAATGATAGTATTTGAGTTAGAGTGGAGGATCCACAAACACACACACACACACACACACACACACACACACACACGCACACGCACACGCACACGCAAACGCACACGCACACACATACATACACACACAGACATCATCGTAAAAATGTTAATTTTGAATTCTAGGCACCTTAAAACGTGATCATTTACCAAAATCTCGATATGCGATTTTTAGCACGATCCCTATACCTCTCTTACCAAGGGTAGCGGGAGATAAAAAAAATTGGTATAATAATTAATAATATCTCAAATAATTATCGTCAGTATGAATATTTGGAATTCATTTTAAATAGATTCTTTCTTTATATCTTGTATAATTAAAACATCACAGTTTTCAATCAATTGCAAAAGATTCGTAGTTTTTTTAAATAAATTTTTAGAACCCAATATCTCAAAATACGAGGTGTCAGGTGTCGTGTACCCGGGGATATTGTTATATTGAAAATAAAATTTACCATAAAATATTTATTTTCCAGGAAAGGAAATTTATTCTCAGACGAGAAAATTTAACTAGATTGTTTAAAGAAATTGAAAGACGAAAAACTAACATAGGGATCTACATCACAATTTGCTGCTTATGATTAAAAATTTAAAATTGCCCGTAACCTTAAATTTAATTTAATATAAAGTATAAACGTATTTCGAGTACAGTGAATTTTACAAGAAACTGTGTTAAGAGAAGAGAGTTAAAGAGAAATTTAAATTACTCAAAAATTTAACCAATAGCCTATTTTTTCTGTCAAAGAGTGGATTATTTAAGGTTTGTTTCAACATGCTAACAAATCAGTACGGAATTGTCCGACGCATGCGCAATATTAAAGTACATTAAACTAGTGCAGTGAAAAAGTGGATGTTCATTGGACGCGTTTACGCCAAACTTTTGCAGGTGGCAGCACAACTGTTCACACAAATTATTTTATATTTAATTTTAATTTATCGTTATTTTCCATTATTTTTGAGTTATTGCTTCAATCTAATCTAACCATTTTATACTTTCGTTTTTGTAAATGCCCTATTTTATTTTCACAGCAGTGCGGCATTTTGTTTGGTTATGTAATATATCGACAGAGTAGTTATATGTCAGATTGACTTGTGAAGGTGGTAATGTGTAACTGCAGTGCCATTAGTTCTTGACTAAATGTTTTCATTAACAATGTAGGCAAGTGATATTTCTGAACATTGTATAGTCAAAAATTTGGACAGCGAGCGTTTTTTCTACTTTCTCGCGCATGAGCGGCAAAGTGACATTTTGCGTTAACAAAAGAGAGCTCAAATGGCTAATTTGTTTATAGACTATAGAAAAATTATATTTAACGTCATTTCTAATTTTTAAACATTGTTTATTGTTGCGTAAAATAATTGAATGACAGTCCAGGGTGCGTTCCATTAAATCTTGGATTAACAAATAGTTGCAAACTGAGCCGCGTCAATCCATGCACATATTCGAACTCAAAGTAAAAACGGAACATAAAAGCTAATGGACTAAATTAAAAGATATTTCGTAATTGTTATTTGCGTGGTATGATGACATTAAAATTTAGCAAGCAATCCATTTGTTGATAATGAAAGGAAACTTTGATCTTCGGTGAGATGGAAATGGGTGGAACGAAACCTCGCAATCTGGGTTAAGCGGCGAGCTGCGACCACCAGAACGAACTTACGGGGTCAAAAGAGTTGACCGGTCACTTCCGAATTAAACTGAGCGAGTAATTCAGGCACTTGCATCGGATCCAAGTTAACTGGGCTAATTAACAAGCGACGCTCGCCCAACTTGCGAGTAACTGCTGAATTAGACGGACATAACATTTCCATTCCGACAAATGAAAAGCGATACGGATACGCGATGTTATGTCGCACATGCTGCATCTCTTAATTCATACAAGACGAGCAACACACTAAATAACTAATTCTGTTTTATTACTTCTCTCCAAGATAATAAACTAAATGCATGATGTATTCATGTCCTAACTCAATTCGTATACTCACTATTAACGAAAACATAAATGTCTTCGAAATTGCACATTTGAACCATAGCTACTAAAATTATTACACACAGGATGGAACCTAGAAACTTCCTTTTTTGATGGTGAATAAAATAAAAAATCTGATGTGGCAACACCGGACCTCCCGTCAATTCCATGTTTGAAATAGCAATGAGCTTTAAGTAAAGTATCATTCCGGTTGATCGTTTGTAAACAGAATCTAATTTGTTGTTGCAATAAATAAAAAAGTAATACCAAGTTTTAGATTATATTTTATTATGTTTTTCTTCAAAAATCTGTTAAGAGCTCCAAATTAAGTACCACTTCTAGTTTATCATATAAGTATAGTCAAAATCTAATATGTTGTTTCAAATTATGCACGAGTTATAAATACCAAATTTGATAAGTTTCGAATCATGTTTTAATATATTTTTTGTGCAACCGGACGCGAAATAAGCATTTCGCAGCCGCAATGCAGGCCGCGAAATTGGATTTCCCGGCTGTTGTCATGGTAGCGGCCGCGAAATTAGGTAAACAATCACTTTGACACTTAGGAATTGCATTGTTTTGTTTATCAAATGTTAAACCCATAGCCACCTTGAAAGCTAACTTTCTATTTATAATGACACTGTTGAAAATTTATCAAATTTGTAATTACATATTTTTTGATGTTGCACAAAAAATATTGTGTACACATTGTCCGCGAAATCCTTTAGCGCCCTCGAGGTTGTCTTGCCTCGGACGCAAACGGACTCGGCGACAATTTTTCTCTCGGTACGCTAAAGAGTGATTTCGCGACCTTGATATACAAATAACTATTTTCAAGAAAATCTGTTTATAGCTTCTTGTAAAGTAGTATTTCCGGTTTATCAATTTTACAAAACATCTAGTATGTCGTTCTCATTAAAATAAAGGTGCATTCACAAATGAAAATTAGGTTTATGGTTTTTGTTTAGGTTTAAGTAAATCATTCATAAATGTAAAGGTGCATTCACAAATGAAAATTAGGTTTAGATTTATGGTTTATACTTTAGATTTAAAGACTTTGTCCGCATATTATGTAATGACCACCATTCACACTTCAGAATTTAGGTTCTCTAAATCCAAATCATAAAGCTAAACATTGCAAGGTCCAAACTTTGGGTTTATGATTTAGTTTGACGTCACAAACTTAACCAATGAAAACGAGTCTGAAATGATATAGATATATAAATCCATCTTTATTTAGTATCCACATGGATACTGTCATAACTTAATTGCTGAAATATAACCAATAATACTAAGCGAATGAGAGTTCCACGGCGTGTCTTGTTGAGTACTGCTCTACCGATATTTTAATCTTGTTTTTGAAGCATTTATACAGATATGTCTGTACATATCAAAACTAATTTTAAGGTTATTTAAACTTACATTTATGAATGACTTACTTAAACCTAAACAAAAACCATAAACCTAATTTTCATTTGTGAATGTACCTTAAGTTTAAATTACCTGAAAATTAGTTTTGATATGTACAGACATCTATGTAAATGATTCAAAAACAATATTAAAATATCGGTAGAGCAGTATTCAACAAGACACCTGTGCGCCGTGAAACTGTCATTCGCTTGGCATTATTGGTTATATTTCAGCAATTAAGTTATGACAGTCTCTATGTTCTTCTCGCATTTGTTTAAAAATTCGAATCCTCCAAGTGGATAATAAATAAAGATGGGTGTATATATCTATATCATTTCAGACTCGTTCTCATTGGTGAAGTTTGTGACGTCAAACTAAATCATAAATCTAAAGTTTGGACCTTGCAATGTTTAGCTTTATGATTTGGGTTTAGAGACCCTAAATTCTGAAGTGTGAATGGAGTCATTACATAATATGCAGCCAAAGTCTTTAAATCTAAAGTATAAAACAAATATAAACCTAATTTTCATTTGTAAATGTACCTTTAAAGTCTTAAATACCAAATTTGAAAAGTTTTGGATTGTTGTTGATGATGGATCGAATTTCTCATTAACCGATCAGATCTATTAATCGATTAAATATAGTCTGTCTTCATTTTGATCGATCAATTGAATTTTTGATCAGATCGATATTTTTTTTGCAGCCCTACTGGCCGCCACCTTCAAGACATTTTGTTTAAAATTGCATTTGAAATTATGTTTTTAGATTATCCAAAAATAAATTTTATCTATCAGCAATACTTTTTTTCGTCTTCAAAAAAGCAAGTTCCTGGGCCCTCCCTGTACTATTTCATAAGGATAATAATCGTTGTATATTACAGTACAAGATCAGTAAGTGTATTTTGCGCTGGAAATTAATCATCTTGAGTGTTGTTATAAAATGTAAAAGGTAAATTCGCCTTTATCGCAGCATAAATGAAAGATTCTATTCGCTGCATATCTTTCCGCGTCACGTGTTTCATGGATGCATCACCCGATTATCCTGACCTGGAAGCGATGAGGGAGTTAAAAATTCACAAGACAAAACTATTGCACACCGTGTTATGACAGAATTTGTGCTCCATATTTATAAATTTACGATTGCTATAAAACGTTGACGTACGGCGTACGAGACGTAAAATTTTATGCCGTTTTGAACATTTAAAACCTCCATGCTGAAATGTACCATTACGGTAGAAAAAAGTTTAGTTATCTATACACTGTTACATCAAAGAGGTAATGTCATATGTTTTGATGATGTCATACTAGTAGATATGGTAGTTAAATGTTTCCTACTCTATTCAAACAATTTTCTAAATTGAATTACGCAGTAAAAACTCTTCGTTTGTATAGCGGTTGTTATGTAATAGGCAGTAAACGTGACATTTTACAGACTGTTAGCTGTCAAAAAATGTCAATCGGCAAAAAATATTATTTTTATTAAGTATTAAGGTGCATTCACAAATGAAAACTAGATTTATGGTTTTTGTTTAGCTTTAAGTAAGTCATTCATAAACGTAAGTTTGAATTACCTGAAAATTAGTTTAGATATGGACAGACCATCTATAGAAATGCTTCAAAAACAAGATTAAAATATCGGTAGAGCAGAATTGGTTATATTTCAGCAATTAAGTTATGACAGTCTCCATGTTCTTCTCGCATTTGTTTAAAAAGCCGAATCCACCAAGCGGATACTAAATAAAGATGGGTGTATATATCTATATCATTTCAGACTCGTTCACATTGGTAAAGTTTGTGACGTCAAACTAAATCATAAACCTAAAGTTTGGACCTCGCAATGTTTAGCTTTATGATTTGGATTTAGATACTCTAAATTATGAAGTGTGAATGGAGTCATTACATAATATGCGGCCAAAGTCTTTAAATCTAAAGTATAAACCATATATCTAAACCTAATTTTCATTTGTGAATGCACCTTTAAATTTAATTGTAGATTAAAAGATTGACCATTAAACAAATTGTCTAGAATGTCGCATACACATCACCTAGATATTTTCCCGTGTTTTAAACATAGAGAGCATGAAGTCGGTAGCTTTTAATAGCGTTAAAGAAAACTGGGGAAATGTTGAGAAAAGTTCTTTTTTTCACAGTCTATAGGGTATCAAGTTTCTTTTAATAAAGAAGTTCGGAAGTTGGTCTCTATTCGATCATCGCTCATCAAAAAGTTATTGTTTGGGAAAGTATACCTCACACATATGGGATTGGGATGAATTTATTTCACAAAAGCCTATACCTACAGGATTATAACAAGATGTCATTTCTTTTACAGTTTATACATTACCAGACGTTACCTATGTGTGGTGACATATGTCATTACAGGTTAAACAACTTACTTGTGTCAAGGTATTTGTTAAAATCAATTGACCGATACCTTTCCCTAACATGCATTTGTTATACCTTGTTCCATTTAACCCATTCAGTATTGCAGAGCATAGGGAATAGTTTTGACCTCTCTTATTGGCTGAAATTGGAGACAAGAGACAAGTTTACCCAATGTAATTTCGGCTACTTCAAGTTTGCGCTGTTGCCAGCTCTATCTACTGAATGGCTTAAATGGAACAGTGTATAGTTTTATGTTTAAGTTTAGTTGGTAACGAATATTTATATAAATAACCATTCTAGTGGGGCTCTTCGGTAAGCATTGTTATGACACAACGAATCATTAAAACGTTATATCGAGGGTTGACTTTTAAGTTTTTACAATCGAACAATAGATGGCGTTAATGAGTTGTGGCATCACTGTATTTGTAAACATTGACGTTTATTATTGCGAAGTGATTGCCAACTTGACTTGATCGAATAGGCTTTTGATAGTGAACGTTTAAAACAAGCAAGTTTGTGCAAAAATGGAAATCACTCGTGAAGTTTTGTGTTGGATAATTTTTTATGATCTTAAAAAAGGCTTTGCACAACAACAATGCATAGAATCGTACAACTTTTGTTAATGAATCGCCATCAGAGAAGACTGTTTGCAGAATTTAGTCGTGGTCATGCGTCCGTCAGAGAAACATCGATGCTGTGCGCAACATGATTAAAGAAGATCGGCACGTGATTTACAAACAGAAGGAGGCGTCTCTTAGTATATCGCAGACTGCAATACAATCGATTTAGCATGAACATTTAGGTGTGAGACAAAGCGCAAAAAAGGCTCATTGATTGGTGTCAGGAAAATTCGACCGAGGACGTTCAAAATCCGTATACAACATTGTTACAGGAGACGAAACTTGGATATATTCGTATGAACCTGAAAGCAAACATTTATGTCTCCTGTTTGGGTGTTTGACGATGAACCCAATCTCACTAAAATTGTTCGTTCGCTGAGCACAAAAATGATCGCTTGTTTCTTCGGTTGTAATGGACACGTTGCAACCATTCCTTTAGAGGATCGAAGAACTGTTAATGCTGAATGGTATATAATAATTTGTTTGCTATCGGTCTTCGATGAAATAAGGAAAAACAACAAAAAACGTCGCATCATTCTTCATCACGACAATGCCAGCTCCTGTATATTTGAAGGAGAAAAACATCGAATGAATGTCTCATTGCCCGTCACCCGATTTATCGCCTAATGACTTTTTCTTGTTTCCCACTGTCAAACAAAAGATGCGTGGACAGCGATTTTCATCACCTCAAGAAGCTATTGAAGATTTATAAAACCATGTTTCTACGATATAAGCTTCAGAGTGGAGAAAATGTTTCCAGAATTGGTTTGAGCGTAAGCAAAAATGTATAGACCTTAAAGGCGGATATTTCGAAAAGCACTTTTTGTAAAAACTTAAAAGGCAACCCTCGTAACGAAAATCGTTTAATAAGCATATTCTGTAAACGTTCGTTATGACATTATGCATTGTTATCATTTGTCATATCGTTATTATAACGATAATCGTTAAAGTGGTATTCTGTAAACCAGTGATGCACAAACTCCGGCCCGCGGGCCAATCCGGCCCGTTTACTAATTCTATCCGGCCCGCGTAGAAATCAATCTTATTTGAAAATTCCCGCATTTTAGCTCCTGTCCCTGAGTTTTACAGACGTAAATACAGGGGAAACTTTAGAAATATGGAAACATCCTAATAACATCAATCGGGATGATGGCTATTTCTTGAGCCACATGTGGAAATCGGTGATTCTCGGAACACGACACGCCCAATCTACCATTACGAACTCGATTCCCATTGGTCCTCATTAGCTTTGCTCATCTACCGTATCTTTAGATTAGTATATAACTGTCTTCTCGGCCTTCCTTTCGTCACTTGGTTTATTTGGCCTCTAGCGTGGTTGACACGTCGGGTAACCTTGTTTAAGACAGTACTATCCCCCTTGCTCCTGAAGATGCCTCATACGACTGCGGGCGAAACGTTGAGCTCTGACTCAAAATATGACACAGTCCATTCCCGGAAAACGAATATTTCTCAATTGATTATAATTTAAATGGCATCTTGCAGTTCGGTACAACCTCCTTAGCACCTGATATTGGCCAAATAGTTACTGGTATTCAATATCATCCTTCGCATTCTTCAACTAGCCAAAGTTCGTTAACATCTCTTTATATCTATTATATCTAAGAAATTGTGATTTGTATAGTTAAAATTTTATTTGTTGTTTGTTATATTTATAGCAAAATCTATAATGATATTTCTTTTTATTCAGTTATTGTATTATACACATACACAGTCAAATAAAAAATTAATAAAGTAATTCATTTTTTATTCCATCCAAACCTAAATTATGTTTTGAATTCTTACTGGCCCGCGGCAACACAATGTATTTTTATTTGGCCCATTGTCAAAATAGTTTGTGCATCCCTGCTGTAAACAATAATTTCATTCTACATAACGAAAAAAGAGAACGACATCGTTAATTTTTAACGACTAAAAAAATCATTCGTCATACAAACGTTTTGTCAATAATTCAGTAATTTTATTGGTGTCAAAATTAAATTGCTAGTACCAAACCATAAATAAATATTATAAACGAAGACGGATTTGTGAAAAATTCATGGACCCCAGCGGGATTCGAACCCACGGCCTCCCATAAATAAATACTTTAAAAAGTAACATAACAAATACATTTCAATTAACACATCTGTGTACTAGATTTATATTTAATTAATTTGTATTGTCGTATGCGAATATATTATGCTTTAATATTTAAAAACAGAAATTATTTACAAAATGACGGTTCTTCAAATTCCTGCCTTTAAGCGCTACTGTCAAAATGGCAGCTCAACACAATTCCACGCGACATAAAAATCAAAGGCGCCATAGCAATTGTCGCTACTGGTTAAGTGTCTCTATATTGTGTTATAGTCCAGTACGTGGGTATCAAAAAGGGGTGTTTGAATGCAAAAGGTGGGGTAGTAGCGATATTTTAGTATGTTGTTAGGCTTGGGGCCCTAATGAAAAATCCAAGTTTTCGACCTCGAGGCGCATGCGCTCGAGCCGCCATCTTGGATTTTAGGTACAAAAATTTGGTTTTTTGATAATAACTCAAAAACGGTGACTTTCACGACAAAAGATGTTCTATACAAAGTTAAAGAGTACAAAATTTCCTACATTCTTTGTAGAATTTTTTTTTTTGTAGCACACATATGTTAGAAGTTACAGCTCCGTGAAGTTGCACTATTTGAAAAAAAAGTATTATATTTTGTTATTTGGCTGTTGACAACTAAAATAAATAATTTAAACAAATGCAAATCACATTGAAATAATTTTTAAAGAGACTCTACTTTAATTTTATATTAATACGCTGTATGCGTCAGTGTGCTTTGTCTAGCTTGCGGAAGGTTACGTTGTTATAATGGAAAATCCCCAAGTTGATTTGTGCTTTATTTATGAGAAAACTTTAAATGAAAGTGACGTTGTCGTTGTAAAGGAAAGAGGTGTAAAGACACTTTTAAAATCGAGTGAGTTACGAGGTAATCGCGCACATACGCGCATTTTGAGAACACTATTTTCTGTAACTGTGCATGGCGCATGTCAAAAAAATTATATTAATGAAAAACTGATCGCCGCGTTTTGTTGTAAAAAAGATAGCGAACCTCAAGTAGAGTCGACATCCCGCAGATCTAGTATACCGACTTTTAATTTTAAAGTAGGTACAGTGTTTTCTCTGTACTGAAGAAATTACACCGGACTTTTTAAATAAACAAAGAAAAGAGGACATCACTCATCTCATCGAGATTTCGTTTGTATGGTGCAACAATTCCACGCCTTTAGGACATACCACCAAGTACAGAAATGGAGAGGCATAGAGAAAAATCCTGAAAACTGGGCTCACTCCCATAACAATGGCGAAAAAACCAGCTCCCGATTCCTTATTAAAATCGGTATCTTGTAACTGCAAAAAGGGGTGTGGTGGCGCATGCAGCTGCCGAAAGGCTGGACTTAAATGTTCGGTTGTATGTGGCTTCTGCAACGGAGAATCTTGCGGAAATATGCCGGAAATCTGCATTAAAAGTGAGGACGAGGATGACGACATTATTCAGGCTACGGACCAAAACTACGACCAGGACACAGACAACTACGACCAGGACACCGACAATAACCAACCCGGACCATCGAAACGTACCAAAGTGTAGTAGAAATTAATTTTTGTAACGCTCTAAAGTCATAATTTACTATTCTTAAATTTATACAAAAAGTGCGATATACTTTTCGCCTTTAAATTTGTTTATGAAAAGTATAATACTGTTAAATGATAATATTCAAGTGCCTTTTAGTTTTTCTTATAATAATGTAAAAATATAATGATATATAATAAAAATAATAAAATAAAACTCAACCAAAATGAAGTTTCCGCATTTTTTTTTTCAAATAATGCAACTTCACGGAGCTGTAACTCATAACTTATGTGTGCTACAAAAAAAAAAAATTCTACTAAGAATGTAGGAAATTTTGTCCTCTTTAACTTTGTATAGAACATCTTTTCTTGTGAAAGCCACCGTTTTTGAGTTATTATCAAAAAACCAACTTTTTGTACCCAAAATCCAAGATGGCGGCTCGAGCGCATGCGCCTCGAGGTCGAAAACTTGGATTTTTCATTAAGGCCCCAAGCTTAACAACATACTAAAAAATCGCTACTACCCCACCTTTTGCATTCAAAAAACCCCCACGTACTGGACTATTACTAATTATTATCAAATTTTTGTCGGTTACAAAAAACATAACCTCGCACAACAATAGATGAAAGCCTGTATTGAAAGTGATAGGTGGATGAAAGTGTGTATAATTCAGATGTAATTAATATGAAAAAGCAATTTTGTCCTAATTTCGCCCCTCGCAAGTTATACTCTCATTATCGTACAGGACATAAATCAGTGGCTGAAGTGGGCCGTGCCGCCTCGGTGGTGTTTTAAAGCGATCAGATCAGACTGGGATAATTAAGCAATTACAGGTTGGTTATTGTAATCCACGTGGCCGGGCCGGTGCTCACGTGCTAATTGGACCTTGGGAACAACGCCCCAGTCAGCCCTTCGTGCTACGCCCCAGAAAGGGTAACAAGTTAGCAGGTACAAAGTTTTTCACAGTCACAGCACTGGGAAATTTGTGGAATTAGAATAGGATATTTTTCTTACGGGTAATGTAATTTAATTTAAATTAGCCCTTTCAAGAATTAATTATTCGGGTCTTCAGGAAGTGCCTATTTATTTTCTTTTATTGGAAAGGTAATCTATGGGAAAGACTAATTGAAGTTTTCGCATTTGTGATATTTACTGTTTTACAAAAATAATTAAATAAATTAAATCAGTTTATTTCTTTAGAATATAATAAATATATTCAGCGTTCAGCAGAAAACTACGTATTTTATACTTAGTCTAATAGGTTTTACAGTTTATAGTAGTTTACATTCGTCGTGGCATCGAAATAAGTAAATTATCGATTAGTTTTCAATAATATTTGTTTTCCCACAAATTTTCATTTTTTTTATCCATTCCTCTGATCCTGTTAAAAATACGATAACACGGTTTGAAAATTTGAATGCCCCATGAAATTCTCTTTCTTATCAAGTAGGTAGGTATTACACGATTTTACCGATAAGCGATTTGCGAGTTACTAACAACTTTTTCAAAAATACCCGACCTTTTGTAGAACATACTCTTATTTTTACGTCCCGTCACCTTTAGGTAAGGAAGGTATTGACTTTGGTCAAAAAATTTGGCGGTGAGTTATTAATGAATAAGCACGTTTTAAGGTCCCTAGAATACGATTTTACTATTTTTACGATGTCTATATATATATATGTGTGTGTGTGTGTGTGTGTGTGTGTGTGTGTGTGTGTGTGTGTGTGTGTGTGTGTGTGTGTGTG
The DNA here is from genome assembly GCA_963082715.1 of Harpalus rubripes. NCBI lineage: Eukaryota > Metazoa > Arthropoda > Insecta > Coleoptera > Carabidae > Harpalus > Harpalus rubripes. Next base: position 4,978,758 of record OY720449.1, on the reverse strand, counting down.
CGTGTGTGTGTGTGTGTATATAATTCCTTCGTATTCCTCTTCGTTGCATCCATATGAAGAGCTGATTAGATTTTGGTTTTAATTGGTCAACCGGACGTACCCTCATTTTAAGATTTTAACAGTTTTTCTTGAAAAAAACGATGTTAAATATCATTTTTTCACATTTAATGTTATTGTAAATATTAAAGACCATTGTATTCTCTATACGATTTGACTGCATTTTATACTTCATATTAAATGGAAACAGTTATAAAATTATAAAGAAATTTAATTTCATAAATTAGCTAGCTATGCTAGAAACAGCTCCTATATTAAGAAAATTCTGATTGAAAGATGTCAGTGTCAATTAACATATTCGTAGTATATTTGTGTATTAATTTTACTCGAAATATAGGATCTTCTTGCTTGAAACTTTCTGTATAAAACACATACAACTGTAGATAGGTAATGTACATACAAGAAATTTAGAATCTTTTGCAAGGAACTTTCTGTATGGATGTTATAGAAAATACATAGGCATTTACGAAAATTCTTCTACCGACTGTGTTCTAAAACACGAGTGGTAAAAAGTTACCGTGTTCCAAAATTGTACAATATCTACCAAATTCATCTACCGGATTCATGAAGAATCTAATCTCAAAAAAAGGTAGTGATGCAAAGCGATGCGCGCGCGCTAAAATTGGAAATGTGTTCAAAGTAGGACTCTGCTCAGTTTGTTAACTACATTAAATTTTTTTATAGATTATGGATCTACCCCTATTTACCACATGTGTTCTTAAAATATCGATTCCGGTAGCTATAACCTGATAAACAGCTATTTACCGGTAACAGTTCACCGGTATAATTTTCGTAAATGCCTTATATAACTGACGGAAGGTAATGTGCTGGCCACATCAGATTTTTTTGCTTTAAGGCTCATTCACAGCTATGAAAATAAAAATAAAATTATACATAGACATAAAAATAACGATATAAACAATAGATTCTTATGACAGTGTTCACAGCTATCGAAAATAAAAATAAACATAAGACATAAGCACAAGGATTTGCAAATGTTAAATATTTTACACAAGCATAAGCACATACATAAGCCTCAACCAATTAAAACCGGTATAAAAGGAAATGTTATTGTGAACTGTCATTTGTACTTCTCACAAAAAATGAATTTAAATTTAATCAAAAGGGCAGTTTATTTCTGCCTTAAACTAACAAATTTCTTATCTGCATCTTCGCCTATTGATTTAAAAAGTGCCTTAAATAATTTGTTATAAATAAAATATATTGTGTTCAATTTGGATGGCCCGCGTTCGAATCTGATCGACTTCAAAATTATTTTCAATTGGTATGGTCTCTCCGCTGTAGCTTTGAGAGCCAGTGAGATGATGCCTGGTAAACGCCCTCAACAGTACAGATATTATGTTACGGAAATCTGTGAAAAGAAGCAGACTGGCGCTCTCAGAAATATGTAGATACATACTTACCGCTAATACAAACTTCATTTCCTAACTGTCCCCATATATAGGCTTTTAACTTATCTTTATAATTTTTATTAAATTTATTCCATAAAATTTCATTTTTATATACAGAACTAATAAAGTCATCCATAATTTCACAAAATAAGACTAATTGTCAAATATGACAACTACAACTACTGCATGAAGCTGTGAATTTCTGCGTGACTATGGCAACTGCCGATTTATATTTGAAGCTGTGAACACCAACAATAAAGTCTTATTTATAATTTTATTTATATGTCTTATTTTCGTAGCTGTGAATGAGCCTTTACGACTGGACTAATATAATAGCCAAACATCCGACCTATTTCAATATTTTATCAAGTTGCTAATATTTAGTTGTCTCATCTAAATTTCAGAAACAAGCAAAGAGTGGTTGCATATACTATAAATTTATAAGCGGTACAATTTTCACTTCAAGTACAAAGTATCTAAACTGATTGTGAATCTATCTCTTATGTCAAAAATCGTAGAAATCTCACTTTGTTGCGCTAACGAAGTAACGAACGATTTGGGAAAGGGTGATCCGACTGAAAAATACGAGCAATTCCGGTCTGATGCGGAAGAGGCAAATCCTGTATTGGTCCATATGGGCCCAGTTTTATAAATTGCATGTTGACAGTACAATACGCCAGGGTTGGAATGTATGCCGTGCAAACAATAAAATTACGATTAATCAATTTTAAACAAGATAAATTAGCCCCACCTGAGTAATTGCTATACGAACTGTAAAACGATTAATCACATATAATTAACAAAACCACTGGAATCTGCAACAAGCTACAGCCTTTCCTTATTGCTTATGATTCGTGAAGAATGAAACGTCATCTTTTTCTGACACTTATTTCCGACTTAACTCGCTCACTTCTTCATTCATTTATTTCACCTGTATAATCCCTTTATTGTTCTTATAATCATATTTTCTTAAAACAATAAAACCTGCTGTAATGAACAAAATTAGGGCAGTAACGTTGACCAAGTTTATTATTCTCAAACGTTAAAAATATACAATAGCTTACATAAATAAATAAAATAAATATATCACCACGGCATATTACTCAATTGCTGGGTGGGCCAGTCTGATTTTTATACGCAGATATTAGGGTTTCATCAAGTCAAGTAGCTTTGTAAATTACTTGACTTGACTTGAAAATCAAGCTTTTCAAAAATGCAATACTTGACTTGACTTGACTTGATTTTCTATCGTTACTACTTGACTTGATCAAGCAATTTCAAGCTACCTTTAATACGGAATTGCGGCGCGCTAAATGCTATGCTGTTAATTCTGTTATCAAGTACATTTAGGTACGGACAAATATTAATATTAAGCGGAATCATTTCCAGTATAATTTTATTTATTTATTTATTTGGAACCACTTTTGGGACGGCCCGGTCAAAATTTGACTTGCCCCCTTTTAAGGTCCACCATAACACATATAATATAAATAGTTTATGGTAATTTATACTTTTAAATCTTTTTTTATTTTTAAATATGAATGTATGATTTATGAATAAAAGTCTATATTTTAAAGTATATTATTGAAATTGTTATAAAACATAAGGAACTATATGAAAATGAAATGCGGTCTTGAAGAACTTTCTGATTTTTCTGGTAATTAAAAAAATAACTACCTAGGTACTTGATTTTTTCAAGTAATTGAAAAATAACTACCTGATTTTTGAAGTACTTGAAATTGTAACTACTTGACTTGACTTGACTTTCGGCTACTATTACTTGACTTGAGCTTGACTTGATTTCAAGTCAAGTCAAGTAACTCTAATATCAAGGCAGCGAGCGTTTACCAGGCGTCATCACACAGGCACTTATTTCTGGCGTGGAAAGTGCACCACAGGGTTCACTTTTGTGCCATTTAAAATTCGAAGTAATTTTGGCGTCGTTCAGGATCGAACCCGGGTCCTTAAATTCGCAACCTGATACTCACGCTCACGGCCACGAGACCCCTTACATAAAAGGCAAAGAAACAAATCTTTTCCCTAGATTTATAAAGCGAATTTCCGAATTGTATAAAGTAAGATCCGTCTTTCGTGGCACTGTTATCTATGAATATATCCTGCTAAATATATTATTTTTACCTTCCGTCACACCTTTAGGTAAAGAAGGTATTGTTTTGGTGAAAAAATTCAATGGCGAGTTTTTAATGAATAAGCACGTTTTAGAATCCCTACAATACGATTTTACAATTTTTGCGATGATGTCTGTATGCCTGTGTGTGTGTATGTATGTATGTGTGCATGTATGTGTGTGTATGTGTGTGTCGATTTTTTCTTCGTCGATAACTCTAGCACTACAATTCTAAAAAAATATAATTCTTTCGCATTCCTCTTCGTTACATCCATATGAAGAGCTGATTAGATTTTGGTTATAACTGCTCGTCGACCGGAATTACCCTCATTTGAAGATTTTAACTGTTTTTCTTGAAAGAACGCTGTTAAATATAATTTTTTCACATTTAATATGTTTTAATTAATCATAATATATTTTTCACAAAAATCTGTTCTTAAATACCAAATATGAGGCGAGAAAATGCCCAGCTAATAGAGGGAGTCGTTTTGAAAATGACATGTAACTACCACATTTAATTTTTGTCTTTATTGTAACGATTAATTTTAGTTTGCATATTTATTGGAACTTCTTGGCTTAAAATAACGTCAGGAACATATATACTTAAGCTATTTGCATCCTATTGCGGGGCACCTGTATATAAGAAAAGATGTCAACATATGGTCACCCATCAGTTACCATCCGTATTGACCACTTGACGAATAGACTGCGTCATTAATACAGAATGAATGGAAGCGCATTGTTGAACGAAAATGACAAAAATAAAAAGTCATAACTTACTGTGATCGGCTGATGAGATAATAAAGATGAGTAGTAAAATGAGGAACTTACCTGTAACAAGAGAATAAGATATCACTATACAATCAATAATAGAAACAATGAGTATAAGAAAGTATCAGCGCTCGTATAGAATATATATCCAAGATAATGAGACAATCTCTCAGTGTATAATAAAAATTTAATGAGATCTAAAACATAAAAGAGAATCCTAGTCTTTCATCCTGCCAATAAAAACAGCAGTATTTCTTAGTTTAGACAGACTTCATTTATACGCTCTTATCCTTTAAATAAAACATTTGAATGCATTTGCCTATAAACATTAGCGCTTCTGAAACGAATCTAAAAAACCGATTTTAAAATCGCTTTAAACGAAGTAGAGCACTGTAAATCTCCTTGGATGCTGAGCCAGCAGCAGTTTAATACGCAGGGAACAGCCAACTCTGCCGATATAAAACAGAGCCGAATCTTGCCGAACGCACAGCTGAGATAATGCTCAAGAAACAACGCGGTCGGATCTAGATAGCGTTCGAAGTACAAAGAAGGATGCCGGGAAACTCTCGTGACGTATGACCCGACTTCCGCCTGGTCATGAGCGGCAAAAACATCACTTCCGGTCCAGACCTAACTGGTCCCTACTGCACTGACAGCGTATCATTCAGATTCCGGAACAATAAATTCAATGTCATCTGTTTTTCTTGCTACTGCACTGACCGGAGTTTTATGAGCTGATCAAGGGTCACTGTATAAAATAGTAATCATTTCGTTCAGATTTACGACGAAACGTCAAAGAATACGATCTCATCTAGCAGACCGATACCGTCTCAATAATTGATACGAGGATTCTACCTTTGCGATCTATTTCAAACATTGTATCTAATTGTAAGAATGAATTAAAAGTTTATTTCTTATTTTATAGGGACGGACTTAAATAATTAAAAAAATTAAAAAACCACATATGTTTCCATTTATTCACTCAATTATTACCTCCCGCTACCCTTGGTAAGGGAGGTATAGAGATCGTGCTAAAAATCGCATATCCAATTTTAACATTTTCACGATGATGTCTGTGTATATGTGTGGATCCTCCACTCTAACTCAAATACCTTTTTCTGTAATGGAAAGAGCCCTTTAGATCTTGGTGAAAATCGGAGAACCGGAAATAGCACTTTACTAGAAGCTCAAAATAGTTTTTCTTCGAAAAATACCTTTAATCTGGTGTTACCAACACAATACCTCCCGCCATTTACAGCCCGAGTCACAAGAAAGATTAAGTTAATCCTTTTTTTTGGATTAGCAAATTTTATTCTAATTTTGACAGTTTATTTCTTAAAATATAGTCTAATCTAATACAAGTAACTACTTTTTTTTAAACCCCTCAACAGGATTAAATCCCAATTACAGAGTGGGTTCATATTCACACACATGCATTGACATGAGACGTTGCTCTAACCATTGAGCCACCGGAGCTATAATAAAATGAAGATTAAATTTTAAATAAATAAATAAATAAATAAATAAATAAATAAATAAATAAATAAATAAATAAATAAATAAATAAATAAATAAATAAATAAATAAATAAATAAATAAATAAATAAATAAATAAATAAATAAATAAATAAATAAATAAATAAATAAATAAATAAATAAATAAATAAATAAATAAATAAATAAATAAATAAATAAATAAATAAATAAATAAATAAATAAATAAATAAATAAATAAATAAATAAATAAATAAATAAATAAATAAATAAATAAATAAATAAATAAATAAATAAATAAATAAATAAATAAATAAATAAATAAATAAATAAATAAATAAATAAATAAATAAATAAATAAATAAATAAATAAATAAATAAATAAATAAATAAATAAATAAATAAATAAATAAATAAATAAATAAATAAATAAATAAATAAATAAATAAATAAATAAATAAATAAATAAATAAATAAATAAATAAATAAATAAATAAATAAATAAATAAATAAATAAATAAATAAATAAATAAATAAATAAATAAATAAATAAATAAATAAATAAATAAATAAATAAATAAATAAATAAATAAATAAATAAATAAATAAATAAATAAATAAATAAATAAATAAATAAATAAATAAATAAATAAATAAATAAATAAATAAATAAATAAATAAATAAATAAATAAATAAATAAATAAATAAATAAATAAATAAATAAATAAATAAATAAATAAATAAATAAATAAATAAATAAATAAATAAATAAATAAATAAATAAATAAATAAATAAATAAATAAATAAATAAATAAATAAATAAATAAATAAATAAATAAATAAATAAATAAATAAATAAATAAATAAATAAATAAATAAATAAATAAATAAATAAATAAATAAATAAATAAATAAATAAATAAATAAATAAATAAATAAATAAATAAATAAATAAATAAATAAATAAATAAATAAATAAATAAATAAATAAATAAATAAATAAATAAATAAATAAATAAATAAATAAATAAATAAATAAATAAATAAATAAATAAATAAATAAATAAATAAATAAATAAATAAATAAATAAATAAATAAATAAATAAATAAATAAATAAATAAATAAATAAATAAATAAATAAATAAATAAATAAATAAATAAATAAATAAATAAATAAATAAATAAATAAATAAATAAATAAATAAATAAATAAATAAATAAATAAATAAATAAATAAATAAATAAATAAATAAATAAATAAATAAATAAATAAATAAATAAATAAATAAATAAATAAATAAATAAATAAATAAATAAATAAATAAATAAATAAATAAATAAATAAATAAATAAATAAATAAATAAATAAATAAATAAATAAATAAATAAATAAATAAATAAATAAATAAATAAATAAATAAATAAATAAATAAATAAATAAATAAATAAATAAATAAATAAATAAATAAATAAATAAATAAATAAATAAATAAATAAATAAATAAATAAATAAATAAATAAATAAATAAATAAATAAATAAATAAATAAATAAATAAATAAATAAATAAATAAATAAATAAATAAATAAATAAATAAATAAATAAATAAATAAATAAATAAATAAATAAATAAATAAATAAATAAATAAATAAATAAATAAATAAATAAATAAATAAATAAATAAATAAATAAATAAATAAATAAATAAATAAATAAATAAATAAATAAATAAATAAATAAATAAATAAATAAATAAATAAATAAATAAATAAATAAATAAATAAATAAATAAATAAATAAATAAATAAATAAATAAATAAATAAATAAATAAATAAATAAATAAATAAATAAATAAATAAATAAATAAATAAATAAATAAATAAATAAATAAATAAATAAATAAATAAATAAATAAATAAATAAATAAATAAATAAATAAATAAATAAATAAATAAATAAATAAATAAATAAATAAATAAATAAATAAATAAATAAATAAATAAATAAATAAATAAATAAATAAATAAATAAATAAATAAATAAATAAATAAATAAATAAATAAATAAATAAATAAATAAATAAATAAATAAATAAATAAATAAATAAATAAATAAATAAATAAATAAATAAATAAATAAATAAATAAATAAATAAATAAATAAATAAATAAATAAATAAATAAATAAATAAATAAATAAATAAATAAATAAATAAATAAATAAATAAATAAATAAATAAATAAATAAATAAATAAATAAATAAATAAATAAATAAATAAATAAATAAATAAATAAATAAATAAATAAATAAATAAATAAATAAATAAATAAATAAATAAATAAATAAATAAATAAATAAATAAATAAATAAATAAATAAATAAATAAATAAATAAATAAATAAATAAATAAATAAATAAATAAATAAATAAATAAATAAATAAATAAATAAATAAATAAATAAATAAATAAATAAATAAATAAATAAATAAATAAATAAATAAATAAATAAATAAATAAATAAATAAATAAATAAATAAATAAATAAATAAATAAATAAATAAATAAATAAATAAATAAATAAATAAATAAATAAATAAATAAATAAATAAATAAATAAATAAATAAATAAATAAATAAATAAATAAATAAATAAATAAATAAATAAATAAATAAATAAATAAATAAATAAATAAATAAATAAATAAATAAATAAATAAATAAATAAATAAATAAATAAATAAATAAATAAATAAATAAATAAATAAATAAATAAATAAATAAATAAATAAATAAATAAATAAATAAATAAATAAATAAATAAATAAATAAATAAATAAATAAATAAATAAATAAATAAATAAATAAATAAATAAATAAATAAATAAATAAATAAATAAATAAATAAATAAATAAATAAATAAATAAATAAATAAATAAATAAATAAATAAATAAATAAATAAATAAATAAATAAATAAATAAATAAATAAATAAATAAATAAATAAATAAATAAATAAATAAATAAATAAATAAATAAATAAATAAATAAATAAATAAATAAATAAATAAATAAATAAATAAATAAATAAATAAATAAATAAATAAATAAATAAATAAATAAATAAATAAATAAATAAATAAATAAATAAATAAATAAATAAATAAATAAATAAATAAATAAATAAATAAATAAATAAATAAATAAATAAATAAATAAATAAATAAATAAATAAATAAATAAATAAATAAATAAATAAATAAATAAATAAATAAATAAATAAATAAATAAATAAATAAATAAATAAATAAATAAATAAATAAATAAATAAATAAATAAATAAATAAATAAATAAATAAATAAATAAATAAATAAATAAATAAATAAATAAATAAATAAATAAATAAATAAATAAATAAATAAATAAATAAATAAATAAATAAATAAATAAATAAATAAATAAATAAATAAATAAATAAATAAATAAATAAATAAATAAATAAATAAATAAATAAATAAATAAATAAATAAATAAATAAATAAATAAATAAATAAATAAATAAATAAATAAATAAATAAATAAATAAATAAATAAATAAATAAATAAATAAATAAATAAATAAATAAATAAATAAATAAATAAATAAATAAATAAATAAATAAATAAATAAATAAATAAATAAATAAATAAATATAAATATATCATCACGGCATTTACCCATTGTTGGGTGTGCCAATTTGCTTTGTACGCAGACATCGGTAATGATGATGACATATTTGTAAGTGCGGCGTTTACCAGACGTCACCTAACGGGCTCTCATTGCTGGCACCAGAGTGCACCACAGGGATCAATTTTGTGCCATTTAAAATACGAAATATTTGGCGTCGGTCGGGATCGAACCCGGTTCCTGAGATTCGCGACCAGACACTCAGGCACGCGGCCACGAGACCCCATTTTAAATACCGGGATAGAATAGAATTCACTAATCCAAAAATGTGGATTAGTTTAACAATTTTTGTGAATCGTTAAGTTTTATTAATCTAAATACTTACGTACTTATTTACTTATGCTGGAAACTGTATTGAATTATTTTTCTATTGTTCTATTTACTTTTTTTTTCAAACGTTACTAATATTATTTTGAAATGATTAGTTCTTTGATAGTGACATTTATTTGTCAGTTACATACATTTGAATAACTAGGTTTTGTTTGTTTAAAGCGGAGGCTCTGAGATTTAAATTATAGATAAAGTATTATATAGAAAAAGTATTAATGCAAACCTATAGAAAATTTTATAATCTTTAATTTTTATAATAACATTACCCTCGAAAAAATAACATTTAAAGGTATTTTTCGCAAAAAAACTATTTTGAGCTTCTAGTAAAGTGCTATTTCCGGTTATTCGATTTTCACCAAAATCTAATGGGCTCTTTCCATTACAGAAAAGTTCGAAATACAAGGTTTTAAAATTTTCTGAATGATAGTATTTGAAAAAGTAATTTATAGTTTTGTTAGCAAAAGTGCATTATTTGTAAAGGGTAATACGAGAACTGAAAAGGGGACAATATTAGTATTTTTGAAACAAATAAAAATTCTCATTATATTTTATTTTCAAACCCCATAAAAGCATCTAATGAAGAAAGTAGGTATATTAATAAATGTTAGTAATAGTAAAAATGAGTTCATAAATCATGTTTGATATAATATGAAAATTCCTAATGTAAGCATTAGTTTTAAACTTTCTACACAATTCTTGACCTTGACTCGTCTTTGTCTTCCACATTGTCCATTATTAGCGTATCATAATGAATATTGCAAACTCTTGATAGTGTATTCTCACTGGGTTGGGATGATGAAAGTTCTGGTAAGTAAATGATGTAGCATCTGGTGGAGAAGCAATTTATCTTGGCAGTGGATGAATCTGCGGCCAGACCAGACCGAGACTGTCTAAGGGTGCGAGCAAGTCGTGCGGTAACGCGAAATGTCACACGATCGTAAAGTGTAAGCCATCTTGGTATTGACGGAAAATATCGACAACAAGAAGTAATGATGCGAATGTAATTTGCCATGATCGATATAACTTTCTTATTAATTAAGCAGTTATAATGGAATTTTTTATTTGGACAAACTATAAGAAAATTTAAGCAAACCTGATGATGCCTGAAAAGTCAAATATAATATTTGCTTGACAACTGTATCAATTATTTTGCCGTCTGATAATAGTACATTAAAACACAAGTATCATAAGGCAATCTGTTAACGTACGAGTCCAAGTTTGGAAAACGAGCCGCCAGGCGAGTTTTACAAAGGACGAGTGCGTCAACAGGCCTTATGATACATGTTTTTTATATTATTTTTTCTATTGAGGTAATTTTACAATTAGATTTTTTAAAAAAGGACTTGTCTAAAATATGAGTTGGTGTCTTTTTTATCAGTTATGTTGGTAGCGCTTCCCGCTAAAAATTAAAATTTCACATTTTGACAGTTTGTGTATCTTGTGATTTTGTCTGATTGTTTACATTAAAACATTGTATCAAGCATTATACAATTATGAAAGAGGAAAACCAATACGTACAATGAACTCGAAGGTTTATTAATGAACCATCCTGATTTGACATATCGGTAGTTCGTGTTGGTTATTATCATAAATAAAACTTGAATATAGGATTGAAGGACGTTACGTGGACCATCATGTCTTTTTATTGAGAAAACAGCATATAAATAAAACTCTTTAAATAATGAAATACTTTAATGAACAATTTATTGATTTAGACTTTTACATTCCACCATTTTGTCAACACTCACTACTCAGTTACACAGATAACGGCAACAGCTGTTCTTACAATTTTTAATACAAAACATAATATGGCATGTATTCGATAGTTCGCCACAACGTAGAACTGGAAATCATGGATTAAAACGTCAACTTTTCATATTTGTTTGCTAGTAGCCGCCACAAATTGAGTAGACAGTGTCAACATTTTCAAGTAACGTGCATCATACATTTCGTAACCTGCTTGGAATAACAATACATTAAATTCAAAATTGCATTACCATAAATTTAAATTGTAATAAATAAAACTTACCGTTTTAATTATTTTGACAAAGTAAACATGAGCGCCTTGTTTCTTGTTTCATAATTTTTTAGTTGAAATTTTAACTTCACAGATTCTTATTCTTTCTTAACAACACAGCTATAGCTATAAATTTATTTTCTTTCTAGTCCTATCACCTAGAGAAAGGATAAAAATCCACAATTAGAAATAATATTTCAACACAAATAATTTAACATTTTGAAGTTATGTCAGTTATGAAAACATGACTACCACCTCTAGAACATGAAAGGCGCCAAAAACAATACGTTTATAGATTTTCTAAACATCGTGTTTTCAGTGATAAACAGTGCTTTTATAGAAACATAAGAACACCGAAATAGAAAAAATATATAAATGTCAACATAGTTAATAGTACACGATTTATTACATATTATCAATTTCTGTTCAGTTTTGTTGGTTCTGTTCGTTTGTTTTTTTCGTTTATATAATTTTCATAGTGTTTTGTCGTTATATTTCATATTACATAGCTTTCATTGTGCGCGTTTTCTTAGTTTTTAGTTAGTAGTTCGTTAGTTTTGTTATTGTTCTCTTCGTTAATATTATGGAGATATGAACCTGGCTCTGCTAATGTTTTAAAATATCCAAAAGGAAAGGCCCTCCGAAGCGGGCAAAAAAAATTGGCGTATAATTTATACTGCATATATCGTGCCACGAATGCATACTCCAAATTAGAAAATGTCCAAATTGTGGCATCAGAACTGGGCATAGGACGATGTAATATTTGGAAAGCTATAAAAGAACATGAGGAAATCGGGTCATTCGGATCACCCCAGGAAGAACGAAATTAGTTTAGTACATTATTTTTTATATTTTGCGTTCATAATGAGGTCATTACGATACGCAATTGCGTATCGTAATGAACTTCATTTCGATACGCAATTTTTTGTTTTAGACGGTTGGTACTAGATGACGTTTCTTTAACCCATTTTTACATAATTTATTTTTAGTTAATTGACAAGTCATTTTAATAATATAATGTCGTTATTATTATTATTCTTTATTTAGGGAATATTATTTACATGAAAATGTACAAATATAATCACAAATTGAGTAAGTAAATGTTAATATAATGTTCGAATTAGTCCACATAGATGGACCTAGTAGTACTAAAAATTTGTAGATTGAACCTTTGAACGATAGAAAATTATTTTTAATTAATTTTAAAGCAAGTTTTAATTCAAATATAAGAAAAAATAAAAATTTCCTGTACACTGAGGCTGAAGGGTTAAATTGTCAAACGTCAAAGCTGGAAGATAAGAAATTTCAATATAACCTCAAAATTTCTTTTACTTAATCACTTTATTTAATGAATATAATAATAATAATAATACATATTTTCGTCTTACTTTGTATTTCAAAATAAGCAATCAAAACATTCTCTGTTACGCCTTTGACATTATTTTCTTTACACCATGTGTCAAAATTTGCAAATACTTTCTCATAAATCTCGCGTGATTTTTTAGGAAGTAGATTATTTCCTGTAGTCTGAGCTATATTACGTAGCTCAGGCGGAGTGCAACTGATTTCATCTTCCATGATTACACTAAATTCACTTAAATTTGTTCGTAAATATTGAAATGACATGAACTTTCAAATAATAATTGAATGTGGTCAATTCAATGTTACCAACTACAACATTTCACTTACAAATTTCCCTAAATCAACTCGGTTTAATATTAACAGTTTTTTTTAAATATTTTAGTTTGTAGAAGGTGCAAAATATAAAAAATAGTATAAAGAACTCATTTTATAAGACTTTTTTTCGCACTTGTCAATTAGAAAACTCGCTAACGCTCGTTTTCTAAATTTTGACGCGTGCGAAAAAAACATGTCTTATAAAACACGTTCTTTAATATACTATTGTTCATATTTAACAGTGTATATAGTTTATACGTATAATGTACATAATTTTAGAGTGTAAATATTTATATTTCAAAGGTGAACTATATTTTTATTTTACGTTGTTTTCTTTAAAATTTATTTGAATAATTTTTCATTTATGCATGCCCCTTTCGCCGAAATGTAGAGAAACGTACGGAGATTATAAGTAAGTATATGCATACATGTACGTACAAGACAAAATTACTGAAAAATGTCAATTATAAAGAATTTTTTTAAATCCAGGATGGAGCCAAAATTTGAATTTTTTATTTTAATTATTAAAATCAAAAAACAAAAATTATTTTAAAAAAACATTTATTGACATATTGACATTTCGTTTATATTTATTTCATATAATTTAGACATATTTATATATTTATAATTATACGTTAAGGAAGATCTGATGATGCTAATGTTGTAGCGAAACTGGTTATCAAATAAAATAATTGTGAAACTTAAAACCAAGTATTTTCAATAATTAAAATGAATAATAAGTTTCACCATGTAAGAGCTGACACAATTAAAGAAATTATTGAATTTTTTATTTAATACGTGTAAAAACGGCCGCGCTCGAAACGCCATCTAGTCTATAGTTAAAACGGATAGAGTATAGTATCTCATATGTATTTTAAAACGCCAAAATTCGTGAATCTATCCAGACAAAAAAGTGCAATTTAATACTGAAAAGTCGTACATAAAGTATAGTACTCACATGTAATGGCTATAACTTATTCGAGTTAATTAAATATAATACAATATTATATGTCATTTTATAAATGTGTTTCTCAATGAAATAACGTAGTTCACATTTAATTATAGTATTATGCAAATATATTATTTTATTTCATTAGCATTATAATGTATGGTATTAATAATTGAAGTATTGACATTTAATTTAAATGTGAGTAATGAATACAACGAAATGCTATTCAGCAAACTAAATTCTTAATAAGCGCAGCATGGCAAATTCACTGCAGAATAATTAACAGTACCTAATATTAGAATATTTATTAACGTGCCAAACAATAACATAAATGTAATTCCATCGGTAATAGTTATTCGTGTCTAAACTATATACATAATATAAATAATTAATACACATAAATATATGAAACATTAAACCACATATTTCTCACTCCTTAGAACCTTAGATACTGAAGTGAGCGATTTTCGGTAGCAAAATATCGCATCCGGACCACATGGAGTGAGTTAGCTGAGCTTGTTGTTATAACCATATAAATAGATGCTATACTTTCAGGTAGCATCTATGCACCCCAAAGAAATTTTTTAATCTTAGGTAGAATCTAATGGTGATATCGCTAGGGGTGTATAAATGACCGTTTTTGAGATATGGCCCAAAAATGGAAAACTGAAAAAATCGGAACCAGTCAAAAATAAAATCGTTTGAGATGATCCAGATCTACACTAGATCGCTTTGACAATGGATGTTTGGTGTACAGCATCATCAAAAGTGACGGAACATAGGTACACTGCTATGATCTCGAAAAAAAGCAACAGTGGTCATTTTGGGTCTTTGAGAATGAGCCGGCTCCAACAAAAGTTATTCGCGGAAAAAACGGAAACAAAAAGATGGTTGCCACATTTTTTGGAATTATTGGACATGTTTGCACTGTATCACTGGAGGATCGTCGTACTGTTAATGTTGAATGGTACACTACTGTTTGTTTGCCTCAAGTTCTCCAAAATGTTTGCAAAAAACGACCACGGGGAAGGATTATCTTGCATCAAGATAACGCTCGGCCGCATACTGCTGCTCGAAAGTTTATTGAATGCCCAAAACATTGAAATAATGGGTCATTCGCCGTATAGTCCAGACCTGGCACCTAATGATTTCTTTTTATTTCCACGTGTAAAGGATAAGTTACGGGGTTTATGTTTTACATCGAAGAAGCTGTTGACGCATTTAAAAATGAAATAAAAAATCTGATGTGGCCAGCACATTACCTTCCGTCAGTTATATAAGGTATTTACGAAAATTCTACCGCGGTGAACTGTTATTTTTTAAGAACGCAAGTGGTAAACAGGTTAGATCCATAACCTATGAAAAAATTTGGAAACTTAAAACAGGTTAGAAATTTGACGTCCTATTTTGAATACATTTCAACTTTTAACGCGCGCGCTTCGCTTTGCATCACTACCTTCTTTTGAGATTAGATTCTTCATTAATCCGGTAGATGGATCTGATAGATATTGAACAATTTTCGAACACGGTAACTTTTTACCACTCGTGTTTTCGAACACAGTCGATAGATGCGGTATCTACCGGTAGAATTTTCGTAAATGCGTATGTATTTTCTATAAAATCCATACAGAAAGTTCCTTGCAAAATATTCTAAATTTCTTGTATGTACATTACCTTTCGACAGTTGTTTGTATTTCATACAAATTCCATACAGAAAGTTTCGAGCAAAAAGAACCTATATTTCGAGTAAAATTATAACACAAATATACTACGAATGTGTCAACTGCACTTGACACTGACATCTTTCTATCATTATTTTCTTAATATAGTAGCTGTTTCTAGCATAGCCAGCTAATTTATGAAATTTAATATCTTTATAAAATTATAACTTTATATCCATTTAATATGAAGAATAAAATGCAGTCAAATCGTATAGAGAATAAAATGTTCTCTAATATTTATAATAACATTAAATGTGAAAAAATGATATTTAACATCGTTTTTTTAAGAAAAACTGTTAAAATCTTCAATTGCGGGTACTTCCGGTTGACCAATTATAACCAAAATCTAATCAGCTCTTCATATGGATGCAACGAAGAGGAGTACGAAAATATTATAATTTTTGGAATTGTAGTATTAGAGTTATCGTAGACGAAAATTTTGTTACATACACACACACACACACACACACACACACACACACACACACACACACACACACACACACACACACACACACACACACACACACACACATACACACACATACACACACAAACAAACACACACACACACACACACACACACACACACACACACACACATACACACACATACACACACATACACACACATATACAGACATTGTAAAAATAGTAAAATCATATTCTATGGACCTTAAAACGTATTTATTCATTAAAACTCACCTCCGAATTTTTTGACCAAAGACAATACCTTCCTTACCTAAAGGTGACGGAGGGTAAAAACTAACGCCGGAAGATTGGAAAAAATGTTTTGGAGATTAGCTTTCACGGATTCAAAAATGCTTTGATTGTGAAGGGGAATGCCTTGAAAAATTATACTTATTATAAATTGTGTATTACTTTACTAGGCTCAGCGGAAATAGATCAGCCGTCGTATGTATAACGATTATAAAATTTCATAAATTTTAAGTGTCATAGTATTCCAGAAATCGTCCTTAAATATATTACATTAATTCGTCAAACAGGTAAATCGAACACGAGAAGGTAATTCTGAGTAAAATATATCCCATATTGGATTAGTTTTGTATTTCTATTACATCTCTTCTCTTATTTCATCTCCTTCCAACAATTTTTAATTTCACGTCACCGCAGAATTTATCTAGAAAGATATCACAACCTTGTATTACTCACATACTCGCATCCAATACTTTTTATTTGATTTGGCACAATGGAAACCCTTTCAATACTCCTTAGAAATATTGGTATGGAAGAGCTCACCTACATTTGATGTCCTAGTTGCAGCTGGTCTGCTATCTCATTTATCAGCGGTATTTATCGGAGAGGCTATCGCCATATATCTCACGGCGGATGGAATGTGTCCGGAGTCGCGGCTCCACCACACAAATCAACTTGACGCGAGCGGAGACACAAGTGCGACGAGGGCTACTGTGGATGTGGATACAACGGTGGCCAATACTGGAAAATTGTTATTGGGTCGCAATGATATAGTTGGATAATTTTGTCATGCGAATAATAATAAGAACTGAATATGTTAGTGGGTCTAATAATATGAGTTTGACTCAAAAAGAGGTTAACCCAAACAAATTATCAATTTTTTTTGTTAATAATGACTTAAATTTTGATATCATAGCTCAGTTTCTCCTGCGATAACTCCAATACTACAATTATAAATAATTATAATTCTTTCGCATTTCTCTTCATTACATCCATATCAAGAGCTGATTAGATTTTGGTAATAATAGGTAAATTTGAAGATTTTAACAGTTTTTCTTAAAAAAAAATCTGATGTGGCCAACACATAACCTCTCGCCAGATATTTTACCTGGTTGTACGCATAAAACGAAAAATATTTTTAAATACAAATACATATAGATATTCATGTCTCACTAAAAAATAATTCTCACATATATTTGCAATATCTATGGGATATTTTAAAATAAATTATGTACAATACTTACATTTTCTTTATATTCAATATCCTGAAATTTTCTTTTTCTACTTTTCTTTTTCTTTATATTCGTCATTTTTTCGCAAATTCCTTTTATATTCTTTTTTACGTATATTCTTTTGGGTTGTTGATTTTTTTTTATTTTCATAATCTTCATAATAATATACAAATATTTTTGACAGAGGCATACAAATATTTTTGACAGTGACATTTATGTATCAATTACAAACATTTGAATTTCTTGCCTTGTAGTAGTTTGATCTGAGATTTTTTACATCAAATTATTTTATATGCCTTTCTTTATCTCTAAATCTATAGAAGATATAATAATGAATTTATATTTATCGAATAAAGAATTTAACGTTCTTTAATATAAGTATTTACATAAATTTTCGATAAATAATATTTAGACGATTTTTTTCTTGTAACTACTACTTCCGGTTGTCCAATTGTTACCAAAACTGACTGGACTCTTCCCATTATTGTTAGATTGAGGAATCCGTAGTTAAAAATGTCTTAAGTCTCATAGTATTTGAGATATAGTGAATCCAACATCCACACACACATCCCCACACACACACACACACACACACACATACGGACATCATCGTAAAAATGTTATAATCGGATACTAGGGACCTTAAAACGTGCTTATTCATTAAAATCTGGATATGCGATTTTTAGCATGAATACAATACCTCTCTTAGCGAGAGGTAAAAACAATGTTAAATATCATTTTTACCTTCCGACATCTTTAGGTAAGGAAGGTATTGTCTTTGGTCAAAAAATTCGATAATGATTTTTTAATGAATAAGCACGTTTAGGGTCCGTAGAATACGATGTATGTGTGTGTGTGTGACGATTTTTTTGGATCGCGTAACTCCAATACCACCTTTCCAAAAATTATAATTTTTGCGTATTCCTTTTCTTTAGATCCATATGAAGAGCTGATTAGATTTTGGTTATAATTGGTCGACCGGAAGTACTTTAATTGAAGATTTTAAAATTTGTTTAGCCTACTTTATTATAAAAGTGTTGCTAGTCAACCTTACATAAACATTTCCACCCGTAGGCTGGAAGCACGGATCATATATACCCATTACATATGGCCGACGACCACTAGAACAATTGAGACAATGTTGCACGTATCGCCGTTTGGCACTCGGAAGAAAAACTAATTGTGAAGTAAGCCATCTGGTGTGTATATAGGCAATATCAAGGAGGACCAACGACCCGCCATACTTTGGAATACACTAAATTTTTAAAGTAGAAAATCGTTTAAATAACATATGACCACAATTAGCGGAAAAAAAGTTTATTTTCCGATTTCATCAAATTTTGGAGCACATGGCATAAATGCATACATTTTTGAAATGTTTATAGATCAGAATAATAAAGAGTGAAAAATAATGTTGACAGCCGAGCAAAATAGCGGAGGAGCAACGTCATCGCAAAGAAAAAGTTCCGGGTCTGAATCCCTCTCAGGCATGAATGTTAGTAGTGTAGTGCACAGCCGTAAAATACAGTGTGTTCAAAAAAATTCCTAACTCAGAGTAGGCTATGTACAAAGAAACGTATGTCAATTTGACATAAGATATTGCCAAAATGTTTTTGTAAAGAAATCAAAGTTTTTCTTTCTGTATCTTCTTTTAGAAATGGAAACAAATTAGAAAACGGCGAATGTCAATATACTGTATCCTTCTTTATTGTCTATTCTCTTTAAAATTACATTTCAAGATCAATTTTGACAACTTGACTTTTAAATTGAATAATGATCAGACACACGTTTCTCTATTCATAGCCTACTCCGAGTTAGGAATTTTTTTTGAACACACTGTATCTAAAAGAAATATTTAAATTCTTGTATATTTTTTAAAATTAAAATACAATAAACATTTTTACGTATCATTAGCTGTACGTAACTGAACAGAAATTAACAATAGTCATATAATAAATCGTTTAGTACTTAATTTAATCGCTTTCTTTACTTTAAAGTGATTTTAAGTCAGATATAAATTTGACATAAATGACTAAAACACTACTTGTCTTACAAATTGAAATACCTCGGCTTTCTATAGATCAATTCGAAAATAGGATATTGTGTTGTTAGGAGTAACAGTAATACTTTGTGTGGCAAGCATGGAAGTTTGCACGACGAGCGAAGCGAGTCGGACAATTGCATGCGAGGCACACAAAGACACTTTTATTCCGAATGACACATTCATTTTTTTTTCAATCGCACTACTTTTCTTTTTATTCGCTAATTATATGTAGTTTCTATGGATATTTATATATTTTATTTCTACTCCGGCGGCGTAGAAATTAGCTATTTCTACGCTGGCGGCGTAGAAATTTCCAGCGGAGTAGAAATGAAGCTTCTACCTTGTGAATCAAGTCACAAAAAATGCTATTTCTACGACGTTTAAAAAAATTTAATTTTTTAATTTTATCGCGTCGGTAATATTACACTTTGCACCATCTAGGGTTTGGAAGAGAGATGAGATTGTCATTGCAGTTAGGAATAACGTAATTCGTATTTTCTAACATCTAAAAGAAATCGACATACTGTAATGATTTAGAATTAAAGATTATTCCTTAAAGAATGTAAAAAAGTTTTATAAATTGTTGAAGAATTTCTCAATTAACTTTCAATAATGTAGTAACTTCAAAAGATAATGTAAAATAATTTGGTATGGATACTTTAAAGAATATTTTGATCCTTTCAAAGGCAATTTACTAATTTGCATTAAAATTGTGTATATTTAACTTTATTATCTGCTGGTATTTAATAAGTTAATAAAGTTCAGAAGAACAAAATTATAACTTTTAAGAATATTCCAAACCATAGCTTATCTGTATTTGAAAATTAATCATTGAAAAATATGAGAGAAAATAATTTTCATAATAAACTCTTAATTAATACACTGTGGTTTTAGGCTACCTTTCTTTGTTTTAAGGGAAAATATTCAAAAATTGTTTATAATCTTTTGAAGAGAAAACTTAAGTGAATTTTAAACTAATACACTTTTTGTTATGATACGAAATTAAAACAATTATCTACATTGTTGTTCATTTCACTCGTTGGTTTCTGTATAATCTGATGTACACAGATTTCGGTAATGTTGATAAATTTCCAGTACATTACCTTCAATCAATTCTATATATTTTGTACAAATTCCATACAGAAAGTTTCTTGTAAGATTCTATATATTTGCTGTAAATTATAACACAAACTCAATGTAAATTACACTTTGACACTGACATTTGTCAATCAGAATTTTCTTAATGTAGTAGATGTTTCCATGTTTATAGCACAGCTGGCTGCTTTGTGAAATTTAATTTCTTTATAATTTTTTAACTCTATATCCATTAAATGTGAAGTATAAAATGTAATCAAATTGTATAGAGAATAAAATATTCATAAATATTTATAATAACATTAAATGTGAAAAAGTGATATTTAACAGCATGTTTTCAAGAAAAACTGTTAAAATCTTCAAATTAGGGTTCTTCCGGTCGCCCAATTATAACCAAAATCTAATCAGCTCTTTATATGCATCTAAATAAATGGAATACGTAAAAATTATAATTTTTGGAAAGGTGGTATTGGAATTATGCGATCCGAAAAAATCGTCACACACACACATACATACATCCATACATACATACATACATATATACAAACATGCATACATACATCATCGTAAAAATAGTAAAATCGTATTGTAGGGACCCTAAAACGTGCTTATTCATTAAAAACTCACCATCGAATTTTTTGACCAAAGACAATACCTTCCTTACCTAAAGGTGACGGAAGGTAAAAAAACAGAATACAGGATTCTTAATTCAGGTCATACATTGTTTAAAAGTAAGGTAAAGAAAGTTACTTACAAAGTAAAGAACAGCTTGAAGAACAAAGATTGACTTTTATTCCGTACCCAGACATTAAACAAGAAATAATAGACTTGTCATTGCTGAATACCCAACGGTCCAAGACACTTTACACCCACAAAAAACATCATTAACAACGTCGAAGACAAAAACCTATGTTTATTTTTCCTCTCCTTGACCTTGCATACTCTTCGAAATTAATTGAAACTTTTTCTAGAATCTAGACAGTTGGATAAACAAAACAAAACATATGACTTCGTTGCTAGCGAACCGATGAGAAAATAGAGACGTGTATAAGTTGCCAAAGCTTGTGTGAGTGGAATACAATATGCAAGAAAGTCGCGTTAATACAAGAAAAATAAATAGGTCCAGACATAAATCCTGGAAGAATCGGCCAGAGGTCAATCGGAGCGTGGAAACTTGGGCATAAGGTGGCCCTGGATTTTTCGCAAAAAAGAATAAACAAATGTATGAAAAAATCAACGATAGCGAAACCATAAAATTTGTTGCGGCAATTTTTTGTCTAAAAACTAATGACAGATTTAATAAATACAAGGTGTTCATTGGAAATGGACCACCATTGCTATCTAAAGAACTATTAGAACTACAAATGTGCATGGGCAAATAATTTCTATGTTACAAGACTAATGTAACGAACGAAAAAATTCAACCAGTGGTTCTCTTCTCTATATATAATGGACTCACCTTTTTTATTTTAAATAAAAACAAACACTTTTTATTTGTCTTTTTCGGTCGAGGTCGAGAATTTAATACTTAATTCTGTTATGTTTTTTTAAGGTAGAAGAGCACTTACTGACCGTAATGCTTATTACGTTTGCTGATCGATGTAATAACAAATTACATTACCTTCCGTCAGATCGTAGTCAGATCTGTATATATTGTAAAAATTCAACACAGAGATTTTCTTGTACAAGATATTTACAGTACATTACCTCGAGTTCTATGTATTTTGTACAAATTTCATACAGAATTTTTTTTTCTATGAGATTATATATTTCCAGTAAAATTATAACACAAAGATACTGTCAAATGCCACTGACATTTGTCAATCAGATTTTTCTTAATATAGTAGATGTTTCCATGGTTATAGCACAGCTTGCTGCTATATGAAATTTAATTTCTTTATAAATTTATTACTCTATCCATTGAATATGAAGAAATCAAATCTTATACAGAATAAAATATTCTTTAATATTTATAATAACATTAAACGTGAAAAAATGATATTTAACATAGTTTTTTCAAGAAAAACTGTTGAAATCTTCAAATTAGGGTACTTCCGGTCGATCAAATGCAACAAAATCTAATCAGCTCTTCATATAGATGTAAAGAAAAAGAGTTTTCTGAATATAGCAGCTGTTTCCAGAGTTATAGCATAGCTGGCTAATATATGATATTTAATTTTTTTATAATTTTTTAACTCTATATCCATTTACTATGAACTATAAAATGCATTTCAATCGTATAGAGCATAAAATATTCTTTAATATTTATAATAACATTAAATGTGAAAAAATGATATTTAACATCGTTTTTTCAAGAAAAACTGTTAAAATCTTCAAATCAGGGTACTTCCGGTTGACCAATTATAACCAAAATCTAATCAGCTCTTCACATGGATGTAACGAAGAGAAATACGAAAGAATTATAATTTTTGGAATTGTAGTATTAGAGTTATCGCATTAGAAAATTTTGTCACACACACACACACACACACACACACACACACATACACGCGCACACGCACACACACATCATCGTAAAAATAGTAAAATCGTATTCTAGGAACCCTAAAACGTGCTTATTCATCAAAAACTCACAACCGAATTTTTTGACCAAAGACAATACCTTCCTTACTTAAAGGTGACGGAAGGCAAAAATTAAAGAGGCAGGAAATAATTTATTAAAAATAAAATAAATTATTTTATATTCAAAGAATATAATACTTTACGATGAGAAAAAGATCACCAGGATAAAAAATGTAAATAAACAAAAGAAAAGCAGCCATTTCACAGAAACTATATCAGCATATTTCTGCATAATTAACATTTCTTGTTTCGCTACAAGTTTATTTTATCTGGAAAATATGCATATAAACATGTGGAGAAAAATAAATATCTAGCGCAACAATCGCCGGTAAATCCAATTAGAAATTCTAAATCAGTTATCACTCCTGCAAGTACAAATATTAACATTAATATCGTTTGCTTTTACGCTAACTAAGTTATTAGACAAATGCATTGTTCACAGCCAGAAGTGCTGTTAACATGAGTTAAATAGTTTAGTTTAACTCTACTGACAACTTTGTATTATTAACATTCACTATAATGCGTACCATAGGTTATAAACGAACAATTTTGTAACTTCTATTACTCAAATGTACGACTACATATTATTTTACATCGTTTGCTTTTCACATTGTTTTAGAGAACAATGTGTTTTCCGACTCTGTCAAAATAGTGTGTGTTTGTGGGGGCTATACCAATAAAGTTTTGAAACCAACTGTGTAGCTTTTGTTTTTTGTTTCACAAAACACAATAAAAAATCTGATGTGGCCAGCACATAACCTCCCGTCAATTTCATGTTTATAATAGCAATGAGCTTCCGATTGATCGTTTGTAAACAATATCTAATTTCTCGTTCCAATAAATAGAAAACTCTGTAATACGAAATTTTGGATTATATTCTATTATGTTTTTCCTAGAAAAATCTGTTAAGAGCTCCAAATTAAGTACCACTTCCGGTTTATCATATTAGTATAGTCAAAATCGAGTTTTAAATACCAAATTTGATAAGTTTTGGATCATGTTTTTTCAAAAAATCTGTTCATAGCTTTCTGTAAAGTACTACTTCCGGTTTATCAATTTTAGAAAAAAAAAATATAATACGATGTTCTCATTAATATAAAAATCTTAAATACCAAATTTGAAAAGTTTTGGATTGTATCAATATATTTTTCATGAAAATATGTCCAGAACTTCAAATAAAGTATCACTTCCGGTTTATCAATTTTAGCCAAAATCTAATATGTTGCTTCCCTTCATATAAAAGTCTTAAATACCAAATTTGACAAGTTTTGGAATATATCAAAGTATGTAAGTATCACTTCCGGTTTATCAATTTTAGAAAATATATAATATGTTCTTCTTATTAACATAAAAGTTTTAAATACCAAATTTGAAAAATTTTGGTATATATCAAAATATTTTTCACGAAAATCTATTCAGTGTTTCAAGTAAAATATCATTCCCGTTTTACCAATTTAACAAAAATCTAATATGTCGTTCTCATTAATCTAAAAGTCTTAAATACCAAATATGACAAGTTTTGAAATGTATCATAATATATTTTTCATGAAAATCTGTTCATAGCTTCAAGTAAAGTATCACTTCCGGTTCATCAATTTTAGCCAAAATCTAATATATTATTTCCATTGGTATGGAAGTCTTAAATACTAAAATTGAAAAGTTTTGGATTATATTTTAATGTCATTTTTCATTAAAAACTGTTACGGGCTCCGAGTAAAGTATCACTTCCGGTTGTCCAATTTTACCCAAAATCTAATCAACTCGTTATATGAATGTATAAAGCTTAAATACGAAAAATAGAAATTTTCGGAAGTTGTAAGAGTTATCGTGGACGAAAAAATTGTCAGGCACGCACGCACGCACGCACACATACACACACACACACACACACACACACACACACACACACACACACACACACACACACACACACACACAAACACACAGACATCATCGTAAAAATAGTAAAAACGTGTTGTGGGGACCCTAATTCGTGCTTATTTACTGAAAACTCACCATCGAATTTTTGGCACGATTACATTACCTCCCTTACCTACGGTATGACGGGAGGTAAAAAAGGGTAGAGTAATAAGTTAGATAACATCTAATAAATGTGAAATTTGCACAAAGCAAGTTACAATATTTATATATACCGTGTGTCTATCTTAAAGATGTACATAGGAGATTAACATGGGAAATCAGTTTTTTACAATTTCTTGCGCGTCTAATTATTTTAAGCAAAAACGCGTCAAATAAAAGTTATAGGGCATAAAATTCTGCATCTAAGTCAATAAATAGAATTGCCTTTATATGTTTTGTAACGAAAGAAATTAATTATGAAATGTCGACAATTATGTTGAAAATATCGACAGCCATGGAACTGAACAAAAATAAATAAATGCTTGACGTTTTATCTGTCACAACGTAAGTTAATTTATTTGACGTTTCTGACAATTTGATAAAACGTCAAGCATTTATTTATTTTTTGTTCAATTCCATGGCTGTCGATATTTTCAACGTAATTTTCTAAATTTTCATATTTAATTTCTGTCGTTACAAAGCATGTAAAGGTAATTATGTTTATTGATTTAGATGCAGAATTTTATGCCCTAAAACTTTTATTTGACACGTTTTTGCTTAAAATAATTAGGCGAGCAGGAAATTGCATAAAACTGATTTCCCATGTTAATCTCCTATGTACACCTTTAAGACAGACACACGGTATATATAATTTAGAAAAACAATCTGTGATAATAAATTCTATAACTCTTAACAAAAAAGACTGAGAATGCAAATAAAAAATAAATTGAGGTAGGTCTGGAACTTCCAAAAAGAAAAATTAATATGTAAATCTTGGTAATACTCTAAATTGAAATGTACGAGAGAGAAACTAGAAAGTTCAAATGCGCGAAATCCAAGTGCCAAATGTCGCAATAGAATTCAAATATCGTAAAACCAAATGATTATGTCTTTAAATTTGCGATCTATAAAACAACAATGAAAGCAAATAGTCTTCCTCGGCCACCGCAGACTGCATCCAATTTTAAATTCGTCAAGTCCCGCATTCCAGACAATCTAGATTTACTATTGGTGACAAATGAATCAAAGAAGACTTTAGAAGTTATCGATCCTGATAAAAAAGGTTGGCAAGCACTGATCTAGGAAGCATCATGATGAAAGGGAGGTTTTCAACCTTTTATATTTGCGATCTAAAAGACAATCAGCAAAAACATTTTAGAGATAAAATAAAAGTATGCTTTATAAGATATAAATGTATAAGTACGTACATAAATTCACTTTATTACTGTATAAAACGTTATAGTTTCTTTATTGTCCAAATCATTTTTAATATTCTAACTGTATGGATGTTTTATACCAGAGTCCAACAGAGATAAAAATAAAATTATCAACTTCTGGATGTAAATTACACCCAAGTCAATTCATGTTTTTTTTTATAAAGCTTTAAATAAGATTATTATCCTGATTATGAAATACAAAAGTAGATCCTGGCATCTGCTAATTGCAAGCAATTTTATAAATAAACCAATTTCTGAACTTAAATATAAGTTCCTACTGACCTTGGTTAACGTTTTTAAATTAATTTCCTACACAATATGGATTTGGCCTGTTATAAAATGTGTCATAGAAAAGTATGAAATAAAAAATCTGGTGTGGCCACCCGAGTCACAAAAAAGATTAGGCTAATCCTTATTTTTGGAATAGCGAATTTTATACTAATTTGGTAGATTATTTCTTAAAATATAATCTAATCCAAGTAACTACCTTTTTTGATAATAAAATGAAGATTAAATTTTAAATACCGGGATAGAACAGAATTTACTAATCCAAAAACTTATTTGCGAATTGTTAATTTTTATTAATTTAAATACATATCTACATATTTACTTATGCTGGAAACTTATTTGAGAATTGTTAATTTTTATTAATCTAAAGACATATCTACAAATTTACTTATGCTGGAAATTGTTTTTATTTCTTTTCCTATTGTTCTATTTACTTTTTTCTTTTTAAAACGTTACTATTATTAATTTGAAATGATTAGTTCTTTGACAGTGGCATTTATCTTTTAGTTACATTTTGAATAACTGCGTAAGGAGTTTCGTTTAATTAAAGCGTAGGCTCCGGGATTTAAATAATAAATAATTTTATAACTTTATCCATAATATATGTAGAAAAAGTATTAATTCAAATCTGTAGAAAATTTTATAATCTTTAATTTTCATAATAACATTAATCTCGAAAAAATAACATATAAAGGTATTTTTCGAAGAAAAAATATTTTGAGCTTCAAGTAAAGTGCCATTTCCTGTTATCCGATTTACACCAAAATCTAATGGGCTCTTGCTATAATAGAACAAGTTCGAAATACAAGGTATAAAATTTTTATGAATAATAGTATTTGAGTTAGAGTGGAGGATCCAAACATACACACACACACACACACACCCACACACACACACACACACACACACATATATATATATATATATATATATATATATATATATATATATATATATATATATACAGACATCATCGTGAAAATGTTAAAATTGGATTCTAGGGACCTTAAGATGTGCTCATTTACCAAAATCTCGATATGCCCGCTAATACTTTAATTTTTGCTCATTTTCTACCTATTTCAAGAACTAAATAACAGCTAATAATAATATAAAACGACAATGTCCATTTGCGCTCGAAACACACACAAGATTTTTTCTACAGTCGCCACAATGGGGTCCTCCAGCATAACAAAACTTTATTTTTTATATATTTTTACTTATCGGTATTTTCCATTCTTCTTGAACTATTGCTTTAATCTAATCTAAGCATTTTATACTTTCGTTTTTGTAAATGAATGTCCTATTTTATTTTCACAGCAGTGCGGCATTTTGTTTGGTTATGTAAGTGGGTAATGTGTAACTACAGTGTCATTAATTCTTGACTTAACGTTTCCATTAAGAATGTAGCCAAGTAACATTTCTCAACATTGTATAGTTAGAAATTTGAGGAGCGAGCGTTTTTTCTACTTTGTCGCTCTAGAGCGGCAAAGTGACATTTTGCGTTGACAAAAGAAAGCGCAAATGGCTACTTTGTATATAGACTGTAGAAAAAATAAATTTTGTTAATAGCCGCTAACAATAGAACAAAACAAACCATAACAGGTGAACAGTATTCTTGTATTTTATGTTAAAATAGTACCACTAGTGACATCTGTCGTCACAATGTGATTTCAGACCATATGTATTTCTAGTTACTAAGTTCTTGGTTGTATTCAAGGTTGTAGTTTAAAAAGTGTAAGTATTAAATTGTGTTATTAAGTACATAAAGCGTAAATAGTAAATAAAGTGAATATTGAATACTTTGACGTATCTTGACATTTTCATCCAAATGACATTTTTCTTTTAAAAGTTATTTTAAATTTGTTTAACCGAAGATTGTGGCGTTGCAAAAAATTATGTATATAACTCGTGACTAAACGGTGCTTTTTACTACCTTATACGAAGTAAAGGTAGTATTGTAATCGCGAAAAATTTCGGTTTTGAGATTTCAACGGAAATATCCATTTTGACCATCCCTGAATCCTACATAATTTCCAGAAATTGTACTTTATTTGAAGCCTATAATAGATTTTAATGAAAAACTATTTTAAAATATAATCCAAAACTTTTCAAATTTGGTATATAAGACTTTTATGTCAATTGGAATAAGATAGTAGATTTTGGTTAAAACAGGCTAACCGGAAGTGATATATTACCTGAAGTTGTTAACAGTTTTTCTTCACTAAAATGGTTTCATTTTGATTTTAAAAATAAATGCTTCAAATAAGAGTTTTAGAGAATTAAATTCTGCGTCTAGCACATTTTTAAATTAGCCCTTTGTATAAGCGAGATATGTAGATTTAAATCTCATACACTTTTTGGTTTTTGTAATGAAGCTTGCTATGGATTAGGACAAAAAATAACAAAAAGATAAAAAATAGATGTTAATGTCAAATTACGTCAAATATGTGCAATTTTATAATTGGGTCTATACTTCATATTGGTCTTGCGTTCAAGGAAATCGTGTGGTGTCCACATCAGATTTTTTTATTTGTGAGCTTACTCATGAAAAAATACTATAACAGAATTATTCCTTTATTGAATGAAATAATAAAAGACAATAGCTTGAATGGCCGAATCTTGTTGAAAGCCTAAATCATGATAGCAGATTCGGT
Source organism: Harpalus rubripes (assembly GCA_963082715.1). Lineage (NCBI taxonomy): Eukaryota > Metazoa > Arthropoda > Insecta > Coleoptera > Carabidae > Harpalus > Harpalus rubripes. Next base: position 4,948,559 of record OY720449.1, on the reverse strand, counting down.
AAATCTTGCGCTTGTGTGATTCTGTTCTTTCTTTTTGAAAACCCTGCTGGACGTATTTGCCGGGAGAAGTCAGCCACGATAATACGGATCTTGGAAATCATGGCGACATCGGCAGCTTGAAAAAAGATAATCCAAAACTCATCTTTACAGCCGAACTTCTAAGTCGCTTCACGGCTTACGAACATGTGTCAATATCGCAGGAAACTTCTTAAATAACCGAGCTTTAGACGGTGTTACTCCCACGGGCAACAGCAAATAGAAGAAGGTATAGTTGATTGCTGAATCGAACGCAGGCAAAAACTGTTTACAAATTTCAACTCAGAAAGTGTGACGGGTGAACGATGTAGGAAGTTAGTGGATTAAAATCTTGCAATTTTTAATATTTTATGACTTAGGGGCTTATTCAGAACTCAAAATTTGTGTAGTTGTTATGGTCTTTATGGTTGTTATGTACTATAAAGATTGTTAAAATCGAATTTGGTATTCTCAGTACTGAAAGTGGTTACTGTCAACAATTGTTACGCGTTTTGACAGTCTTTATCATAACGACTGCTAAAACTATGTGTTTATGGTTGTTATCACGTTGTTATTTGACATGTGACAGGTTATTATATCAATCAAATATCAATATTGACCTTTCCGCCAAATATTGGTGTTTTTATATTTTTTATTATACATGCATCATAATCCCTCTTTAAAACACGCCAAAGCGTGTTTAAATCGACCATAAAAACACGCTAAATTTTTGAGTTACCTAGGTAACGAAAAATGACAATTAATATGAATAACAACTAAAACAATTATTATTATTGGTTTTTATTTAAATTTATATAAAAATTACAATTTTTGTTGTCAGCAATATGGAAATTACAGGATTTTAACTGGGTATTTATAGTTTCGCTGTCGCCGTTTGCTGGAATGTCTATATTATCTTTTAATATAGTTTGTGTACTGGTAAGTGCCTCTCCAATGCGTTTCGTGACTGATATTTTGTTCTGTATGGATTCTTCAATATATCCACTCGCTACCGTTGATGATTTCCATCCTACTTGGCGCTTCAGTTCATCCACACTCATTCCGCTGTTTGCCATGATTGTGGCAGAACTGCGCCTGAACGCGTGTCCGGTATACTTTGTAGCGTCAGGAAGATTTAAGAAACGCGCCAGAAGAGAAGGACATTTTCCAAAAGTATTAATTCCAACGACTTGTTTAATGCATTTTCCATTGGCGTATTTCAAAAATACTCTATCCGTAGATATATTTTCTGGACGTAGAGATAGGTATTTGTTAAATAATTTGACATACGATATGTCATCATTATCAACCACAGCAAACTTTCGACCTTTTTCGGTTTTTGATGGTCGAATATTAATAATTAAAACAGAACCTTCTTTTTTAATATCAGACAGGCGCAAATCACATAATTCATATCTCCTGCATGAGCCAAATATTCCACATATGGCTACCACCTTTAAAATAAAATATTTATTAAATTTTGTAAAAAATATCATAATCTCGCGCTTACCTTCAAAAATAAGTAGGTATTATCTGGGGCTTCAATAAAAAAATTCCTTAACTGTTCTTCCGAAAATACGAAAGATTTTTTCGGCTCGTAGCCTTTATTAACGCTTTTCATGAAAGCATGCAATTTATGAAAAGTAGCTATGTTTACTCCTTTCTTAAGTTTTAGCATTGCTTGTAATTTGGAATGAATGCACCATAATGATGAAGGTTTATACTGATTTGACTATAACGAAACACAAAATAAGTACAATAAATTTCACAAGTTACCGTTATACCATTTGGTTCATATAGGCCAGCATGAGTGTTTCATCCACAGTTACGGCATTTTTATTTTCCATCCATTTATTTAATTTTTCGTATTCCTTATAATACGCGTCTTTAGATTTAGGCGGAATTAATCTTAACTCCGCCTGTTCAGCTAATTCTTTAATTTCATTCATTTCTCACTCTCACAATCACGTGAAAAAATATTGACTTGTTGACAACTTAAACAATACGAATAATTGCTAACTGTCTCCTTGGAAACGCTTAAACTCACTGGATCAAAAATCAAAACCGTATGATTTGCAATAATTTTCAGTTTTAAATGGTTATGATGCATTTATAATAAAAAATAGCGTATGATACACGTGTATAAGCTAGCCTTTAAAGCACTACGACATTAAAGACACTCCGCTACGCGTCGCGGCTTTAAACTTGTCGTGCGTGCTTTAAAGGCTAGCTTATACACTTATATCATAATATACTATTAGCATAATGCAGTATATTATACGCATAGATTACGCTTCGACTTGAATAATGATCATAACAACGATAAAGAGTGGGGTGGAAGAAAGTTACTTTTGACATCCTGTGGTATTCTTGAAAACTCTTTGTGATGTGTGATGTTTCTCTTACATATTCAGTCAAAATAAAAAAATAAAAAATCTTCCCATAAATTTTCAATCACGTTGAGGTCATCAGTAGGAATTAACAAAGCCATTCTAAGTAATGTAGAAGTTTCTAAATATGACATAAATATCACATTGTTCTTTAGTTGTTTTGGGAAAACGTTCGCGTACTAAATATAATTAGCAATTCATTATTAAAAAAAATTTAAAGCATTGACAGTTAGGTTCATGTATGTTTCATGAAGTTAGCGATTGTCAAATAATCTGGTTCATTCACAAGTATTATTTTGTAAAGATTGTTAATAATACAGACGTAGGTTCTGAATTGACAAATTCATAAGGATTGTTACAAATGTCTTTATGATAACAATCTTTCGCCTTAATTCTGTAAGAAAGTTGTTAAGCTTTAGCAACGTTGCTAAAGATTGTAACCAATAAAAACAAATGTAAAGCCTGTCATTTTCATGTTTTAATAAGTGTTTGCAATTATTATTGGTTATTGGATATAGCAATGTTGTTAAGAGTTAGCAACTTTCTTACAGAATTAGGGGGTTTATATGCATAGCAACCTTTATGACTGTATTTCTTTGAATAGGCCACTTAGCTAATACAAAAATTGTAACTCGAAATTATAGAATGAACTTAAAGAACCTCTATTCAAAAGAAAGAGTTAAAACCAGAACAATACACCGGGTGGCCATTAAAAAACGAAACCTGTTAGAAACTCTATTACTACGGATTACGTTGAAATAAAGAGATTTTAAATTTTTGTCTCTTATAATCGCTATACAAAAACGCTGAATTACAGATAAAACTTCAACATAACCTATCAGATAATATTAACATCTCTGAGGGCGTTCTTCAGGGTGAATTATTAAGCCCCTTACTATTCACTATTTTTATAAATGATTTAAAGAAGTACTTTAGCTCAGGCGGACTCACCGGCATTATTATAGACTGTAAAAACGATTATGTTGTTAGCTTATCAGATGATTTGGCTTTATTAAGTCATTCGGTTACAGATGTCCAAAGAAAATTACGCATACTTCAATCATATTGCAATGTAAATAATCTTACAGTTAATATAGATTAAACAAAAGTAATGATCTTTCACAAAGGCCGAAAACCTGAAAGAACTCCGATTTTTACCTATAACAATGAAAAGTTATGAATAGTGGACTCTTTTAATTATCTTTGTGTAATATTTTCAGCATCAGGTGGTTTTAATAAAGCGGCAGTAAATAGTATAAATAAAGGTGCAATCGCAATACAAAAAATCTGATGTGGCCAGCACATTACCTTCCATCAGTTACTTATATTTTGTACAAATTCCATACAGAAAGTTTCTTGCACAAGATTCCATATTTCAAGTACATTACCTTCTGTCAATTCTATATATTCTGTACAAATTCCATACAGAAAGACATATGTCAATCAGCATTTTCTTAATATAGTAGCGGTTTTCATGGTCATAGCATAGCTAGCTGCTTTATGAAATTTAATTTCTTTATAATTTTTTAACTCTATATCCACTGAATCTATTATCATTACTAATGTATGTGTACGAAGCAAATTGGCACATCCAGTAATAGGTAATATGCCGCGATAATACATATATTATTAAAATTATTATTGCAAGAGGAAGGCAACATAAAACTTAAAAAAAAAGAACTTGAAATGTTAATGCCTGAAGGTTATAAAATATTTTATTGGTTGGTAATAGAAGTAGAACTTAAAAGTTGATGAACTTTATGTGGTTATCAACCAAATATGTAAGGTTGACAATCTGCTACTTTTTTCAAGTAATACTTTCGAAATCCATTATTATTTTAATTCCTGAGAAAAATGGACCTTTTATTTTTGCTCACTAAAATTAATTTGCATGCATAACTGAACAATAACTGCCAAGATATTCCGTAATGAATTGGAAAAATGTTCCCGGTACTTCAATTCTCTTTGTTGTTTTCTTTTCAATGTATTTTTAGGTTATAATTTTTTTGGAAGCAGAAGCATTCGTGTGACGTTTATTAGACGATAAAATATAGACGTTTTTATTTGTATCATTTCTAGTTTAGTCACGTATGACAACATCATTGTTTTCTTTTCGACATTTACGTTTTTTCGAAGAATTCTTTTATTATCCTCACGGAAATTTTTTCGTCCAAAAATAGATAGGCCGGTAAATACATAATACATTAAAGTAATTTGAATTAGTCAAACATGATTTGTAATTTCAAGAGTTTAGTTTTTTTAATTGACAATGAAGAGTGCTCTGGAAATGAAAAATCAGTCAAGTTAACTACCACGTTATCGAAGCAGGAAAAAAGTAATAAAATGTTTATAGTTAATTCATTAAACAGAAAAACTCGTTAAACTTTGTCATTTATGCATGGCTGGTTCACTGTACATGTCGAGGCTAAAAATAATTTCAAGCGACAAAATAAAAATGTTACCCTAAAACAACTGAGATGTGACACTTTTGTATTAAATAAAAACGGAATAAAGTTTAATTTATATTCTTCCTCGCGTAATATTTTCGTCCTGGTAATACTCTTTTCATATACAAAGTAAATTTATGAAAAAAATTCTGACGCTGGTTGTTTTAGAAAATGCAATATTTCACATTTATACTGCATAATAATTTACTATTAACTAAATTTTATCTTTACTTTAACACTTTAAATAAAAATTAAAGTTGTAAAAATTAACATAGTCTTAAAGTAATTTTGATTAAAGTCTTCAAGTAAGCCTGGTTATGAAAACGGCCTTAAGTAATCAAAATTCAGAAAAATAATTTAAATTAATTTTTTTTTTAGATATTTAATTAATATAAACCTAAATATCAAAGTAAAAATGCAAACGTTTTCATAAGGTTCTACTATAGCAGTATGCTTGAATATGTCAAACACGTGAGTACACGCGAATAACGAACGAAGGGGTGCGGAAATCACCGAGTGAATACAAGAAGAATGCTCCGGATCGGTTATGTGTAGATAGGGGAAAGGGTAGTATGTTCTGGAATTAAATTGGCCAGATCTAGGTACCTTTAAGCGGTAAAACAAGCGCGCCAGTGAAGTATTAAGTTAGAATTCGTAATAGTCATGTGGTGCGAATATATTTGTTATTATTTTTTGTTTATTGGTATACATTTGAGCCTATTCTATAACAAAATAGTTAGTTTTTAATTTTTAGCAACTAGTTAAAATTGATATCCAATATTGATATACTTATAGTTTATTCTGTAACTTAACCACGACCATGACCACAACAACCACAAAATATTTGTGGTCGTCGTGGACACGAAAAAGTAGCCAAAACTTTTAGGAACCACATTCCGAAATTGAATCGCGATCCTGAAATTATGTTTTGGTTACATTACGGAACGCATAACCAGAACCTTGGTCACCGCGGTTAAGTTACGGAATATACTATAAATGAGGTGTTGTACGGTTTTTTTTCTTTGCTTTAATCAAAAAAATAAGAAAAAATATTTAGCCCCAATTTTTATTTTTTTCATATTCTTTATTCATGAGAAAATTGTCTTTGAAATTATAATGTATGAATTTCCGCTTCCCCTTTCGCCTGATGACGTTCGAAAGGACCTAACCAATGAGGGTGTGGCTTACATTTGCCACCGACGGAATTTAAACGAGTGACAGTCATGTCAGCTGTCAACTACTACTGATTTTTGTAGTTGGACATAATCAAATATGGTTGTAAAACTGTGTTTTGTGCAGTGTGCCCAAATAGAACTGATAATAGGGGAAAATATGCCTAGTAGTGCCTCAAAACGAAGAAAGATAAATGAAATGGTTGTCGCAAGCAAAGATAAAAACATAAAATCAAAACTTCTTTGTTGTAAAGATCATTTTGATATAAATATAAATATTTTTATAATTAAATAAGAACTATAGAATACATTTAATTTTTTAGTTGGAAAATGATGAACTAAGGCTACGGTTTCTTACACCGGCTAATCTTTGCACTACTGGAGCATAAGAGAGATTGATAAATCCAGGATAAAACATTACTAGACGGTATTTCTTAAGACCACTACTGACGATAATGTCAATTTCCAATTGTTCTTGATACGAAATAAATCCAAAAGTCAAAATAGAAAATAAAGTGTGGAAAAAAAGAGAGAACAAGGAAAATATTACACAGAAATAGACAAAGCAAACATGTAAAAATAATACATGGGATGAAATTTATAATGAATTTAATTTAATTAATGCTGACATGTGTCAAATTTATTTTACAGAATAAAATTTACTTCCTCGAACATCGATGGAGTAATTTATTCTGTAGATTTACTTACCTAGGATTTTTGTTTTGACGAAAATCTCTGGAATAAACTATTTTACTTTGCTAGTGTTTTACTTATCCATCTTTTATAATACTGGGCATTAAACTATGAAATATAACGCTATAATATAATAATAAATAACAAAGTACTACGCTAAAGAACCAAAAATCACGTTGCACTATTAGTCAGACCTTATGTCACACAGTTGTCACTAAAGCAATCATTGACGTTGATGTATGATACATTTGTTTTTTTCCAGTTTTATCATTGGCTAAAGTCTTTCTGACGTCACAGGCAGTGTAATTTGGCGCCAATTCAAACTGTTTAATACTGTAAATTAAGTAAATAAATATTAGGTATACATTTTTAAACCCATACAGTAAATAAATAAAACTTTTACATTAAGTCCATTATTCTAAAATATAATTAATATCTAGTATACTACAAGAAAGTTTCTTATTGTATTGCAATAACTATATTATGCTAATACCAAATCAGCATATTAATTTGCACAATTCACCATTGTATGAGAGAATATAAAAATCATATAAAATGTAACCAAATGTGTCATTGTTAGTTTTGCTGTGGAATTCATAGTAGCTAGCTACTTCTTGTGTGGTCTAAAAAATTTAAAAAAACAAATATTATTAATACACATGTTGACACTAAATAAAAAATAAATACATTTTACGAGCCTATTTTAAAGTAACAGTAAACAAGAAACTTCAGAATAAACAAGGAAAAGTTTTATGTTACAAAGTTTAACGGCGCTACTAAAGCTGTAAATTTATAGCAACTATCATGTCCGGTGTATCGAACTCAGTTCCTAACCTAAAATAATTTATTTACATGGGAAACACATACTTTGTACGTTCAGTAAATTTTATAACCTCACATTGATTTTTCTGTGGAATTTACTTGTCCTATGCAACTATGCAGAAAATATATAGATTGAGAAACTAAAATTTATTACACTTTCAAACTCTGATTTATTGCGAAGAAAATGATTTAGTTTCTAATTAAATTAAATTGTTAAGACAAGGGAATAAATTAAGAAAAATATTATGCCAAATAACGCGGTTTTTATGGACTATACAGGGTGTTCATCTATCTCGAGAAGTATAAGAGCTACGAAGTCGGTTAAATTAATAAACAATTTCTTTTATAAGCAATATATTTTTTTTAGACCATTGGTTCTAGTTTAATGATAATACTTCTCAAAATTCATCCAGTGGCCATTTTTTCCCTGCAAATTCTTCCGCAATTTTTTGCCACGCTAATTGCAAAGATCTCTAAGTCAGATTTACATAAGTAAAGTACAATTATTATAAGAAATCTCAAGATAATTTGACAAAACTCATATGTTAAAACTAACTCGAAATGTCACTGACAGCTACATTTGTTTCAATAATAGCCTAATTTGTTTAAAGATAATTATAAAATTATCAACGTGTAATGGCAAATTTAGAAAATCGCTATTCACTTGTTTTTGTTATTTAGATAAATAAACGTAGGCGATAGTTTGTCACATGTTAATAACAAACTTCCAATTTGACATTTGACGATAATATTTTCCATTATAAATAATAAAGTAATAATGGCTAATAAACTACACTGAAGTTAATTCGAACAGTTTACCGAAAGTCGATAGCTGGATGATGGCTAAATTTATATCAGAAAACGATTGTGTGTTCCAGCCACAATTTTTTTCGCATCTTTTGGCATATTTATAAATTCAATAGTAGGTTTGCTCCTAGCAGCATTTTTGCAAGGCACAATACGATACTGTAAATTACTCATTTTATATTGAATTTTTTATTTAACACGAAATTTAACACTTTTTTGACAACTTTGACAATATATTTATTATAACACTTGTAACAAAACACAAAGAATAGACACTTTAAAGGGACCAATTGTGACGTCACATTCTGTTTCAGATCACGTGACTTTTTCAAAATATTATCAAAATTTCAAAAATTAATTGTAAAATATCTTGTGGATATTTGGTGATATTTTCAAATTTAATACTTAGAAGGCATATAAAAATTCTTGCAACAGCCCTATTCTGTCCGGGCAGTTGAGCATACAGACGCAGTGGAAGTCTGTTGATTATATAGACGCTGTACAGGTAGGAGGTCGGACAATTTAATATGTTATAAATAAATAGTGACATAAATTGCGTGAAAATAAATAGTCGTGTTAATTATTTAAATAAATAAATAAGATTAGTGTTAAGTAATTATTTATATTCTTATTCTTAAATTAGTATTTAATATTTGTTTAATATTAGTAATCGTCATTGTTATTATCTTTTAAATATTTACTTATCGTGTGACACTGGTCACTAGATTTGGATTTAATTTTCGTGTTTAGCATTTTAGTTTTGTGGTTAACAAGTTAGTTTTTTTTTGCTAAAGTTTATAAATTCAAATCGAGGTTCAAATCCCACCAGTAAAAATGTTGTATTACATTTTTATTATTATTTATGTATTGGTTGAAATTACGCATACAATGTAATTGTTTGGTTATATTTTATGTCGTTTGTTGTAAAATGTATTGTTGTATAAAGTTGCTAATGTTTATAAATTTTTTGTTTACCTGTAAGGTACCGCGTGGTAGAGTGGCCGAGGGGTTGGTCACTTAAGAAGAAAGCGTACAATTCAATTTTAATTCCACTAATTCTTCTAATTTCTAGCTAATTCCACTAATTCCTTGGCAATTCCACTAATTCCCAAGTAATTCCACTAATTCCCAAGTAATTCCTCTAATTCCCAGGTAATTCCGCTAATTCTAAGATAATTCCTATCCAATTCCTATAATTTTTGATAATCAATACCTTGATTATATACGTACTTTGTCACTTTTATTCTTAGTAATTTCAAAATTATGTGGTATCTAATCCATTTTTGCGTTAATACGCTCTTAGTATTTAAGTATACTTTTGAAAACACCTCTTGTTTAATGTTATACTAAAAATTATATTAGATTTATGGATACATATCTGACACATAATGGAAGTCAAAGTAAAAGTTAAAAGTAAGGATAACATTAATTGAAAAACCAAAGATAATACCAATACAAAATAAACATGGCAACAGAAAACTGGACAGAAATAAACATGTCAAAGAATATGTTAAATATCATTTACTTATTTTCCATTTTATTATAAATATATTAATTTTCAATATTGAATAAGGTACTCAAACTAGTCCAATTTTTAACTTCATTTAAATTCAATTAAATAATAAAAAATAGGGTGTTATGTTTAAAAAGCTTAACATAGAAATTAATTTTTTCAAAAATTGTCGATCACTAATTTATGTCAATGTAAACAAAAGCTTTCTTTATAAAACTGTTTTTACAGATTATAGATATTTGATTCCATTTTTGAGATAGTGTGATAATAAAGAAGTGACCGTTTTTAAGAAAAAAAAAGTTGTGTTGAGCCGGAAGTGGTTGATTATGGTAAAATGTTTCTATTGTTTCATATGTAGAATTTTCTGCTGAATTCAAGGACAAAATAAAAAAATTGGCATACTATTTAAATAAGAAAGTTAGGAACATTTAAACCGGAATAATAATTGTTTTGAAAATATTTTAGTTGAAACGGGTATATCGGAAAACCCCTAGGTACCAAATTTCGTAAAATATAATTGAATAGTTTTGAAAATGTTTTTTTTTTAAATAAATAAATATTTATTATTTTTAATTTAGTTATTTTCATATAAGTTTTTACAATTAATTTGTAAACCCTTATGATATTTTTTAAAATTAGAACTGAGATGGATTAAAAAACGTGAAAAATATATTGATATCTAGAACATATATTTAGATTATAAACCAAGGTAATTGTTAAAATTTTAGTGAATTCCCTAAAATTCTAGTTATTTCCTGGGTAATTCCTTCAATTCCTAGTGAATTCCTTCAATTCCTAGAGAATTCCTATAATTCTGTGTTAATTCCTTTAATTCCATGTAAATTCCTCTAATTCTTAGCCAATTCTTGCCAATTCCTACTCAAGTGTACAACTAATTCCCAAGTGATCAACCCCTCGAGAGTGGCTAGCATGCTCGACCAGCGCGCTGGGGATCGTGGGTTCGATCCCAGATGAGTTTGTATTTCTTTATATTTTCAATTTAAAATTGCAAGGATGATTAGAATCTTGTTTAAACTTATTTTCGTAGTCGGATGTATCCGCACAGTGGGGTTTACCACTTTTTGCTGTAATCGCAATTATCGATGAGTGTTGGCGTGTGTCAACACGACCTCGTTTCCGAAATCGCGATTGTTGATGAGTTTTTTTTTTTGTTTTGGTTCAACTTTGGTGTGTGCCATTATTGACTGTTCGTGCCACGATCCCGTAACTTTGGTGTGCCATTGTTGCCCGTTCATTGTTGACCGTTTATTTTTATGAACGAATCCTGCAAGTATCGCTGGTTCATTTGTATTAGCCGATTGGATGCTAGCGATTGCTACTTTAATTTTTTTCGTTATTATTATTATCGTTTTTAATTTATTTTAATAAAATATTAAAATTCATTACACATGATTTCATTGTCAAAAACCGAACTCTGTCTCCACTAAGCTACACGAGCCCATTTGGCGTTCAAGCCACTCTTTTCAGCGAAGCTATATGAGCGTGCTTCACCAGATTTACCACCTCTCAGGGGCCCGATTCTTGAAATCATGCGAAGTTTTCCGCCCGCGACAAAATTCGTGTGGTTCGTTTCGTGCACGAACAGTAGTGTACGTATGAGTGGTATTCTTGAATACCAAACGAAACTTGGTCGAAGCCTACGCAAACGATTCTCGAAAGCAAGCGAACGTAGTTTGTAGCAGCCAATCTAAACGAAACATTTGTACCACGTGAATGCTTCATCATATAATTGTTTTTTTAACTGTCACTGTCAACCTGTCAACCAAAGCTGTCAGCCGTAGTTGTCAACGACGCTGTCATAAGCCATAAGTGTTATAATTTTAATATTCAAAATTTATTATATATACATGATATATAGTAGGTATTATTTTTCTTAGTTTACAGTATGTACGTACATAATATGGCAATATTAATATGCAAATATGTAATAATACTCTATTTTTGCTAACCATTTCAGATTTGGAATACAAAGCTTATTAAGACGCACCTAAAATTTCTTTCTAACAATCCATTGCATCGTTCTATGAATGCACGAGCACACATTTGTGGAATATTATAACGATACTCAAGTATATGGAGATTCTAGATTTATAATTGGTGTCATTATAAGATCATAAAACGTACGCGGAATTATATAAAAACATAATTTGATTTATATCATTTACGTACTGATACACCAAACACAAGTAACAGTGACAGACACTGTTTCGCGTGCGAATGATACTTTCAAGTTATTCATACCCATGCGAAATAATTTCGCACGGAATATTCGCCTACGACCACACGATTTCGTTTTAAGAATACCAATATGCAGATCGCATGCGCATCTCTCCCACTTACGTAGGCGAAAAATTTCAAGAATCGGGCCCCTGTGCTGTTATCGAACGATTGATTGTCGCCCGAGAAACCTGTTTTCACAGCAAGGAGAACTTCAGAAAACGTTGAGTAAAGTTGACAGGCCGCCTTTTGGGCATTATAAAATGGCACCCGAGCAGGGACTTTTGGTCATTACAATCGTTTTAATAAACATCTATTTTAATTAATAATAATTATTTGATTTTTACACCACCCAAATAAATAAAAAGTTGCTGTATGAACCAAGAGTCTTATTCTCTATAACTCTAGTGTGACTCTTACTACAATAATTTATTTAACGATAGTTTGATTGAACTGCAGAAGGTAATATTGTTGTGTGAAATAATTGAAGGTACTCCAGGATGATTGCAGTAAATAGGTGGAATTAGGTTGATTTGAGAGTGGTCGGTGATATCAAATAGTAATATGAGCGGTTAGTGGGCAGTACATTTGCAACCGGCGGTTTCAATTAATCCCGAAACAAAGTAAACGCACGATAGTGCGGTTATGTCAGGCGTAGTGAACTAGCAGGCGACGTCCGGGATCAAAATGGTGCGACCGATGTCCACCGAGAAACGATATTGTAATTAGATGCTTTGGCCATCGCCGGATCTTAATTAGTCAGACGAACCGTAAACTACAAGCCCTTGTCTCTCGATTTAATGAAACGGCATCTAATTGGCTCAAATACACACACAGGGACGGACAAAGGAAGGTTTCTCTTTGCGAGACTTACGCGCTGTCGCTCTTACATTTCACAAAGATACATATAGATATAACATAACCCATTATTATAATACACATCTTGAATATTGTTAGTATTAGCCAAACTTCACACGATAACATAAATAGAACTGTTTACTAAATTGGTATATCATTTCGTATTAATTCTGCTGGAAATAATTTAACCTACCTATCCATAATTTAGATGTTTGCACTCGGTACTGCTTCCCATTTTTTTTATGATAAATGGTAAAAAATCTGATGTGGCCAGTACATAACCTCTCACCAAATATTTTACCTGGTTGTACGCATAAAACAAAAAATATTTTTTTGTGCAACCGGACGCGAAATAAGCATTTCGCAGCCGCAATACAGGCCGCGAAATTCAATTTCGCGACCGTTGTTATGGTAACGGCCGCGAAATTAGGTAAACAACCACTTTGACACTTGAGAATTGCATGGTTTTGTTTATTAAATGTTAATCCCATAGCCACCTTGAAAGCTAACTTTCTATTTACATTGAAACTGTTGAAATTAATAAAATTTGTAATTACATATTTATTACGGTTGCACAAAAAAATATTGTGTATACCTTGTCCGCGAAATCCTTTAGCTCTCTCGAGATAAAATAACTATTAAATACAAATACATATAATCATGTCTCACTACAAAATATTTCTCACATATATTTGCAAAATCTATGGGATATTTTAATATAAATTATGTACAATACATACATTTTCTTTATATTCAATATCTTGAATTTTTTTTCTACTTTTCTTTTCTTTTTCTTTATATTCGTCAGTTTTTCGCAAATTCCTTTTATATTCTTTTTTACGTATATTCTTTTGCGTTGTTGACTTTTTCTTTTATTTTCATGATCTTCATAATAATGTACAAATATTTTTGACAGTGACATTTATGTGTCAATTACAAACATTTGAATTTCTTGCCTTGAAGTAGTTTGATTTTTTACATCAAATTGTTTTATATGCATTTCTTTATCTCTAAATCTATAGAAGATATAATAATGAATTTATATTTATCGAATAAAGAATTTAACGTTCTTTAATATACGTATTTACATAAATTTTCGATAAATAATATTTAGATGATTTTTTTCTTGTAACTACTACTTTCAGTTGTCCAATTGTTACCCATTATTATTAGATTGAGGAATCCGTAGTTAAAAGTGTCTTTAGTCTTATAGTATTTAAGAAATCGTGGACCCAACATCCACACACATACACACACACAGACACACACACACACCCACACCCACACCCACACCCACACCCACACCCACAAACACACACACACACACACACACACACAAACACACACACACACAAACACACACACACACACACACACACACACACACAAACACACACACACACACACACACACACACACACATCATCGTAAAAATGTTATAATCGGATTCGAGAGATCTTAAAACGTGCTTATTCACTAAAATCTGGCTATGCGACTTTTAGCATGAATTCAATACCTCTCTTAGCGAGAGGTAAAAATGTATAAAATAGAATCAATATTATGTAATTGTAAAAATAGACTTTATTTCATTGGCGTTCCCTTGTTCAAAATGTCATTTAACTGACTTTGTATAATAAAGAAAATTCAAAATTACCTTTAACAAAGACAAATACAGATGTACTCAGGATCTAGAGGTGGGCGCGGGCCGTGATTTTGTCGGGTCACGATGGGTCACGACGTGACCCGCGTGATCGTGAATATAATTTAAATTTTGCGTAGTGATTGGACGTGAGCGTGAGGCACTAAAAAATTATCGTGCGTGATCAGGCGTGATTGAAATTTAATCGGGCGTGAGTACAGTTTTTCTTCTACTTTTTATTAAAATAATTGTCAATTTCCATCTTTTACTTTACATTCTTGTTATTATGTCCAAATATGTCATCAACAGTATTTTTTGCATAAAAATAGTATTATTGTTGTACTCAAAACTGTATACACAGTTGCTTCGATTTCACTAAAGATATACAAATCTTCAAGCCCGTTTGACACGATCACAATTTTGTTAACAAATTTGTTACCAAATTTATAATGATATTTGTGATGGAATAGAACAACCTATTTGTCCATAAACATTCGTTTTCAATGAAACCAATCTGTTACCTAATTTATTACCAATTTAACAAATTTGATAACAACTTATGACTGTGTTAAACAGGCTTAAATGTACATAGAAACAATTACGTGACACGAACGTGACCCGCCGGGCATGATCGGGCGTGAGTGCCAAAATAAAATCGTGAGCGTGAGTGATCGTGAATCAAACATAAAAAGTCGTGCGTGATTGGTCGTGATTACATTTTTAGTTCCGTGAGCGTGCGTGATCGTGAACAAAAAGTTACTCACGCGCCCACCTCTATCAGGATCAAAAATAGTTTCAAAATACACACATTAAGAGAATGTTATTATAACAACACTAAAAATAAGCACTAACACAAACACTAGAAACATTAACATTATAAATACACTTGTAACATTTTACTGCTCATTAAGCACTAATGTGCATTACAGTGAACGATCATATGATGTCGGTAATATCACTAGCATTGTAGATTATAGGTAAACAATGTCAGTTTGTAAACAAATTTATAATACGCTATTTCTAATTCAATTGTTTTACATTTAACATTACCTCCAGGCATTTAAGTTTTTATTTTACGTAAACATTTAACGAAATTGATAATTATGTATGAGTATATGTAAAAATTTCTTTTTACATATTTATATTTCAATTTAATCTATTGTACTTTTAATATTTTCTTCACGAAATCTTCAATTTAAAATTACATATTTATTTTATAAATGTGATATTTATTTGTCATCTTAATACCTTAACTGTGTATTCAAGGAGATATGTTTATCTTAAATACGTAGGTTCTAAGATTTATAAAAAATGATTTTAAATAGTTTCAGTATCATGGCCAATTACCCATTGTTGGGTGTGCCAATCTTCTGTATACACAGATATGGGTAATGATGAATATATTTGATCGTGCGGGCGTTTACCAGGCGTCACCTCACGGGCACTTATTGTTGCCGGGGAAAGAGCACCACAGGGGTCACTTTTGTGCCATTTAAAATTCGAAATAATTTGTGGCGTTGGTCCGGATCGAACTCGGATCACCAATTGACAAATACATCTCGATTTTTTGACAGAAATTATAATTAAATTTACTTTGAAAGTAAATTTTGGAACCATTGTATCTAGTATGGTTTGACTAGCCAATGAAAGTTGACGTTTAAATTATAGATGTGGTTTCTTTTGAAACCCTAGAGAAGAATATTATTAAACGAAATATTCAGGTATGAAATTTTTGCATGAACCCATTTAAATAATGGACTAGAAAAGCACAGAAATACATTACTATGAATACTCCGTAACTTAATCGCGGTGACCAAGGTTCTGGTTAAGCGTTCCGGAGTGTAACCAAAACATAATTTCAGGATTGAGGTTCCATTTCGGAATGTGGTTCCTGAAAGTGTTGGTTACTTTTTCGTGACCACAACGACCACAATTTTTTTGTGGTTTTTGTGGTCATTTTCTTATTTCTTATAATATAATAAATAAAATTGTGTAAACATATAATTCTTATTAATATATACTGTTATGTATAATATTTACGGTCGTATAAAATAGACAAATAGAGTTACGTTGTCACTTATTTTTAATGATACGGTGGGTTACCGACACAAATTAACCAAGACGTTCCGAATCACAACCACTTTTCAATAACAATAACCTGACCACGTGAACCACAAGAAAACCATAACCACGGTCGTGGTTAAGTTACGGAATATACTAGGTGTCTGGCTGCAAATACATGGCCGACTAGGGTTACTGAATATCGAAACAGGGATGTTGATTATAACAAAATATTTTGATCTTTAAACTATTTAGTTTGGCAATAGGGTGTTCTCTGTGGAGCATCAATTTTAAAAATTTATTAAAAACATTAGTGTTGATAGGTAAACAACAGGAAAAAAACTAAAAAATCATATTATAAATTAATTGTTACAAAAGATATAAAGCATTTAAATTTTGCTGAAGTACTAGATGACCTTCCAATGGAAGACCAGTTGAAATCCCTACTCCATGTTCGAATGTGATAAGACGCCGCATGAACCACTGATAGTACACCGCTGGTACTGTACAACTAGTACGTCACTATCACGTGACACAACAAAATCAAATTTTAAAAATTAATATCTCGCTTATTAAAATGAATTTTTAACTCGGATTTTCACAGGTACTCTTAGATATAACTGTTCTTTTAGAAAAATAAATTTAAAAAAATATGAGAGAATACCCTATTCTATGAAATAGGATTATTTTTAATTTCCTCTAACAATAATTCCGACTCGTGGGTTGTTTACACCTGAGACAAACGAACTAGAATTTGCGGTATTAATTTTTTTAAATACATCCCTGAATCTTGTTGCTAAGGTCATTTTAAATGCCTCCTGGTATTGAGTACAATTCTAATCTTCTGTAACGGAATACATAAGGGTCAGTTTCCTTTCAAATCAAATATAGGGAAATGATTTCAAATGAAACCACAACTATTAAATAATCTATACGTCAACTTTCATTCGCTAGTCATACCTTGTAGCGAAAAATAAAATCACGTAAAATAACTAGTTATATCTGCGAAATGTTCGTCTTCATAAATTTCACATTTAAATATGGAAAGCTCAAAAGACTTTGTTCGGAAATTTCTAATTAGAACAGCAATCAATTAGATTGCATAAAGTCAAAGTCTTAATTAATAATGAATAAGAAATTTAATATAAAAATTAAATTTAAATTCCTTCATTATAACTTCTACAAAGTTAGCAGAACGTAAATTCTATCAATTCCTAACACACTATAAGTAAAATTAAGAAACATTTTCAACAGAGAATTAAAATCCGTTTAATAAGCAAAAACGAGAACAACATCTCACCAATCAAGTGGAAATTTTTTCCTGCGAATCTGATCGCTTTTTAAAGGAAAATAAAAAGGAATAGAAATTTGAAGAGGACAAAAAACCTCCGATGAACCATAGTGTGATTAATGCGAACAATAAAATAAGACTTTAATGAACCAGATGAACCGTGCGATAGTGCATCCCTAATGAGCGGATAAGATAGAGGCGAAGTCAGCGATGGTGGCCAGACAGAAGCTAGCGCAACCTCAGAGCCAACGTCAGGGACCGCAAAACTTTCATATCGACACTCACATTTTAACGAAACTAATTTTAGATTAAAGACACTTTCTCTATTTGCTATTCATTATTCATAAAGTAGAAACATTTGTAAGGATTATCAAGAAAGGATTATTTATTAACCCTATATTGTAATTGACTATTAAGAATATATTTTAATGATTTGTACTTACAGTATTTCTATCTAATAATTGAATTCACTTTTGTACTCGTATCATGAATTGAAGCATTCCATGGCAACTAAAGTCTCAATTAATATCTAAGCGCAATGCGCAAAAATGTTTATTATATGGCAACATTTATTACCAAAGAGCAATGCTTAAGAACAAAAGCTTGCAAACTCCAAGGTTTAAGGCGTAATGCCTAAGCGTAATTGTGAGATGGAAATACATATGTGTCATCTGTCTTTCTTTATTTTCTAATGTGAACTGTCAGCTGTCAGTCTATTTTATAATTATTAAGTTTTTTTAATTTTTAGATATTGATATAGATAAAACTATTATGATTACCTCTTAACCTTAAAATTAATTTTAACAAAAACTAAACACGTATTTCGAGAACTAAGTTCTCATCATCAGTAGTACAATGAGAACTTAGTTCTCGAAATACGTGTTTAGTTTTTGTTAAAATTAATTTTAAGGTTAAGGGGTAATCATAATAGTTTTAGTTAAATTTAATATTAGACTCCATCTATTATTAATTTTTATTGATATAGATGCCAAAAATTATGTATATGACATGTTAAGAAAAGAAGAATTACTGCTGCAATGACAGTCTGCTATAGAGTTAAAAATAAAAAGGATAAAAAATGTGACATTTCTGTCGAATTAGTCACTAAACAAAGTAGCTGGAAATGGTACCCTAGTAAATTGTTATAATGCATTAAGCATTACGCACAAATCATTATGCATTAAGCATTAAAACATTCGGTGGAAATGAGGCTTAAATGTCATAGCGCCCAAATTTCATAGCGTCGAAATATTACAGGCCCAAATTTCACTGCGTCTAAATGAAGCAAAATCATTTTTATCAATAAAAACAATTACCTACAACAGTTTTCACTTGGGGCCTCTTAAATCGAGGGGGCCTCAAATTTCAGGTCTCAAAATAAAAAAATATTTTATTTTATTATTATTATTATTATTATTATTATTTTCCCAATAAAAATAAATATATTGCCATCATATTTCAAATCATATGCAAGTTTGCTCTCTACTGACGAGATAAAGATAGAATATCCTTACTACTAACTTTAAATTTGACGTTAATACGATTCGTTCACAACTCTTTCAAAATGCAGCCTAACCTATTTGCAACTTTTGTAATTCCCGCTCGATTTTGACGTCATCACTTTCGGACTCTATTCTAAACGCTGTATTTGGGAAAATTATAACTTCGCTTGTAAATTTTCAAAAAATACTTTAGTCTAACGGTAACCTAACGCACAGAACTGAATTTGACGAAATTCGGGTATGTAATGTAATGTAAATTTGTATCAATTAATTTTTTTAAAAGTTATCACCTTGACTTGTTACCCATGTCTGGGTGTGATAATTTGCTTCTATGCACAAATTCCGGTATAATGGCATATTTTTATGGCAAAAAACATGACATTCAAAACTTCGAGAAATATTCCTTTTCCGGGAATGAACTGTGTCATATTTTGAGTCAGAGCACAACGTTTCGCCCGCAGTCGTATGGGGCATCTTCAGGAGCAAGGGGGATAGTACTGTCTTAAACAAGGTTACCCGACGTGTCAACCACGCTAGAGGCCGAGTTTAAGCAACAAGAGGGGGAGACTCAGTTTACAAGGTTACCCGACGTGTAAACCACGCTAGAGGCCAAATAAACCAAGTTCTCTAGCGTGGTTGACACGTCAGGTAACCTTATTTAAGACAGTACTATCCCCCTTGCTCCTGAAGATGCCCCATACGACTGCGGGCGAAACGTTGAGGTCTGACTCAAAACATGACACAGTCCATTCCCGGAAAACGAATATTCCTCATGACTCAGACTGTGGAAGCCTACGCAATTATTTCATTCAATGCTTCTATGAAGAGAGTACCACAAGGATATCATTTTTGTGCTATTTGAATGTTGGAAAATTTTCAAATAGTCATAAGAGTACGTGCCATATCATCTAAATGTCACAGCGCCAAAATTTCATAGCGTCTGAATTTCACAGCGCCCAAACTTTACAGCGTCTAAATGAAGCCCCACCACCAAGTGTCACAGCGGCTAAATTTGATCTGACCTATTTCAGCCACTACAAGTGGTGTTGGTAATATAGCAAACTGTAAATATGTCAACATTTATTTTGAATTGTTGAATTTTGAAGTCGCTATGGAATGCTTCGGGTCGGAATTGAATTTTATTTGTCATTATTTTTTATTTCTCCATAGGGAATAAATATATTCAGTGATTATTTTACTCTAAATTGATGTGAGCCGTAAACAAAAACAATTTTATTGCTCTGCTCTGAAGCGAAGAAGCAAGGTACCTTTTTATAAAGTGATAAAACCTTTCTCTAAGGAATACAAATATCATTAAATTGTTAAAATTTCTTGTGGCATTACACTGGAGCATTTTATTTCTCTGAGATAAATTTAAATTTGATAATTTAATCTTAGTACCTGCTAACAAATTTCATTTATTCAAAACAATTTTCTTTTCTAATTATTTTTAAAAACACTTTCCACATTCCAATTGTTCACTGATAGGATAGGTTTTACTCCGCTAAAAGTCAGATATGTTTAATTTTTGGATATGTTTAATATTTAAAGTGTACTAATAAAAAAAAACGCACATTTTGGAAAAATGACACTCTTTCCTAGAGTAACGCATGTTCTGCTCGTCCTGTATTCTGATTACGCGGCTCACGTGTATTTTTTGAAGACACATTAGCAGTCTTTTGAAATTTTGTCATGAATTTAACTCTTCATTCGTATAAATGTTCATTTTTTAATCATTTGAAACAATAAAACTAGAGACAAAATCAAATTGTCAGAAATCTGAAATAAGTTAACTTACGTTGTGACAGATAAAACGTCAAGCATTTATTTATTTTTTGTTCAATTCCATGGCTGTCGATATTTTCAACGTAATTTTCGATATTTTCATATTTAATTTCTGTCGTTACAATGCATGGAAAGCTAATTCTGTTTATTGATTAAGATGCAGAATTTTATGCTCTAAAACTTTTATTTGACGCATTTTTGCTTAAAATAATTAGGCGAGCAGGAAATTGCAAAAAACTGATTTCCCATGTTAATCTTCTATGTACACCTTTACGACAGACACACGGTATATATATATATATATATATATATATATATATATATATATATATATATATATATATATATATATATATATATATATATATATACAGGATGTAACAGCTAAACGAGGTACCCCCAATAATTTCTATACTATTAAAGATACATTAAAATACTATAAGACAATTTTATAGAAGACCAAGGGGGACATCCGGATTAGAAAAGAAAATATTTTTTTACACCAGTGGTTCTCAAGTTACAATATAATGTTATATTTTTTAAAATGGGATGATATATATTTTTTAGGCCCATTCGATAGAGTATTTTTTTCTGACTTCAACCGTATAATCATTTTATATCTTTACATAACAAAAATATTGGGAAATATTCAATTTAAATAAATTTATATTTTACAGTCATTTTTCAGTAGGCTATGTGTTCAGACTTTCTCCGGCATCTAGCGGTCATTTCGAGTGTTACAGCTGCGCGCTGCCGTCTCGCACAGCTACGTCACTTCCCCTCTTTGGCTTTCACTGTTTTTTCCCAAAAACACGTTTTTTCATTCGTTGCACGACCAGTGTACTGTACGCGCGCTTATACTTTGGTGCTATCTGATTGCTTTTTGCACAATCATTATTCAGTGATTGCTGTCCTTTTTGTCGCTTATCTCAATTTATATTTACGCTAAAGTGTTATTCAGTGCACTTTATTTATATTTACGCTTCGCTAGTGTGTTATATTTTCTTTCAGTGGTTCTCGCATATGGTGCTAAAACTACACTATAACTTTATAATTTTACATTTATTTCAGCTTGTTTCTAGCTATTATAGCAAGCCTTTTTATTTTTACACATCAAAGTGCACCATGCCTTGTAGTTGTATTGATCTACTGGAGCATTTGACGGTACTTTGTAATGAATTTTACTGCTACACATTTACACCATCACACCTCAAGTATCAGGTATTCTGTACATATTTGCACACTACACATAAACTGTAAGTACTACTATTTATATACTACACTGCGTTTCAATATTAATCTGACCATTTAGTCGTGCTTTAAGTGCATAAAGTGCCCTATATTTTTGTTATACTTTTATATCTTATTTGTAAGTGCAGTTTTTTATATTCTGTATTTTCTGCACATAGTTTTTCATAAGCGCCACAGTTTTTAAGTTAGTTTTTGACAGTTTTGAGTCTCCTTCTACTGTAAGTGTATTTAACACTTTTGTACTCCTTTTTTACTATATAATTTTTTAGTACTACGTTTGGTGTCCTCTGCTTGATTTGTTCCTAGTTTAGCACTACTTTTAATGTAGTTATTTGCTCATATTTCAACGCTGAACATTAGTTATTTAATTTTCAATTGGGTTTAACATTTATTCGTTTATTTGGGTTAAGATTAAGATATTTAAGTACAGTTATTAGTTAATATATTTCAATTATTTCTGGGTCATTATTATTTATATATTAGGGTATAGTTCCCATATTGGTTAGCGCACATCACATTTGTTTACACTCGCATACTTAAAGCTCTGTTTACACGCGTACTTAAAGCTTGGTTTACATTCGCATACCATAAAGGTAGGTTTACATGTTACGAGCACACTATTTCATATCTTATGTGCTTAATCTTTATTTAGCAACACAGTCGCATATTTTACAATATTCATACTGCTCTTATATAACTTTTAGTTCTGATACACAACTGTTGGTCGATTCATCTGGTTTGTACTTAATCTCCTGTGCTGTTGTTAGGAATAAGAGTTTACATTTTAGCTTCGCTATCCTCCTCGACTATTTGGGCCGTTGTGTATTTATCCTATCTCTCCATAAAGAGCTACTGTCTTGTGTAAGCCCTGTTGATCGCTCCAGCAGGTGAAGATTGTTTTACCTTATTCCCTTCCTCCTCGTATTTATTTTCTCTTCGCTGTTTTCCACTTAATTAATTCTAAACAGTCTTCATCACACACTATACGTTCGCAATCGCTTTTTCATGTAGAAATCGCCGCCGCACCGCATCGCTACTGTCCAACACAACTGACACGTCATTGAACCAGCGCAATTCTACAATTCACCATCTCCAGCAGGCGCATCAGAAGTTTTCATCACCAGCTTTTGGGGATCAGGACTCTCACGCATCATTGGTCCTTCGAGTTATTATTTGAGAGTCGAACTCATTAGGCCCCAGCTTCCTATTTGCACTGCGTCTTAACATTTGGTCCTTCGAGCCGGATAGGGTGTGTGCCCCGTCGTGTCGTTTTTTTTGGTCAGTTATTTTCCAGATTATTCTCATAATTTATAATCTTACTCTAACCGTCATCATGACTGATATATCAGTAGCTTTAATTTGTCGCAATTTTTGCATACGATTTATCGAAACCTTGGAATGTCTCATGGCCCAAGCTGAAAAGGACCCTACAAAATTAAATGAAGCGCGCACACGTTATGAAATGCTCCCAGACTACATCAATGATTTTAAAACCCATCATGTTCAAATTATGACCCATCCCAGTAACGCTGATAAACAGGAAGAACTTTTCCTTGAACACGATGACTTTTTCACATCTGTATGCAAAATAAAAACACAATTTAAAAATCCGCCATTCTGCGAACCATCAAACGCTGATGCTTTAAACACAGCATTCATGTCGCAGACATTCCAATCCTCGCAGTCTCATACAGTCGCAAGACTACCTAAGTTAGACTTACCACATTTTTCTGGTGACATCGCAAATTGGACTTCATTTTTGGACCTCTTTAACAGTTCTGTTCATGAAAATGAAAGTTTACGAGCTGTCCAAAAATTCCAATATCTTAAATCTATCCTGAACGAAGAACCTTTATCCTTGATAAAAAACTTAAGTCTATCTGATGACAATTACACTATTGCTCTTAAGCTACTGAAAGATCGCTACGCTCAGAAGAGACTGATCTCCTCTCATCATATTCAAACTTTAATTGACTTACCTAAACCTATACCTATGACTCACGATAATGCTACCAAGTTCATTGCCTCGATTACTGAGCACACAGAAGCTCTCAGAGCTAATCAAGAACCTGTTGACAACTGGGACTGTCTTTTAACTTTTATTTTAATCAACAAACTGGACATGCAGACTAGAAATGCTTTTGAGCATACATTATCTAAAGACAAGTTACCTACGCTAACTGAGTTGAAAGATTTTCTTAATAAGTTTATTCAATCGCAGCAGTGGCAGTGTATTAGCAAACCGCGCCATTCATCAGACACTGTTCAACAAAATTCATATCAGAAGACTCACAAACAATTCAGAACTTCTACATTTACTTCCACAATGAATACAAACAGTTGTGTCGTCTGCTCAAAACAGCACGCACTCTTTAAATGTTTCGTTTTTCAAAACATGGAACCTGCTGAACGATATGAGTTGGTACGCAAACATAATTGCTGCAGAAATTGTTTATCACCTCTGCATGCCACACTCAACTGTCAATCACATATTAATTGTCGCACATGCAACAAGCGTCATCACACACTGTTACACTTTAACGACAAATCATCTGAAGTTGAAAACAGCGATACGCAAAATTCGAGTAACACAACTGTCTCTATCGCCAACCAAGCCTCTAATGCCAACCAGGCCTCTAATGCTGACAATCAATTCACATCCCTTTTATCGCACGCCGCTTCTTCCTCGGTGGTCATTCTAGGCACAGCTATCGTTCGTATTAAGGATTCTCTCGGTTCCTGGCGCTCAGTTCGTGCACTATTAGACAGTGGAAGTGAATCCTCATACATTACCGAAGAATGCGCACGCACTCTTAAATTATCCAGTCGCCCTGCTGATATTCGCATCTCAGGTTTTGGGAATACTACCGCTAAGAATATCGTAAGAGGTACCACAAATCTTCAAATGCGCCCTACCTATTATGAGTCACCTACCTATACAATATCGGCAATAATCGTTTCACAAATCATACAGAGTTTACCGAAAACGCAATTGCCTCCGACCCTGCTTCACGACGTACAGAATCTCCAGTTAGCTGATCCGAATTTCATTACACCCTCATCTATCGATCTCTTGATCGGCGCGGATCTTTACTTCGACTTAATAACTGGTAACAAGAGCCAAATTTCTAACGGTCCTTTTGCTATTGAAACTACGTTAGGTTGGATTATCTCTGGACCAATCCCCGCTTTCTCTGTCTTGCCAGTTACTACATTAACAACGGTGCAAAATCCGATTGCCACTATGCTGTCAAAATTTTGGGAACTTGAAGATATCCCAAACCATTCAACTATATCTGAGGAAGACCGCCTCGGTAAAGATAATTTTGTCACACAACATAAAAGATTAGAGTCCGGACGCTACATTGTTCCGCTGTTACTGAAACCACATCCTCTTAAATTAGGAAACTCATATATCAACGCTCTTCGATGTTACAACGTTCTACAACACCGCTTGTTATCGGACGACAAACTAAATCTCGAGTATCACAAATTCATGTCAGATTATTTAGATCAAAATCATATGTCTCTCCTACCTTCAGATGTTAATCAATCAAATGAAGGATTTTATCTACCCCATCACGGTGTCTTACGTGAATCTAACTCTGTGACCAAACCTAGAGTTGTCTTTAATGGTTCCAAAACAACTCCGCTAAATAAATCTTTGAATGACTACCTCCTGCCTGGTCCAGCTTTGCAGACAGATATTACGTCAATCATTCACAGATCACGCTTTCATAAAATAACAGTTACAGCCGATATTAGACAAATGTACCGGCAAATACTAATTTGTGAAGATCACCGTATGTACCAAAAAATATTATGGAGCCCTTCTTCGTCTACTTCGCCTCAATCGTATGCGCTCAACACTGTGACATATGGTACAACGTGTGCTCCTTTTCTAGCCATCAGAACATTGCATAAATTAGCTACGGATGAATTATCAAATTTCCCACGCGCAGCACACGTTCTAAAATCCGACACCTATGTTGACGACATTATAAGTGGAGCAAATTCGATAGCTGAAGCTCTTGATTTACAGCAAGAACGTATTAAGCTACTTAGTATTGCTGGCCTTGAACTACGACAATGGACCAGCAACCATCCAGATTTATTACAAAACATACCTAAAGAATATCAACAATTCTCGTTCTTGAACGATTCTCAACACAATGAATCGGTTAAAATTCTTGGTCTCTCTTGGAGTCCTATCTCAGACCAATTTTCGTACAAAATAAATTTGCCAACACACGCTGTGACCAAACGCTCTATTTTGTCTGATATCGCCAAGATTTTCGATCTCAGTGGTTGGCTATCACCTATCATCATGACTGCTAAATGTCTTATGCAGGAGCTCTGGGTATCTGGCACTGATTGGGACACTCCAGTACCTGATCATCTCTCATTAAAACGGAACTTCTTTAAGTCGCAGTTAGCGAATCTAGCCACGCTATACATTCCTCGTCATATAAACATATCTCAAGGCACACTAAGTCTGATTGGCTTCTGTGACGCATCTCAGTCAGGTTACGCCGCTGTTGTTTATATACAAATCGAAACCCCACCGGGGCAGTCTGGTACATCGCACCTTATTGCGTCCAAAACTAAAGCTGCTCCACTTAAACGCATCTCTCTACCCCGACTCGAGCTCTGTGCAGCTCTACTACTTTCTCGCCTTATGGCACATTTGTTAGTAACATTGAAACTGTCTTTTTCTCATATCCTCGCGTGGTCAGATTCTACCATCACTCTTTCATGGATTCGAGCTCCGCCTTACAAATGGAAGACTTTTGTAAGTAATAGATTTGCTGAAATCCAGCAAAACATTTCGCCTTCTCATTGGCACCATGTTACATCACAGGATAATCCTGCTGATTGCGCTTCTCGTGGCATCTCTGTACAAGAGCTGTTATCACACGCTTTATGGTGGGAAGGCCTTATCTGGCTTAAAGGGCCTCGAAATTCATGGCCGCTATCTACAAACCAGAATGAGATAACACTAGACCCCCAGGTGACGCATGAAGCAAACATATCGCTACCAGTCAATGTTGAGCCTAACAATGCCATCCTACAGCGATATTCCGATTTAAGTCGCCTGTTAAGAACCACCGCATTATGCATTCGCTTTTTCAAACGCACAAAATTTAAAGAACATCACCCTGAGGTCCATCTCTCAGCCTCCGAACTCAATGACGCCTTACAGGCAACCAAGTTCTATTTGTGCCCCTTCGTATGTTTTGCTACCAAGGCAGTACACTTAGAGACTTCAACTGGTATCTTAACTAGACCAGTAGTCAAACTCTGCCCCCTTTCCAGATTAGCATTGTGTACCTTAAAAACTTCGTTTTTGGCCGGGCGGCATGTTCAGACTTTCTCCGGCATCTAGCGGTCATTTCGAGTGTTACAGCTGCGCGCTGCCGTCTCGCACAGCTACGTCACTTCCCCTCTTTGGCTTTCACTGTTTTTTCCCAAAAACACGTTTTTTCATTCGTTGCACGACCAGTGTACTGTACGCGCGCTTATACTTTGGTGCTATCTGATTGCTTTTTGCACAATCATTATTCAGTGATTGCTGTCCTTTTTGTCGCTTATCTCAATTTATATTTACGCTAAAGTGTTATTCAGTGCACTTTATTTATATTTACGCTTCGCTAGTGTGTTATATTTTCTTTCAGTGGTTCTCGCATATGGTGCTAAAACTACACTATAACTTTATAATTTTACATTTATTTCAGCTTGTTTCTAGCTATTATAGCAAGCCTTTTTATTTTTACACATCAAAGTGCACCATGCCTTGTAGTTGTATTGATCTACTGGAGCATTTGACGGTACTTTGTAATGAATTTTACTGCTACACATTTACACCATCACACCTCAAGTATCAGGTATTCTGTACATATTTGCACACTACACATAAACTGTAAGTACTACTATTTATATACTACACTGCGTTTCAATATTAATCTGACCATTTAGTCGTGCTTTAAGTGCATAAAGTGCCCTATATTTTTGTTATACTTTTATATCTTATTTGTAAGTGCAGTTTTTTATATTCTGTATTTTCTGCACATAGTTTTTCATAAGCGCCACAGTTTTTAAGTTAGTTTTTGACAGTTTTGAGTCTCCTTCTACTGTAAGTGTATTTAACACTTTTGTACTCCTTTTTTACTATATAATTTTTTAGTACTACGTTTGGTGTCCTCTGCTTGATTTGTTCCTAGTTTAGCACTACTTTTAATGTAGTTATTTGCTCATATTTCAACGCTGAACATTAGTTATTTAATTTTCAATTGGGTTTAACATTTATTCGTTTATTTGGGTTAAGATTAAGATATTTAAGTACAGTTATTAGTTAATATATTTCAATTATTTCTGGGTCATTATTATTTATATATTAGGGTATAGTTCCCATATTGGTTAGCGCACATCACATTTGTTTACACTCGCATACTTAAAGCTCTGTTTACACGCGTACTTAAAGCTTGGTTTACATTCGCATACCATAAAGGTAGGTTTACATGTTACGAGCACACTATTTCATATCTTATGTGCTTAATCTTTATTTAGCAACACAGTCGCATATTTTACAATATTCATACTGCTCTTATATAACTTTTAGTTCTGATACACAACTGTTGGTCGATTCATCTGGTTTGTACTTAATCTCCTGTGCTGTTGTTAGGAATAAGAGTTTACATTTTAGCTTCGCTATCCTCCTCGACTATTTGGGCCGTTGTGTATTTATCCTATCTCTCCATAAAGAGCTACTGTCTTGTGTAAGCCCTGTTGATCGCTCCAGCAGGTGAAGATTGTTTTACCTTATTCCCTTCCTCCTCGTATTTATTTTCTCTTCGCTGTTTTCCACTTAATTAATTCTAAACAGTCTTCATCACACACTATACGTTCGCAATCGCTTTTTCATGTAGAAATCGCCGCCGCACCGCATCGCTACTGTCCAACACAACTGACACGTCATTGAACCAGCGCAATTCTACAATTCACCATCTCCAGCAGGCGCATCAGAAGTTTTCATCACCAGCTTTTGGGGATCAGGACTCTCACGCATCATTGGTCCTTCGAGTTATTATTTGAGAGTCGAACTCATTAGGCCCCAGCTTCCTATTTGCACTGCGTCTTAACACTATGTATGAAAAACAAAAACTTCTATCTGTCAATTTGAATTATTTAGGATATATATCAAATAGAACACTGTTTATAACGTTATTAGCAAATATTTGTTCTATTTTAATTTAAGGCCAATTCTTTTTCATATGTAGCCTACTGAAACATAACTATAAAAGGATATAAAATAATCACATGGTTGAATTCTGAAAAAATACGCTATCGAATAGGCCTAATATATATCATTTCATTTAAGAAAACATAACTTTGTATTGTAACTTGAGAACCACTGGATTAAAAAAATATTTTCTTCTCTAATCAGATGCCCCGCTTGGTCTTTTATAAAATTGTCTCATAGCGTTTTATAGTATCTTTAATAATATAGAAATTTATAGAGGTAGCTCGTTTAGTTGTTACACCCTGTATATATAGGAAATAAATAATTTTCACTAGACTGCGTACTGCGTGTCTGATTATTTTCCGCTTTTCCATTCCACCACCAGTCGATCATCGTATTCAACCCTTCAAAAATAGTTATAATCAATTTTATATAAGACAATATTCACTATTCTGTAACCAATAAATTCTGAATTAGAGGGTTCAAATCAGATAGGACGAAAAAAGCAAAAGTGCTGAATCTAATGCTGGATTTATACAGCGTAAGCCGTAACGTAACGTACCGTGCCGTGGCGTACTGTAACGTATCGTAACGCGTGATTTTTCTAGGCTATTGTATACAGAACTTTTACGGTACATTTTCGTAAAAAGTATACTAATGCTCTGTCGATACAAATGTAGTGTACATCAGATTTGAATTTATCAGATTCGTTAGTTTATTCGCAATGCACTACATATCATATATATTTCCATTTAATATATTAATCCAAACTTTGACACATGACACATGTCACTTATGTCAGTCAAAGTCACACAAGACAGACTATTCGTAATGTAGTATTTTTTATATTTATATCCATTTAATTTATTAATTCCAACTTTGACATAATTACCCACACAAAAACAGACTATAGCGCAGGTCAGTAATAATTTTCGTAATATCGCAACGTACCGTAACGTGCCGTAACGTACAAAGATAAAAGTTGGCGATCTTTGGGTTTCTGACACGTTACGGCACGGTAAGTCACGTTACGGCTTACGTCTGTATAAATTATCACATAAGTATGCATTGATTTATTCTTTACGTTACGTTACGGCACGGTACGTTACGTTACGGCTTACGCTGTATAAATTCAGTATAATTTTTGCAAATAATTTCCATGTATGAAATAATACTGAAAATTATTTTGCACATCTTTATAGCATTTTTGTTCTGAAAAGGGCGTTTACCAAACTTCATCTCACGTGAATTCATAGCTTGTGTGGAGACTGCACCAAAGAGGTCACTTTTATACCAAACATAAATCGTAAATAATTCATTCCTGTGTCCCAAATATAAATAAAATGTTTAGATTGAAGGATAAGCACTGTTCGATACCGCTCATTTAACCCTTCCTTTACATATCTCTTCATACTTGGCAATTTCCTTGGGGTAAGGCACTTGGCAGAGTTCTTCCACCCCGGGTATCTTTGTCTTGCCTTTGCGGGAGATATAATCCCTTCTCTCTCGGTTGAATGGACCCTACGGCGCCTTCATCAGTGTTGTTAGTGGTGAGAGCCTGCGGGACTTGCAGGAACTCACAGGACCTTCCTCTAGGAAGTATGCTACATGCCGCAGAATCAGCGTTCCCAGGATAAGGATAGGGAATTTCTAGGGAGAGAATTTAGGATAGGGGGTTTTGTAAGGATAATAATTGGATTTAAAAAGGGATTTATATTTCAATATTTAAATTGCAGTAATTTTACTTGCTTAAAACTCAACAAAATTGTATCATTTTGGATTGAGCAATATATCTTCTGCCCAGTAAAAATTAAAACTTTTCATGACAATTTTTTCAATTTGCTTTGGTAATAAAGTAAGCTTAATTTGAAAGGTCTTACAGTAGATAAGTACCTATGTGTTATTTTAAGGAATGAGCATCGGATT
The DNA here is from genome assembly GCA_963082715.1 of Harpalus rubripes. NCBI lineage: Eukaryota > Metazoa > Arthropoda > Insecta > Coleoptera > Carabidae > Harpalus > Harpalus rubripes. The sequence continues at coordinate 4,916,909 of OY720449.1, read as the reverse complement.
AAATGTTTTGTTAATTGGTTTCATACTTTCACAGACGTTCTTGTAAAAATGGCAAACTAGATTTATTTTCATTAGAAACATTTTAAATCAGAATTTTTTAAAGGCGTGCTCTAAAATTAAATAAAGTCTCTATGCGTTTATATGCATCAGAATAATTTTCATCTGCATTAAATTGTAATGAGTTTTGGAGTTAGCTATTTCTCTAAATATACCTACCTTTTTGCATTATCGGTTTTTAAAAAAAAGTTTATCGATAGGGTTTCCAAGACTTCACTGACCGATCAGGAGGTGGTAAGTATATAAAAAACAACGATCAAAGCTTACTTTAAAAATGACAACAAATTTTTCAAATCCTTTTTTTAAATTTTGTGCGTCGATCGTGCAAAAAACATAAAAATCATTGCAGTCAGTACGTGCTCTTTTTTGTCTCGACCTCCAAAATCATCACAACCCGTAACCAGCACTTACTGCCCTTAATACTTAAATAGCTATAACATAACCTAACATAATATAACGCACAAAACTGCGGGTTTCAGTTTTTTTTAAAGTTTATTTGACTGTATTCATATATCTTTTAATATTGGTAATAACCGACGCCTAATATTTTGAATTTTAAATGGTACATAAGTGACCCCTGTAGCGCATTCTCCACGCCACCAATGAGTGCCCGTAAATTGACGCCTGGTAAACGCCCGCACGGTACAAATATGTCATCATTATAACCGAATTCTGTGTACAAAGCAGATTGGCACACCCAGCAATGGGTAGTATGCCATAATGATATATTTATTTTATTTATTTATGAAAATCTTTGAATTTCACATGTAACTAATATTCTGGCAAAAAATAAAACTATATATAAATGGGCTACTTGCGTGCCATTTTTTTATTTAATATTTTTGAAGAGACGATAAAAACTTGCTACCGATATTTTTTCTTTTGGCAAAGTTTTCATTAATTGGCCAGAAAAAAATTAATGAAATTTTAATATTTAAATTACCGCCATGTATGACGTACAATTACGACGAACAAATATTTTCGTTTGTCATTTTAATCTTGTACGAGTATAAGCTAAGTTGAAATCCTTCAAAATCCTGCTTAACAAAACGAAATTATGTAATAAAAGTAATAGAAAACACGCAAATTGTAAATAAGAGAGAGACAGAAAAATGACCTATTGTCAAAATCAAATTAAAACTCGCACTCGCTCGCCATCTACAGATTACATTCTTAAATATGCATACCTTTCTCAAGTTCAAAATAATGACGTCAAAGAAAATCTTCTTTCTTAATTTATTAAAAAAAACAAATAATTTTTTAAAAATAAAATTTATGTATTTACTGGTTATTATTCCATTGTTTACATGTACAAAAGTAGGCTGGTAACTAAGTGATAACTGTATCTGTACGGTAATATTATTACCATACTGACTTGTCAACAACGATCTACAAAATGAAAATAAAATAAAATGAAAATATAATGCTCTTCATTAATTCATACAGATAACGTTAGCCTATCGTTCTAAATACGGTCTACTTTATTCTAAAGTAATAAACATGTGGAACAAAGCACATAATTTGAATATTTGTCATATTGACATATGTCAAAATAATTGTTCTGTTAACCATAGCAATCTGAAAGTAGCATTAATGAGAAAATTTCAGAAAATGATATATATCAATAATGTCTTAATTTTCTGAAACCGATAAACTATTGAATAAACCACGGATGTTATGAATCATAACAAGCCTTAGATGTCTTAAAATCCTCGCTCTACGAGCTCGGATTTCAAACTTACATCTGCGGTAGTTATGATGTGCATTACATTCCTAGGTATGTTAATAGCTATTACAAACGTTTTCAACTTTACTTTTGGTGATATCAGATTTTCAGTACCAAGCAAGTAGCTTATTCTAGTACTAAAATGTACGTTACGCAAGTTGATATACTTTAGAATTAGAAAATAATATGGTATTTTATTAAATTAATTAAAACATACCACTGCAGCATGTAACTGGTTGCAGAAGCGGAGACTTACCTGGAATAAAATAAAGTTTAATTAATATTTGATTAATAAAGAAGAAAAGGAAATAGTACATCTCTACAGACATTTTCTTATTATAGACCACAAAAAGTTGCTCCAACTATTTACATCCGTATTTTGATATAAACAATGTACCTATTTACGTACACATTTCTATAATAATTTCAAAGTAAATAAATTAGCTATGAATATATTTGTTCAAACAATATTGGAGCTATCCCTTGTCCTTATTATGTAGGGAAGCAACTCTCCTGTCTTAATAATTATCACCCAGATGACGCTATCGTATCACCATCGACTGTATTGAACCCTGAACCTCGTTCTGAGGGAGATAGCATTATGACTTCCCAGTGCCGGAGACAAAGAGAAGCAGCGATGGAAGAACGCTGTCAAGTGCGTTAGATCAGCCGCAGGGAAATTGCGGAGTAATTTATGAGAGGACATCGGAGTATAGATATGTAAATATCGCGGCTGTCATACGCTGAGTGGCGCGATATTGGCTGCTGAACAACACAATACAGCCTGACGAGGGTTTGTGGGTCGAGAGTTCAGACCTGGTATGCAGGCACAAGGAAGTGGATGCGGATGCTAAGGAAGCTAAAGGTTCAACGAAGTCTTTCACTTATACCCTAACTAAACATTCTTACAAATAGTTGTTTTTCTATAAACAATGCACGCATAATAAGTTGACAGACACGAGTGCATAGATTTATAATGTGCATCAAGTCACATGGGGGGAATCAAGGAAATCAAGTGAGGTTTGGGGGATTGTTTTGGAAACTGGGGTGACGGAAAGTAAATAAATATTCATTCATATTTTGTCATTTTTTGGTAACGTTCACGTAAAATAAAAATTGTTATCTTTTATTATATTTTATAATTATACAGTTTAAGTCAATTAATATTTTTACAATTGTCACAACTGGTGACCCCTTGTGGAATACGTTCTTTCGCTATGGACAAAGAAGATGAACTACTTGCCTCACCTGACCCTCCTATTTCAGTACTTCAGAACATTTCTGCTCTTTCCTCGTCTAAACTTCCAGAATTTTTCCCAGAAGATCCTGAGCTCTGGTTTAAGCAAATTGAAATCATTTTCGCTTCTCATCATATAACTTCTGAGACTAGCAAGTATAATGTGTTAGTCACAGCCTCTCCTACGGATTTTTTTTTTGTTAACTTTACAGCGACTTGCGAGTTTTACCTCGACTTTTACGACCTCGTTGGCGACTTGCGACTTTAGCGACTTGCGACTTTAGCGACTTACGACTTTAGGGACACTTGTTGACTGAGCTATTCCAGACAGTAAAATAGAAACCATCGCAAAAGCATTCGTATCAGGATGGATTTCCAGATTCGGAATTCCTTCAACAATCACAACAGATCGCGGCGCACAGTTCGAATCATCATTTTTCAACAGTTACTATCACTAATTGACTCCACAAGACTACGTACAACATCTTACCATCCAGAAACTAACGGTATAATTGAACGGTTCCATAGACAACTTAAAACAGCATTAAAAGCTTGTGATCATCCGGATGAGTGGCATGATAATTTACCTTTCGTTCTACTAGGACTTAGAACTGCTTTTAAAGAACCATTGCAATGTAGCTGCGCAGAGCTTGTGTATGGGGCAAAATTACGGTTACCCGGAGAAATTCCTAAATCGTTTTCCAGCAAATTCATTGACCACTTAGATTTACCTTTATATCTAAAAAAATTAAAAAAGCATATGTCTCAGTTGACAGCCGTACCTCCTTCAGAATCCACATATAACAAACATCATTACACAAACCCAAATCTTTATCGCACTGACTTCGTTTTCATTCGCACAGACTCCATCAAGACTCCACTACAACCACCTTACACCGGCCCATACAAAGTCATCGCGAGATCAGATAAATACTTCACTATTTTAAAAGATAACACACATGAAAATATATCAATAAACAGACTAAAACCCGCATTCCTTCATCCGCTACCCCCATCACAAAACAAAACTACACAAACTCCACCTGCACCATTCGTCAATTAGGCAATGGAAACGGTAGATTAGAGGGCCAAGAAGTTTAATTAATTATCATAATTTTTATAATTGTTGTAGTAATTTCTTTGTAAAATATCTATTTTCTTTTCGTCTGGCGGGGGAGTATTATAATGTGCATCCAGTCACATGGGGGGAATCAAGGAAATCAAGTGAGGTTTGGGGGATTGTTTTGGAAACTGGGGTGACGGAAAGTAAATAAATATTCATTCATATTTTGTCATTTTTTGGTAACGTTCACGTAAAATAAAAATTGTTATCTTTTATTATATTTTATAATTTATACAGTTTAAGTCAATTAATATTTTTACAATTGTAACGGCTCCAGCCGTCACAGATTAATGAGTGACAATAAAATATAGAGTGAATTTGATTTTGACGTCATATAGATTTTATAAACATTGTGACAAGGCGAGGGTAAGCGCAATAACAGATAAATAACTTTTTATAAACTCTTCTAAATTATAGTTTCGATAATCATATTTTAACTCTGTTTATCTGTTTAAGTTATAAATGTCAAAATTCAGTTTAGAAATTCTTATCGTATTATGATACTCACGACATTTATTTTTGATAATTAAGTCTGAAAATTATTATGTATACGTGCGTGACTTTGGTTGCCCTAGCCTATGCACCCCGTACCCCTAAGATAATCCTGTCCTGAAGATAGCTTTTTGTTTTTAAAGAGAGTTGACATTAGATAGTCATGGGGTAAATATGTAAGAGTCGAAATTAGTTTGTCGCGTCTTGCAGACGTGTCTTGTTTTTGGACATGCAGTGCCTTTTAGTTTTTGGGGCACGTCCAGAACGCCCGCTAGCTGGGTTACAGAATGTAACAGTTTAGTACTTAGTTGTGTAACATCTTAGGTTTAGTTTAATTGTACTAAAGTTAGTTTTTAAATAACAAGTATTTGTTCATGTCCGTAATTTTCATCAGTGTAAAGTGAAAGTGTATATTTGTGTTTTTCCTTGTCACGAATTCCTTTTCAAAGCTTCATTTTCACGAAGTCATGGACGCCAATCATCCGAGGCGTCCTCCAGTAAAAGTCAGTATATCATCGTTGGAGTAAACAGTAAGAAGCAGTAGTAGCAGTCATCTCTTCTGCACCCCCCTCGTGTTACAACATAACGTGAAAATAATTAGTTTATAAATAGGTAATCATTCAACCCGTCCCTATATAAACCCAGATCTCTCCATTGTTTTTGTTGTTAGGACTTCTGTTGTAATAAAGCTTGCTATGGATTAGAACAAAAAGGACAAAAAAATAAAAAAATCTGATGTGGCCAGCACATTACCTTCCGTCAGTTCTATGTATTTTGTATAAATGTCATACAGAAACTTCCGTGCAAAAGATTATATTTCTTGTACATTACCTTAAGGCAGTTGTATGTATTTTGTACTAATTCCATACAGAAAGCTTCTAACAAAAGATCCTATATTTCCAGTAAAATTATAACATAAACATACTGTCAACTGCACTTGACACTGACACCTTTCAATCAGAATTTTCTTAATGTAGCAGCTGTTTCCAGAGTTATAGCAAAGCTGACCAATAAATATGATATTTAATTTCTTTATAATTTTTTAACTCTATGTACATTTAATATGAAGTATAAAATGCATTCAAATCGTATAGAGAATAAATAATTCTTTAATATTTATAATAACATTAAATGTGAAAAAATGATATTTAACATCGTTTTTTCAAGAAAAACTGTTAAAATCTTCAAATGAGGATACTTCCGGTTGACCAATTATAACCAAAATCTAATCAGCTCTTGACATGGATGTGACGAAGAGGAATACGAAAGAATTATAATTTTTGGAATTGTAGTATTAGAGTTATCGCATTAGAAAATTTTGTCACACACAGACACACACACACACACACATACATACACACACACACACACACACACACACATACAGACATCATCGTAAAAATAGTAAAATCGTATTCTAGGGACCCTAAAACGTGCTTATTCATCAAAATCTCACCACCGAATTTTTTGACCAAAGACAATACCTTCCTTACCTAAAGGTGACGGAAGGTAAAAATACTAGTAAATGAGAAAATAATACGAAAACTAAAGAAACACAATTGACAGCAATGCTACGCTTACAAATGTCACCATGGTTTAATGCGATCACACCATCTGTTGATACTTGAAAATTCCAATAGAGAATAAAATATTCTTTAGTATTTATAATAACATTGAATGTGAAAAAATATATTTAACATCGTTTTTTCTAGAAAAACTGTTAAAATCTTCAAACGAGGGTACTTCCGGTTGACCAATTCTAGCCAAAATCTAATCACCTCTTCACATAGATGTAACAAAGAGGAATACGAAAGAATTACAATTTTTGGAATTGTAGTATTATGCTCTGTTCCATTTAAGCCATTCAATAGATAGCACTGGCAACAGCGCAAATCTGAAGAATCCGAAATTACATTGGGTAAACATTTTTCTTGTCTCTAATTTCAGTCAATCAGAGAGATCGAAACTATTCCCTATGCTCCGCAGTACTGAATGGCTTAAATGGAACAAGGTATAGAGTTATCACATTGAAAATTTTGTCACACACAGACACACACACACACACACACACACACACACACACACACACACACACACACACACACACACACACACACACACACACAAGCAGACACACACAAGCACACACACACACACACACACACACACACACACACACACAAGCAGGCACACACACACACACACACGCACACACACACACACACACACACATGCACGCACGCACGCACGCACGCACACACACATACAGACATCATCGTAAAAATAGTAAAATCGTATTCTAGAGACCTTAAAACGTGCTTATTCATTAAAAAGTCCCCACCGAAATTTTTGACCAAGAACAATACCTTCCTTACCTAAAGGTAGCGGAAGGTAAAAAATAATGTTAATGTCAAATTTCGTCAAATACGTAAAATTTTTTAATTGGGTCTATATTTCATGTTGGTCTTGCGTACAAGGAAGTCGTGTGGTGTCCACATCAGATTTTTAACTATGTAAACATATTATTAAATATGAAAGAAGATGAACATGTCAAAAAAGGATGTTTTATGAAAAAAACGTGCATACATCTCAGATTTAAATAGAAAATTTTACCTTGTTTGCTGTTTTGACTGATTCTCCAATATTTTACTTCCTTCATTAAAAATATAATATTTTTGTTTGATCAGTTTCCTAATAATACCGTTCCTGCACGGAAACTACAGTTTATAAAGCATTTTTGAAGTCTTTAATTATAGTATTTCGTAATTTGTTTTTGATTGCAATATGTAACCAAGAACTTGTAATATGCAAAAATATTTAACTATTAATTTTCTGAGTTCTAAATTATATGTTCGTTTGATACTATTGAATTTTATGACTATTATCTAAAACTAAAGAATAATACTTCAAAGAGTGATCAATAGATATTAAATATGAGCATATGAAACACTTGAACACTTTGCTTTGAAACATTTGCAGATAAGATAAAATAAAACATCAGGGTCGGATTGGCCAGTCGGGATTATCGAGAATTTCCCGAGAGGCCACGGCTTTTTGAGGCCGCCGTACGGTGCTTGCAAACTAAAATTTGAGTACGTAGCATCATCTTATTAACTTCACCGCGTAATCGTTCTTATTTACATCGTTTTTAATACTTTCTAATTCTTGACAAAATTTCTTTCGGTGTTGCAGATATAGTCCGAGCTCGAATATATGTTTCGATTTCTACTTTGTAGATTTTGAATGATTGGAACTATAGATAAGGTATTGTCCGGTGTTTGTGTGCTGGTTTACGGTAGGGTAGACTGATGTTACTAGTCCATGGTTTGTATTCTCTGTTAAAACATCCAAAAACGGAGAGACCCCATGAGATTTTTCTCCAATGTGAACCTAATATAAAGTATTATCGACATATCTAAGCTAAAGTTTAGGTCTTATATTAGATGTACTAGTACTAATAGGTACTTCAAAAAATTACATGTATAAATTGGCTACAATTACGATGAACCCATCAGCAAACCATCTTCTTGTACAAAATGTCTATCTTTTACTTGGAAATATGAGTTCTGTAGACAGCACTGCAAAAATTCCATAATACCATCAAGAGGCAAGTCGGTTCTATCTTTTAAGTTGATATCTTTTTCAAGCCTTGTTTTGATGATTTCTAAAAATTTGTCGTAAATAAACTTAGAACATCAAAGCTGACAAGAAGATTTTGTGGTTGTAATTGTATTTAGCTCAAAAGTTCTACAAAATGTTTTGAATTCTTCAAATAGAAATTAAGGTAGTTTGTATGTAGGAGAATTTATGGAACTTTCTTATGGACTTTTGGAAGCCCCCCGTAAAGGTGTGGAATAAATAAATAAATAAATATATCATCACGGCTTATTACCCATTGCTGGGTGTGCCAATCTGCTTTGTACACAGATGCAGTAATGATGAAATATTTGCACCGTGCGGGCGCTTACCAGGCGTCACCTCACGGGCACTCATTGCTGGCGTGGAGAGTGCACTACAGGGGTCAATTTTGTGCCATATAAAATTGGAAATATTTGGCGTCGGTCGGGATCGAACCCGGTTCCCCAGTTTCGCGACCTGACACTCAGGCACGCGGCCAGGAGACGTAAAGGTGTGGAAGCTTGCTAAAATATGGAGTGAGATCAGTTCTTCATATAAACGGAATAAATAATTCTTTATATTTCTTAAGAGCACGGTACTCTTTATTTTCTATAGACGTAGTAGAATGTTTTCCAAGTTTCTTATAATTTCCTTGATTCAAAAGCTCTTCTATTTTTTGATCATATAAATAAGTATCCAATATTACTGTAACACTTCCATTATCTGCGGGTAGAATCTCGGTTGTGTTATCTTTCAATGCATTATTTTCTTTGTTTTCAAGATTATGTTTAATCAGATAATTTTTTGCTTCAGAATTTTCCTCTCTCCATTTATTAATAATTTTATATTGTCTACAATTTTTAAACGAAACTAAATGTTATTTTCTTAACTACAGAATGTTCTATATTTTAAATATTATTTTTAGGAGCGTTTTTACCTTCCGTCACCTTTAGGTAAGGAAGGTATTGTCTTTGGTCAAAAAATTCGGTGGTTAGTTTTTGATGAATAAGCACGTTTTAGGGTCCCTAGAATACGATTTTACTATTTTTACGATGATGTCTGTATGTGTGTGTGTGTGTGTGTGTGTGTGTGTGTGTGTGTGTGTGTGTGTGTGTGTGTGTGTGTGTGTGTGTGTGTGTGTGTGTGTGTGTGAGTGTAAGTGTGTGTGTGTGTGTGTGTGTGTGTGTGTGTGTGTGTGTGTGTGTGTGTAACAAAATTTTCGTCTACGATAACTTCCATACTACAATTCTAAAAATTATAATTCTTTCGTATTTCTCTTCATTACATCCATGTGAAGAGCTGATTAGATTTTTGGTTAGAATTGGACAACCGGAAGTACCCTCATTTGAAGATTTTAATAGTTTTTCTTGAAAAAACTATGTTAAATATCATTTTTTCACATTTAATGTTATTATACATATTAAAGAATATTTTATTTCGTACTTAATATTAAATGCATATAGAGTTAAAAAATTATAAAGAAATTAAATTTCATAAAGTAGCCATAGCTATGAAAACAGCTACTATATTAAGAAAATTTTGATTGAAAGTTGTCAGTGTCAAGAGAAATTGACAGTGTGTTTGTCTTATAATTTGACTGGAAATATAGGATCTTTTGCTATAAATTTTCTGGCAATATAATTATAAATTTAAAAACAACTGGAGATGAGGATGATCATGCTAGAATTTTCCCGGGCCGTTGAGTCTTCCCAATCCGGCTCTGTAAAACATCCACGTATGCTTTTAGCAGAAGGTAAAAATTCTATTAATCGTTTCCTTTATATCAAGAGCTTTGAAGTCCGCGAAATGATTTGAATGTAACAGTAAAACAGAAATTGTAGGATTAATATTGAATTCGGAATTTCATCTGCAGCTCACCTCTTTGCGAAATGAAAACGAACAAATAAACAATAAAAATTCCAATAAATGCGGAGATTCAGTGACATACGTTCTAAAAATATGATTTATCCAATTTTGATATAACACTGGCTGGATTCCAGGGAAAGATAATTTAATCGAAACGGGAAATAGAAATAAAAATTAACGGCTCTCCGTGAAAGACGTTCGTCGATTCCAAATGGATGTCGTAAATTTATGCGCGGAGTTATATTTTTACGCCCGAAGAAGTATTAATGCATTCCCAATATCTCACAGTGCACCGATATAATTAATTCAATTCTATGCAATCGGCGAACACAGAATTGTGAAATTCAAATTTTCTATCGACCTAAAAATGAATATTAATTTGACACGACAAATATATTCAATGAAAACATTAATTCAAATACGATTTGCCGATTTACATCTATGATGCTCTAGGTAATAATAATTAACCCTATAGCTGCGTTCAGAGCTACCCAATTATCAATTACAATTAGTAAAATATAATACACGCACTTTGACTTATGGGAGACAACACTAGCGTACACAAGGACAATATTAAGACATTAATTGTAAGTGTTAAGTAGAAAATTTACAAAGTACAAACTTTGCATTTAGTGCGGCAGATATATCATCTTGTCTCTTTCTGTCAGAAACGTCAAACGACATAACGCATGTAACTTGTTATAAATAAATACTACTTAATTTATCTACACTGTTTAATAAAAATCATTTTTACCTCCCGCTACCCTTGGTAAGGGGCTCGAGATTTTTCTTGCAGATTACTTTTTAAAAAATATAAAATATTAACTGCAACTTGTTTATATATCTACGAAGTGTGCAAGTTTGTCTATTGCAATAAAACGTGTTTTGAATTAAATTCCGACCTGCATCACTTTAACACTCGACAAAAAAAAAAAAAAAAAAAACAAATTCCATATACCAAATACTAAATATAAAATTACTGAGACAGCTCCCCACATTAAAGGTCTGAAAGTATTTAATAAACTACCATGTGAAATTAAATCATGTACTAATTTAAAAATATTTTTAAAAAAATTAAAATCATATTTGGTAAACCATTGTTTTTATGATTTAAATGAATTTTTTGATTGTATTTCATAATTTATGTTTTGATCTCTAACGGGATGTAGGTAGATATCCGCCTCTCTGTTTGTAGTTATATTTTTTATATTATTCTAATTCTTGACGATTTCGATACATGTATACATGTCTATGAAATAAATTATTATTATTATTATTATTATTATTATTATAGGGATCGTGCTAAAAATCGCATATCGAGATTTTGGTAAATGACCATGTTTTAAGGTCCCTAGAATCCAATTTTAACATTTTCACGATGATGTCTGATCATTCAGAAAATTTTGTAACCTTGTATTTCTTCCTTATTCTAATATGGGAAGAAGCCATTAGATATTAGGTTTGTTCGTTCTGCTACCCTGCGTCTACCGCAAACCGCGGCGGTGAAATTTGCTGTTCTTTTCGGTTCGCGGTTCACTGTAAAGTCACCTATTCTGTTCGTTCCGTTTTTCTAGTAACTTGCGGTAAAACGACGCGGTAGCTGGCGGTGATAATTTTCACAATGACTTATGACTCGGTGGTACAAAAATAATCGGCGGTAATGTTCGCGTCTACATATTAAGTGCCAGTATGACAGTGTTTGACAAATAAATACTAGGAAAAAATTGTTATTTTTTCAATAAGTTTGCTATGTAGTGTTTCAGTTTTAGAAATTCAAATACATTTGTAAAATATATAAATGTCAGTGTCATGTGAATTATGATTTGCGATAAGGTAAATTTAAATGATAACAATAGTAAATAATTAAAATAATGGAAAATGGAATAATATATTTTTACTGAGTATCCTTTATAATTAATAGTCTAAAGTATCTTCGAAAATAATTTAACGCAAACGGATCGAACAGAAAAATAATTTTTAGTAACTTAAATTATTGCCGCGGCGATTGGCAGTGAATCGCAAAACGCAGCGAAAATTACCGCCGCTTTTTGCGGTAAAACGCAGCATAGCGGAACGAACAAACCTAATGATGTAAATCGGATAACCGGAAATGGTACTTTACTTGACGCTCAAAAAGTTTTTCTTAGAAAAATACATTTAAATGTGATTTTTTCGAGATTTGTGTTATTATAAAAATTTAAGATTATTAAATTTTTTACAGATTTGCATTAATACATTTTCTATATATTTTATGGATAAATTCATAAAATTATCTATAATTTAAATCCCGGATCCTACGCTTTAAACAAACACAACTCCTTGGTTACACAGTATTTATCTCATATGTATGTAACCGACAGATAAATGTCACTAAGAACTAATCACTTCAAATTAATAATAGTAACGTTTTAAAAAGAAAATAGAACCTCAGTTTTACAGAATAACGGAATGGAACTTAATACAGTTTCCAGTATAACTAAATATGTAAGTATCTATATTTAAATTAACAAAAATTTAATGTCGGGAGGTGTTGTGTTGGCCACATCAGATTTTTTATTTATATTTATTTAGACTGCATCTACGATGATTCAATAGATATCATTTTCACTAAATGCAAATTCTAAACGCTATTTCAGATTTAAAATCAGTAGTTTTAACACACTCCAAACGATTTCTATTTGTAATTACTAATTGTAATTTGTAATTCAGTAGCTCTGAATGCAGCTTAAAAATCTAAAACTATGTATCTCTGAGCTAATAATCCAATAGACACCTTATTTTTGAATAAATTCTGAATAATTTCCATTATAATGCTGAAAAAATAATTAGCAACTATTTTAATAGGAAATGCTTTAGACAAATGAATGAGAGAGAGAGGGCACCGAATAGCAAATATCTCAATATCAGTGTAAAGTTGATAAATGATGGAAGTCAGGATGATTGACGTTTGAAATTAAAGAATTTTAATCAATCGAAAAGTTGACTTGGCGTGAAAACAATTTTATGCAAGTTGCTTCTGTCCCTTCGTCACTTGCCACGGAGGAGCTCTTCTCAAAGCCAGTACCGTACTGGGATTTAGATCTCATAAAAAATTGCAGCATAAAATAACAAAATTTACATATTTTATTACTTATTAACATTTTCTTGATAAAAATATGTAGGGGATGCAAAATAGACTAAATTTTGCTAATAAACAAGATGTAATGGAAAGATGGTATAAGGCAATAAATACTCCAAAAGTTTTGAAGACTACTCTTGCGTATGTGATGTCATAAACGTCAAATGTAGTTCCATTTTTGCTTGGTATGACGTCATAAAATTATTTTTTTTTTGTAAAATTAGAAACTTATGTGGTATAAAATATACAAGGTGTCTTGGAAATAGGGGGACATATATATCCGACAGTGCACCGCTTAACAAGTATTCTGCTTCATAGTCCTTCTAAAAAAAATATTGCTTATAATAACGAAACGCTTTGTACGATTTGAATGAAATTTGGTATGACAATCTATATGGATAAAATTCATATTTTAAGATGGTATTTATTATTATTATTAGTGAACTACTAGTGTATGAAACTTGAGTGAGGCGACTATGAATATACCATAACTTTTTAATGACAACGCCAACAATGTAAATTTACTGTTTTTCAGAAAGATACATTCAATAGTAAACTTTGGTGTCTCTGCGTAAGTTATGATATCTGTAACGATTTAGTCAGAAGAAAATAAAATGTAAGTGCCTACGCCGTTTAATTTTTAAAATTAATTTTATCTAGCAGTCTTTCCAAATATCAAACAACAAATTTTTAATGACAGTAATAATTGTGTATGCGTTGTCAAAAATTTCTTTTGTCATATTTTAAAACTAGTAACATATCCGTTTGTTCGGCCTTATAGTATTTTATTGCTATTATTATAACAAGACGATTAAATAATGTTAGCTCACTCCTAAACAACTTTAGAAGATTGATAAATCATAAAAAAATGTTTGTCATTAAAAATTACTAGTTTGACATTTGGATAGACTGCTAGATAAAATATATTTTAAAAATTACACGGCGCAGGCACTTACATTTTATTTTCTTCTGACTAAATCGTTACAGATATCATAACTTACGCAGAGACACCAAAGTTTACTATTGAATGTATCTTTCTGAAAAACAGTAAATTTATATAAAAAGTTATGGTTTAATCATGGTCGCGACACCCAAGTTTCATACACTTGGTACACTAACAATAACAAATATCCGGCCTAATTCTGTAAGAAAGTTGTTAAGAATTAGCAACGTTGTTAAAAAATTTAAACAATAGAAACAAATATTAAGCCTGTCATTTTCATGTTTTATTCTGTGTTCTCAATTATTATTGGTTATTTGGTATAGCAATGTTGCTAAGATTGAATGAGGGATATTAAAGGCCTTTAAGTTCCGTATTGTTGTTGATATTATTTTATTCAGACGTTTCGGTCAGTATTTGACCATCCTCAGTGCTATAAAATGTGTCATAATTTAAAAATACAAATATAAATTACAAAATACAATTTACGCAAAGATCAACTTACCAATTTTACAATTTAAATTAACATTATTACATTGAATGTTAAAATAACAATTTATGTAAAATCATCTTAAATAATAGATTACTACAAAAAAAGAAGAAAAAAATGTTTGTATTAACAACAAAAATTAAAAATATGAGTATTGTTAACTTACCACATGAAAATATGTTTCTTAAAATACAGTTTATGAAATATAAATATTGGATTTTTCGTCATTTATCTTTTCTTGTAGTAATCTATTAACTAAGATGATTTTACATAAATTGTTATTTTAACATACAATGTAATAATGTTAATTTAAATTGTAAAATTGGTAAGTTGATCTTTGCGTAAATTGTATTTTGTAATTTATATTTGTATTTTTAAATTATGACAGATTTTATAGCACTGAGGATGGTCAAATACTGACCGAAACGTCTGTATAAAATAATATCAACAACAATACGGAACTTAAAGGCCTTTAATATACCTCATTCAACTATAATTTAGTTCCCAACATTAACTATATCAATAATGTTGCTAAGACTTAACAACTTTCTTACAGAATTAGGGCGATCATCTTAAAAGATGAAGTATATCCATATGGATTGTCATACCAAATTTCATTCAAATCGAACAAAGCGTTTCATTATTATAAGCAATATTCTTTTTTTTAGAAAGAGTTTAAAGCAGAATACTGGCTAAACGGTGCACAGTCGGATATAGGTAAGTTTAGTTAAAGCGTTTTATTTTGGGCCCAGGAATTTGTGGTTAAGCCATGTCCCCCTATTTCCAAGACGCCCTGTATATTTTCGTAAGTAGTGTACTTTCAGAAAAAAATAATAAATTGGAAAATATGATATGCCCCATTAAAAAAATAAAAAACAGCTGATGCACACAACAAAATAATCTTTTTGCGATTGCTCATTTTACCAGATGTTTCAATAAACGTGA
Source organism: Harpalus rubripes (assembly GCA_963082715.1). NCBI lineage: Eukaryota > Metazoa > Arthropoda > Insecta > Coleoptera > Carabidae > Harpalus > Harpalus rubripes. Next base: position 4,901,297 of record OY720449.1, on the reverse strand, counting down.
AAATTGTTAAAAATGATGCGCTAGCAGTAGAGACGTTACTACTAATTTTCTTAATTTTTGATGTAAACGAATACATTTCCTATAATGTATTCAATCTTTTACTCATGCCACTACCACGAACCATACGACCACTAATTCTACCGCTATCATAATTTTTGTTGTGACCAACACTTAATGCGTATTTTTAGAAAAAAAAGTTATATAGGGAACAGGAACAAGACAAAATAATTCTAAATTTATTTAAAGGAAATATATCCTTCTAGTCCGGTTCTGTGTCATTCTCTGAAGCCCTACACCATTGACTTATTGCAAACCGGTGACAGTTTCTGATCCGCCCCACATTCGCAGATATCAAATATATGTAAAACAACGACGCGATAGCAACACGCGAGCGGGAAAAATGGGGGCCCAAACTGAATTTTACATCCACATCCGCGTCAAAATATACGCCTTTGTGGAGAATTTACAACCCTTCCAGTCACCTCAAGAAATACCTAAATAACTTATCATTCCAGATGAATTTAATGCTTATTGAAGGCGACGTTCCAAGAAACTATTTTCCTCTTGGGAACTTAGGGAACAGCAAGGTTGTTGCTCTTTTGCAATTTTTGCTTTCGTGGTAAAATAAAACTCAACTACAATAAAACAAGTGCTTTACGATTTTATAGCCACTTCCAAGACCAATAAATATATTTTTCTGTGTAAAATGCATAGAGATGAAACTAATTATCGAGATTCTCAAGTTTAATTTTCTACTATTTAACAAAAAACGTGAAAGAAGTTTATTCAAGACAGTGAAACTAAAAAAAAAAATATTCCTTCTGGGAATATAGCTTCACAAAAGATTCGTTCTGGTCGTTGCAGAATATTGTAACGAATAAAATGGCTACAAAAAGAACACAACTAAATCAGCTTTTAACTTCTCGCTTTTTTATAGACGCGAGAAAAAAGAAAATTATATTGGACAAATTGTTCTGGTAGTGAGGCCTAAAAACATTTAAACTTTTTATAAAATATGCCATGAAGCAGTAGGGAGAAAATATACGTTTTGAAGATAAATCTAATATTCAAGCATAAAAAGAAAGTGTACAAAATATCTCAGCGAAAAATGCGAATGTAAAAAAACTTTAGGGGATTGCGATTGACTATAAAAATATTAAAATGGGGAAAAAGTTACATCGGCGCGAAAAGAAGACGCCCCAAGAGTCGCGCTTTGTCTGTAATAGCTGCGGAACTTGTTTCAAAAGTTTACCGGAACACGCTTAAACAGATCTTAACAGAAAAGTTCACCGAATTATTATTATGAAAAGTCGATTTTTTTTATAAAATATGACACACTGTGAGAACGCCGATGTAAATATATCTTTAAAAATTGACAACCTAGCATATAATTTGATTCCATTTCTATAACAATACTAGACATTAATTATCCTACCAAAACGATATTTTTCTACCATTGTTATATTGACCTGCAAACGTATTGATTACAACAATGAATATTTTCATTATAGCTAAAGAATATTGATTACAACAATGAATCATATATTTAAAATACTAGCATTTTGCGAAGAATCAAATGCTTATGATTTACATTTCTGAAATCTCATGAGATAATTTTATTTTTCTTTTCTGCCGATTGCCGATATTGAATTTACCTTACCTATTTAGGTAGGTACAAGTACTATTCAAATTTAGAAGAAAGAAAGTAAAAAATCTGATGTGGCCAGCACATTACCTTCCGTCAGTTCTGTGTATTTTGTATAAATGTCAACAGAAAGTTATTTGCAAAAGATTATATTTCTTATACATTACCTTTAGGCAGTTGTATGTATTTTATACAAATTACATACAGAAAGTTTCTAACAAAAGATCCTATATTTCCAGTAAAATTATAACACAAACATACTGTGTTTTAACTCTATATCCATTTAATGTGAAGTATAAAATGCATTCAAATCGTATAGAGAATAAATAAATAAAATAAAATAAATATATCATCACGGCTTATTACCCATTGCTGGGTGTGCCAATCTGCTTTGTACACAGATATCGGTAATGATGAAATATTTGCACCATGCGGGCGCTTACCAGGCGTCACCTCGCAGGCACTCATTGCTGGCGTGGAGAGTGCTCCACAGGCGTCAATTTTGTGCCACCTAAAGTTCGAAATATTTGGCGTCGGTCGGGATCGAACCCGGTTTCCCAGATTCGCGACCTGAGACTCAGGCACGCGGTCACGATGTCACGAAACCCCCATATAGAGAATAAAATATTCTTTAATATTTATAATAACATTAAATGTGAAAAATGATATTTAACATCGTTTTTATCAAGAAAAACTGTTAAAATCTTCAAATGAGGGTACTTCAGGTTGACCGATTATAACCAAAATCTAATCAGCTCTTCACATGGATGTAACGAAGAGGGATACGAAAGAATTATAATTTTTGGAATTGTAGTAGAGTTATCGTAGACGAAAATTTTGTTACACACACACACACACACACACACACACACACACACACACACACACACACACACAAACACACACACACACACACGCACGCACGCACACACACATTTAGACATCATCGTAAAAATAATAAAATCGTATTCTAGGGACCCTAAATCGTGCTTATTCATTGAAAACTCACCACCAATTTTTTGACCAAGGACAATACCTTCCTTACCTAAAGGTGACGGAAGGTAAAAACTATTTTGTTTATACGTGTAACTAAGAGAAGGGAATTTCATTAATAATTTTAATCAAGCATTTTTTGAAGAATCAAATGTATCAAAGTACAGATTTTAAAGCGTGTTAAAGCACTGATAGAATGAATTACTAGCCAATTTTTATATAAAAGTATATTAACTTATTTAGTCCATATATTTGTTTAATATTTGTTAATATTAAATTGTAATTTATTTCCTCATTTCGGCGTCCCTTAAGGAAGGCGCCCCAATGCAACGCATCCTCTGCTTACCGCCTAGAACCGGCAGTCGTCTAAGCGTTTTATAAAATGACAAACAGCTGACTCAGCTTGTATATGTTTGGGAATTTTTTGTTAAATATAACAACATAACCTAACCTAACGCACACTGAAGTTTATGTTTATAGATTTCGTGTCGAAGGATTCTTTCTGTACTTGTTGCACAATATGTAATTAAAATTCAGTCATACACTCAATATTTGCATTACCATCCCTTTGTAAATTTGCATATCACAAGAATATTAGAATTAAATTACGAAATAAACTTTTCAGGTAGGTACCTATGCTTGACATTTAAATATGATTGTGTGGTATGATACGTGGGCTAGGTGTATAATGTATGTTAAGAGGGTGTAAAAATACCAGGTTTCCTCGGAGAAATATCGTTAGGTGTGTGGATGAACGGCTAAATTTGCATAGGCGTGACTAAATGAATCTCGTTGATCACGCATATCACGTGAATAATGCTGCTCTTTGGTTTATAGTCACGATTCTCGTGACAATAACAGACGAATGGAATTACACCAATTAATCTCTAAATAATTAAATGATTCATAAAATTAGATAACACTGTTTCGTCAGCACATTTGAATTTCATTCAACAGTGTTAGCGTTTGCAATAATATCACAATGGCGACAAAATTATGGAAATAAAAACAAATATGTTTCATAAATATAAAATTTATTTTAATGCACTGTATAACTGTATACGAGAATGAAATAGCTGATTCCATTATGAAATCTCGTATTTCATGTTTTTATTCTCTTCATTATATACATTGAAGTACCTAATAACATACTATACAGCGAATACTTGGTGTAAATATTTTATTTTATTTGCTCTTATTGCTCCTTTTTTTAAATAATCGTTCATTCCGTTTTATATTTTCTTCATAAAAAGTTTAAAATGTGTTTTTCTGACAATTTATTTAATGAACGTTTTGTGAAATAAATAATTATATTCTCTACAATATTTATTACATTTTCAGCTGTTTTACTTTGTTTTTAAAGTATTCAGAGCGATTATAGAAGTTTAATATTAAACGTCAGTAGTGATGCACGACGAGGCGAGAGTACTCTCGCATCTCGTATCGGCTCGTTGTATTATGCGAGACGAGAACGAGATTGCAAATTAAAATTCGAGGCGAGATCGATATAACAACTGCGAGAAGCGAGAAATCTCACGAGATTATCGCGAGAATCTCGCAATAAAAAGTATTTGTAACTTTATAGCTTTGATTCATAAATTCAATGAAAAATGCACCGTATAAGGAGTAGAATCAACACTAATTCATGCATAGAACACGTAAATGTGAAAATTATATGAATTCACTATATTTTTTAAGTCTATCTATATTTAAAGTATTCAGAGCGATTATAGAAGTTTAATAATAAACGTCAGTAGTGATGCACGACGAGGCGAGAGTACTCTCGCATCTCGTATCGTCTCGTTGCATTATGCGAGACGAGAACGAGATTGCAGTTTAAAATTCGAGACGAGATCGATATAATAACTGCGAGAAGCGAGAAATCTCACGAGATTATCGCGAGAATCTCGCAATAAAAAGTATTTGTAATTTTATAGCTTTGATTTATAAATTCAATGAAAAATGGGCCGTACAAGGAGTAGAATCAACACTAATTTATGCATAGAACACGTAAATGTGAAAATTATATGAATTCACTATATTTTTTGAGTCTATCTAGAGTCGATTAGTATAGTTTCCAGAGCGAGGAAATGGAAAAATAAAGACAAAATCGGTATTGCATGCAATAGAACTAGTTTTCTCCAATATTTCATCCCCTAATTCACCCCAATTAAAACCATGGTTAATAAAACTCTTGTCGCTCCTGAAAAGTAAAGGATGCTATGACTTAATCTTACTTAAATAGTGGCATATATTTAATGAAAAAGTGTAGGTACTTTTAGTTACAAAAAATAATTTTTTAATGTTTAATTCGTTTTATTGATAACAGAATGTGTTAGATGTTCGTATTGAAATAGTTTAGGGATTACAATTTGATGATAAATTGGATATTTTAGAGGTAAATTAAATTATTTACTACCATCACATTTTCTGGTGACCGTAAATGAATAAACATTATGTTCGTATTGAAATAATTGGGTGACCAGAATTTAGTGTTTCGTCTCTTATAGTCTACGACTCCGAATACATGGAAGACAGTGCTATTGGTTCGAACTTGGCTCTTGTAGTTAAACAGTTACGTAAATATGTAGTGCGCAAGCGCTTATTTTTATAGCGAGACTCTCGTGCGAGAACGAGATGAGACCCAAAAAAATGTGCGAGAACGAGAGCGAGATCGAGATTACAGATCCGAAAACGAGACGAGATCGATATTTTAAATTTGTCGTCTCGTCTCGCCTCGCGTGCATCAAATAAATACTTATACTTTTATTTTTCACATTCGGATGCTATAAGCTGGCCACTTATATATCTTGAATAAATATAGCCAGCGTCGGACTGGCCATTGTGGCGATTTGGCGATCGCCATAGGCCCAGCTAGCGAAAGGCCCTGGTTTAAACCAAAAATTTAGGTTTTAAATTCTTTGTGGTTTGGTGTGACATTTGGCTTTTCACATAGACTTTCATCAGCAGATTCATAAAAATAAATTAAATTCACAGTTAGCCAACTCCATTCTTACTCCGGGTTAAAATTTATGGTACGAGAACTATTCATAAAACAGAATCAGGTTCGAGCATGGTTGGAGTTATATACCGCAACTGTCATTTTAATTTAAAAAATCACTTTAACTCTTGGGATTGTACTTATGTATGTCCAGATGCACCAACAAGGCTTAAATTTTAAGCGACCCGTAGATAAAAATATGCAAATTGAAACAACAGTGCATATTAATTCCAAGATTTACTTCATATTTAATATCGACGTAATAATGTCAATTTAAGGAAAGACTAAAATTTAATTAAAATCTACGCTTTAAAATAAACAAAACGCAGTTATTCAAATATATGTAACTGACAGGCAAATGTCACTATCAAAAAACAAATCATGTCAAAATAATATTAGTAACGTTTTAAAAAGAAAAAAGTAAATAGAACAATAGAAAAAGAATTCAATACAGTTTCCAGCATAAGTAAATATGTAGGTATGTATTTAAATTAATAAAAATTAACGATTCACAATAGTATATTAAAGAACGTGTTTTATAAGACATGTTTTTTTCGCACGCGTCAAAATTTAGAAAACTCGCTAACGCTCGTTTTCTAATTGACAAGTGCGAAAGAAAGTCTTATAAAATGAATTCTTTATACTATTTTTTATATTTTGCGCCTTCTACAATAACATTTACTTACTCAATTTGTGATTATATTTGTAACCATTTGTACATTTTTATGTAAATAATCTTCCCTAAATAAAATAAATAATAAAATAATATCTCGGACACGAAAAGAGATATCGACCTGTGGTTTTAAAATCTTAAATCTACACCTTTCAAACAACTTAAATACAAATTTTCAGAATTTTTAATTTTTTAAAAATTTCGACCCTTTTTTAAACCACACCATCCTCATACCCAAAAATGGGTGTGCGGTACACCTTCAACGACTTCACCAGTAAATTCCTCGTACCAAAAAACATTAGTATACCAATTTTCATCAAAATATTCCAACGGATACATTAATTATTAAACATTCCTTGAAATTGTCAAAAACTGAAAAACTCGCAAGGGGTACTCCTTAGATTTTTTGCAATTTTTGGCCATTTTCATACTTTACCTTCTGGAGATTGTAATAGTTGTTCAAAAATTATGAAAATTAGTATCCTTATGTAATTTTGCTCGTAGAATCTAATGGTGATATCGCCAGCGGTGTATAATTGACCATTTTTGGGATATGACCCAAAAATGGGTATTTTTGAGCAAAGTTTTGAGGCCGAATATCTCGGACACGAAAAGAGATATCGACCTGTGGTTTTAAAATCTTAAATCTACACCTTTCAAACTAATTAAATACAAATTTTCAAAATTTTTATTTTTTACAAAATTTCCACCATTTTTTAAACCACACCATCCTCATACCCAAAAATGGGTGTGCGGTACACCTTCAACGACTTCACCAGTAAATTCCTCGTACCAAAAAACATTAGTATACCAATTTTCATCAAAATATTCCAACGGATACATTAATTATTAAACATTCCTTGAAATTGTCAAAAACTGAAAAAATCGCAAGGGGTACACCTTAGATTTTTTGCAATTTTTGGCCATTTTTAGACTTTTCCTTCTGGAGATTGTAATAGTTGTTCAAAAATAATGAAAATTGGTATCATTATGTAATTTTGCTCGTAGAATCTAATGGTGATATCGCCAGCGGTGTATAATTGACCATTTTTGGGATATGACCCAAAAATGGGCATTTTTGAGCAAAGTTTTGAGGCCGAATATCTCGGACACGAAAAGAGATATCGACCTGTGGTTTTAAAATCTTAAATCTACACCCTTCAAACTACTTAAATACAAATTTTCAGAATTTTTATTTTTTACAAAATTTCCACCATTTTTTAAACCACACCATCCTCATACCCAAAAATGGATGTGCGGTACACCTTCAACGACTTCACCAGTAAATTCCTCGTACCAAAAAACATTAGTATACCAATTTTCATCAAAATATTCCAACGGATACATTAGATATTAAACATTCCTTAAAATTGTCCCTAAATAAAAAAATAATAATAATTTCGACATTATATTATTAAAATGAATTGTCAATTAACTAAAAATAAATTAGATAAAAATGGGTTAAAGAAACGTCATCTAGTACCAACCGTCTAAAACAAAAAATTGCGTATCGAAATGAAGGTCATTACGATACGCAATTGCGTATCGTAATGACTTCAATATGAACGCAAAATATAAAAAAAATATTTAAGCTAAACCTTATTTTTGGATTAGTGAATTCTATTCTATCCCGGTATTTAAAATTTAATCTTCCTTTTATTATAGTTTCAGTGGCTCAATGGTTAGAGCAACGCCTCATGTCATGAGTGTCCTCGGGGCTCTGGGTGTGTGAATGTGAACCCACTCTGTAGGTAATTGGGATTTAATCCTGTTGAGGGGTTTAAAAAAATGTAGTTACTTGGAGTATATTAGACTATATTTTATGAAATAAACTGTCAAAATTAGAGTAAAATTCGCTAATCCAAAAAACTTAATCTTTTTTGTGACTCGGGGTGTAAATGGCGGGAGGTATTGTATTGGCCACATCAGATTTTTGTTATTGTTGTCCAGTTGTTATTTCGTTTTATTGGGAGTATGTTGTTGAACACAACCTGTTGCAATGATTAGAAGAGTTATCCTTATATCCTTTATATGACACTAGCAAAGTTAGAGGAAGGTAATTATTTACGTGAAAGGGTTTCTCGTCATAATGGAGGTGAATTGTTCATTTCCAGTTTGGAGTTTTCGAACTAGTCTCATTGGACTGCATTAAAGGCTATGAGCTACGCGAACGTGCTACATTTCCACTGTCTCTGCATAGCATAGCAAACTTTTACTTGCGAGAATCTGTATGCACACGAATTAATTTTGACAATGGGATGGTTTATTCAAAACACCACGCTGCTCATCCGCTCCGCGATAGTTGGAAACTTTCGTTCTCCAACAATGTGTCTAAATCTTACACAATCCCTTCTATCCATCAGCTGTGGATTTCTCTCTGTTTCACTGCGATTCCTATTCTCTATTCACATAGTATTTGCATTCGTATTCGCCCCAGGATTTATTAGATACATCGCACGATATTGTTTGTGTCTTCGCAGAAATTATGGCCATATACTTCGATGGATTACTCGCAAATATACTACCAACTCCATCGTCAACGAGAAACTACTTACATGTGAACTAAATTAAATGTTACGAAATTCTCTAGAATATATTTGATAATTTATAATTAGATAAAAACTGATTACTTAAACTCTGTAGATAATGGCCTGGTTTACACCATGATACTATAGACCAGGGATGGCGAACCTTTACGTATCAACGTGCCATTTTTCTGAAGAAATGTTTAATGAGGTCATAGACGTGCCATCAAATAATTTTGACTTTGTGATTATTGGGAAAATAATAATAAATACTATCAACTCAAAACTCTTTATTTACTACAAAAAAATAGGAACATTTTGCAATGTTTCAATAGGGTACTATACCATAATCAAATTTTAACTAACTTAAATAAGAAGACGAAAAAATACATAAATTAATGAGTATTAGTGAAAAAAATTTGTTTCAATATTGATTAGGTCGCAAACTACAAGCGATAAAAGTTGATTACTATTTAGGTATGACGCGTTAGGTCCTAAGAATTTGATTGGTCGCTTGATTTTAAAAACGAGATTCGCGCGTCTGCTGTGGTCACCTTTGAAAGATTATGAACTGTCACGTTGTTGTAGAACCTAACAAAGAATTTACATTTGTATGTTTCATGAATTTGTTTAATTATAATATCTAGTAATATTAAAAATAATAATGTATTTATAATTAAATCAACTTGTAATATGAATTAATTAAATTAATAATAATATTCACTAATCAAAACAAACAAACACTAGCGCCATCCGCCGTCATACTTTGTGTCATAATAATGTCAAACTGTTTCAATGTTCTATAATTTATTGAAAAAAATGCTTATTATTTATGTTAAATAATAATTTCTTCGTGAATATAACATATAAGTTTTTATATAAAAATATTTCAGCTATGCAAAAATGAAAAAATCTGTTGTCTCTAGAACTAACACCACTGGAAGTACCAGCTACGTCACGCAAGAAATTCTTAACTTTAAAAATTCATATCTCGCTTATTACGTAAAAATTTTAAGTCGCGGTTGCACTAAAATTCTACTTTCATCCTTTTCTTACAGAAAAAAAATTAAAGAAAAAATGGTATATGACCCTATTATACGCGTAATTTAAATTAAAGTCAAATTAGTGTGACTTTTGTTGTTGCAGACTTGATGACAAATAACATATGTTAGGGTTGTAAGATGTTACTTTTAGCAGAATGCATGCTGAACTGGAGTCAACTGTCAAACGGTTTCTAACCGAGTCTTTAATGTTATTCATCTCTGAAAATAATGACTCGCAGGCATAGGTTGATGAAAATATTGTTAAAATAGCATGAGCCAGGTTCTTCAAACAATTAAATGTGTCTGGTAACGCATTCCATGTTTTCAAAATTTTGTTATTAGCATTATCACTTATATTATTTGTCAATATTTCTGTTTCAATTAATTCTAACTCTTTCCTTGTTTCAATAAATTTTTGAATCCATATTGAACTAGACTGGAAATCAATCAGCTGCATTTCAAATTCTTCAATTTCCAACCAATCGAATTGGGACAAATTCAGTTTATCAAAAGACCCGCACACCGCACCCGAACATTCCGTAGCGTAGGGATCACCCGCGTTCGCTCGTCATATAATGCCTACTTCACACTTTTTTTCGTAGTGCATCATAATGAATTTTGTGATCAGTGACGTGCCCAAAATATTGTGACGATTAGCGCTGGGCTGGGATATAACGGGGATAATAAGATTTATTTTTACTTCTTCCCTTATTATCCTTTGGAGCAGGAAAGGCGACAAAAATGGATAGCATCGGTTCGTCAAGTACAGGTGTCCCATTTTCGATGTTTTCTTAAGGTATCTCGGGTAATATTAATGATTGAGCAAAACCGTTTGCACATTGCAGGGTCAACTTTTCGAGAAAAGTTTAATAGTCACCACAGGAATTTTCGATCTTCTTTTGTTTCTGAGCTACAGGCAAAAACACGTTTTTCGCTCATTTTGAAAATATCTCATATCTTATTTATTATAATAGAGAAAAAATGATTTTACAAAATTTGTACCGTCTTTTAGATTGAATAAAATGGCGTAATTAGATATTTTTAAAACTTAATAATTCTCGAGATATAGCACCAAATTATGATTTTTTAAATGGGAAACTATGTTGAAAATAATTTTATAGACTTTTCAATTATACATTCTTTTGTTTTACACTTGAATAAGAGATGATTTATGAATTTATTGGGGTGAAAAAATGAAAAATTATTAAGAAACAAATTTAAAATCTTTTACAGATCATCATTATTTGTATATTTCTAACAGTATTTGTTTCAATTTTACTCATTTTTTCAATTTATTTACTTCAAAATCATATTAAACCATTTTTTTCGGACTGTGTCAAATCCAACTGTAACGTAGATAAATAGTAATTTAACTAACCAGAAAATAATTGGTTAATAATAAGTTTAAGAACACATTAATTGATAGATATAGAATCAAAATAAACAAATGATGATTTGTAATAATTTTTTTCATTTGTTTCTTAATAATTTCCAATATTTTTACCTCAATAAATTAATAATTCGTCTTTTATTAATGTTATTTTTTCGAGATTAATGTTATTATAAAAATTAAAGATTATTAAATTGTCTATAGATTTACATTAGGTAATACTTTTTTAATATATTTTATAGATAAATTTATAAAATTATCTATAATTTAAATTCCGGAGCCTACGCATTTTTTTCCGAAGAAAAACTATTTTGAGCTTCTAGTAAAGTGCCATATCCGAGTATCCGATTTTCACCGAAGGAGGATCCACACACACATACATACAAACAGAAATCATCATGAAAATGTTAAAATTGGATTCTAGGAACCTTAAAACGTGGTCATTTACCAAAATCTCGATATGCGATTTTTAGCACGATCCCTATACCTCCCTTACCAAGAGTAGCGGGAGGTATAAATCGTTTTCAAGGGGAAATGTTTTGTAGTCATGGCCAACTAGTTTAGTTAAATACTAGTTTCGATACGTACCTTACTAGGCTGCTGTATTAAATTTAGTATTTGGTCAGCTTAGCAAGATATCAATGTAAACCGGACCATTGTTTGATAAATACTAAATTGTAATACATAGTAAATTTACAGCTACAGGAAAATTTATGATTATTATATTATGATATATTACTTGCATTAAAGACTATAATTTAACATGTCATGTAAGCATTTATAATTCATGAAAATGTTGAATAATGATTTGGAGTCGTAAACGTCCTCATTTCTCCATAATTAAAGAATTTCAATCAGAATCATGAGACACATACGAAATTGAAGTTCTATTTATATCACCAAAACCTTTAAGATCAGTATAAAATTCCACCTAAGTCCTACGATATTGCGTCATTCATTTCTCGGCTGTCGTGTCGGAGGCCTTTGTTTCCTGGTGGAGATATTTAAAGCGTTATAGGAGTGAGATTACCCTGTCGATCAGCAGTCACAGATGGCTATGCATGTCCAGATGAATGTAGAGCCATCACCGCGCCTGATGGAACCATTTGTACGCAATCCTGCCGGTATTTATATCCGATCCTCCCTCCGAGGAATTAGTATGTAAAGAGGTGTCACTTGACATCAGCCCGACGCCATATTTACAAGGATTTCCATCTCTCGATAATTGATATCTGCAAACACACTTGAGGGAGGCAATTTCACAGCTAGAGTGGATCTAATATGCTTACACTTCCATTTTTTATTCCCGTGTGAAATAGCATATTTGATTTATGTGTAGTTCGCATAAATTGATTTTTTTAATACATGATTGCTACGTGCACAAAAATAAAATTAAATAGGACAAATCAATTTATAATGAAAATTAAAACTGATTGATAAAATTTAAATTAAACATGCCGCATATACAGTGTGTTCAAGAAAATTCCTAACTCGGAGTGGGCTTTGAACAAAGAAACGTATGTCAATTTAAAAATATTTATATAAATGTCAATTTGACATGAGATATTGTCAAAAATGTTATCAAAGCTTTTCTTCTTGAATCTTATTTTAGAAATGGAAACAAATTACAAAACGGCAAATACCAATATACTGTATCCTTATTTATTGTCTTTTCTCCTTAAAATTAAGTTATAAGATCAGTTTTGACAACTTGACTTTTGAATTAAATAATGATCAGATATACGTTTCACTGTTCATAGCCTACTCCGAGTTAGGATTTTTTTGAACCCACTGTACAAAATATGGGGTCTCGTCAGAGCCGTAACTAGGGCTTTGAGCGCCTGTGGCAAAATAAATTACGCCCCTATTCGCGAGTTACTAACAACTTAAACTTACATGAACATTTTCTAAAATTTAAAACATCTACAAATCGGTTTAGTTCTCATATTTTCATTTAAAATTTTGACATGATTAAAGATATACAATATTTCGTCTAGTCTAGTCTAATCTAATCCAAGTAACTACCTTTTTTTAAACACCTCAACAGGATTAAATCCCATTTACAGAGTGGGTTCACATTCACACACATCCATGCCTTAGTGGGATTCGAACCCAGAGCCCCGAGGGCACTCATGACATGAGGCGTTGCTCTAACCATTGAGCCACCGGAGCTATAATAAAATGAAGATTAAATTTTAAATACCGGGATAGAATAGAATTCACTAATCCAAAAATGAGGATTAGCTTAAACATTTTTTTGAATCGTTAATTTTTATTACTCTAAATACATATTTGCTTATGCTGGAAACTGTATTGAATTCCTTTTCTACTGTTCTATTTACTTTTTTCTTTTTATAATGTTACTAATATTATTTTGAAATGATTAGTTCTTTGATAGTGACATTTATCTGTCACTTACATACATTTGAATAACTGCGTTTTGTTTGTTTAAAGCTTAGATTGTGGATAATTTTATAAATTTATCCATAAAATATATAGAAAAAGTATTAAGCAAATCTAAAGAAAATTTAATAAATTTTTATTTTTACAACATTAATCTCGAAAAAAAGATTTAAGGTATTTTTCGAAAAAAAACCTAATTTGAGCTTCTAGTAAAGTGCTATTTCCGGTTATCCGATCTTCACCAAAATTTAATGAGCTCTTTCCATTACAGAAAAAGTCCGAAATACAAGGTTTCAAATTTTCTGTATGATAGTATTTGAGTTAGAGCGGAGGATCCACACACGCACACACATTGGATTCTATGGACCTTAAAACGTGGTCATTTACCAAAATCTCGATATGCCATTTTTAGCACGATCCCTATACCTCCCTTACCAAGGGTAGCGGGAGGTAAAAATCTGATGTGGCAAACACAATACCTCCCGCTATTTAATTTTTATTTAGTTATACTGGAAACTGTATTAAGATCCATTCTATAAAATTATGGTTCTATTTACTATTTTCTTTTTAAAACGTTACTATTATTAATTTGAAATGATTAGGTCTTTGACAGTGACATTTATCTGTCAGTTACACACATTTGAGATGTGAACTGTGTAAACAAGTTCTTGTTTAAAGCGTATCCTCCGGGATTTAAATTATAGGTAATTTTATAAATTTATTCATAAAATAAATAGAAAAAATACCTCAAAAAAATCAAAAACGAATTTTCAAATTTTCAAAATATTATTTTAGTTCCGTAATAACTACGTTCAGTACTATATGACCTTGTAATATGTACCTGAAGTTATGGAACACCTGTATATCTATCCAGTAACCAATATTTTTTATGGACAAACAAATATAACGCTGCGAGACGATTATGTACCTACGACTTTAGCCGAAGAGGAAAGGTTACCGCTGCTCTAAAATATGAAACGAAAATTCAAATAAATTATTCCTGTATTAGAACTATTAACGCATTAAAAAATTCAACACACGACAAGCATCCTTCCGATACTAACCTGCATTTTAAAATAAAAATTCTTGAAATCTATTAATATTGGCCATTAAAATCAAAGTCAAATAGTAATAGATTTCAATAATATTTTTTTTTAATTCAGGTTAATATCGGAAATATGCGTGTCGTGTGTTGAGTTTTTTTAAAATGTTAATAGTTCGAAACAATTAATTGAATTTTCGCTTCATATTTTAGTACAGGGGTAACCTTTCCTCTTAAGAAAGGTACTATAAGAAATCAAAATGATGCACCATTCAGGCTATAAAAGAGACGAAATTATTTAAGGCTATCCCATTGCAAGGACATAATGAAACAAAAAATTCAATAAATAAGGCCAATTTTATAGACTCTAGTTATTAAAAAATTTGATCCTTTTCTCCAGAATTACAATGTACCTCAAAATGCACATTATTGTTCACTACGTCATAAAATCATGTTATAGAGAGTAGAACTAAATGTATAATACGCAAAATAACTCCGGAAATTAATAATTGTGATTATTTTGCAATAATAGTAGATGATCCTCGGGACATCACTGCAGAAGAACAGATAAGTATTTGTGTTCGCTTCATTACATCTGAAAATCTTCCAAAAGAAATATTTTTATGTTTTAAACATGAAAAAATTTAAATGCAGAATCAGACTGTCAAAAATTATTTCGTTCTAAAGGTGCGCCCTGTTGCGTCCTCCCTGTTAAAAGTACCTAGTGACGCCCCTTGTCTAGAAATACAAAATTTAGGTTTATAATAATTATTTTGTCTTAGTTAATTAAGAGAACATTTTAAAAATACTTCCCTACCTCAAGCATCTATCCTTTTGGTCGCTGTGGGAAATATCTTATTCATATTTCATTCAAATTTCCTCTTAAATCACCCTCATAAGTTCCCAGGGAACACATTTTTAATCAATACATAAAATATCTGGAGCGAAGAGAACCTCATCTAGGTTGGAGGCAATGAAAAAACGTTATCGAGAGTATGAGTGAAGTAAAGAGGGCACTGAGAGCAGAGCGTCTTGGCGGAGACCGAAGACCAGGTCGCAGATCGCTATCTGTATGCAAATGCGCGCCTCCCTCTACGTAAAATCAGATTGGATTTGAGGATGGAAATGACGTAGAGATTACCAAATGAGTTTCAGTCATGACAAGGTAAACAGAAAAATCACTCTGTAATTCACACCGCACTATGTATTATAACATCACATCGACAAGTTGCACTTCTATTTTTCTCTCCACAGATTTACTATTGATATGCAAAGGTTTTGTTTCGCATACAAATTGTCAGATTGTTTTACATATTTTTCATCATTATTTACGAGGCTCATTGTTAATACAATTCGCACTTTATTCTTGAAACTGTATGTTATCAGTAATAATATAACAAGACAGTGAGAATACATTGAAAATAATTTGACAGAGTTTTCGAAAATTTTGTTGCCAGGCAATAGTCACGAAGGCCCGTTAAATTTTTTTTCGCTTTTCACTACATCAAAGGTTTTAGGTTTTCATACATTTAACTAAGAGAGCAAATAACATTATTAAATATATCAGTGGCGGCTCTTGACTATATGTACAGGGTGTAAACCGAAAAGTGAAACATAGAAGTTTAACATGGGAAATCAATTTTTCTTTGCGCAAACGTTACCTAATTATTTTATGCAAAAATACTTCAAATAAAAGTTATAGAGATTTAAATGCAGCATCTAAATCACGTGAAACGATTATTTTATCTCTTCATATAAACGTAAAAATTAATTACAAAGTTACTGTTTTTATGAGTTTTTTGTCTGCAGCCATGGATTTATGACAAAAAACAACGTATTTCTTTTTTTTGTCATATATCCATGACTGCTTACACAAAATGCTCATAAAAACTGTAACTTTGTAATTGATTTTTACGTTCATATGAAGAGATAAAATAATCGTTTCAGATGATTTAGATGCTGCATTTAAAACTCTATAACTTTTTTTTGAAGTATTTTTGCATAAAATAATTAGGTAACGTTTGCGCAAAGAAAAATTGATTTCCCATGTTAAACTCCTATGTTTCACTTTTTGATTTACAGCCTGTACATATACGTATATGTATTTCGAGTAATATTAAAGATAGAGCAAAATCGTTTGCACATTCCAGGGTCTACTTTTCGAGAAAAGGTTAACAGAAGATAGAAAATTCCTGTGGTGACTATAAAACTTTCCTCGAAAAGTTGACTTTGGAATATGCAAACAGTTTTGCTCTATCGTTAATATTACCCGAGATACATTTTAAAAACATCGAAAATGAGACAGCTTGTACAGGGTGTTTGGCATAAGTCCGGCACCAAGAATATTTCGTTAATTTTGAGAGATATAAAAAATGTTAATAAGCAAATTTAAACAAGACAAAAGGGCTCATAAGATTATCATAGTAAGAATTTTGCATCACTTCCGGTTTCAGCGGAAATGGGTACAAGTTTTAATCTAGCATAGGGAATCGGTATATATTTTTATATTTTTTTTCCAGAATGTAAATAAAATTAGCTTCACAACGATACCTAAATATTATAGTTTTTCTTTCAACCGTTTCAAAATATGAATTAATAAAATTCCATACAAAATTAAACATAACATGCTATGAAACAATTTTAATATCCTAAATTAAATCACAAAATTGTTAGAGCACTTCAACATCATGTAGATATATATATATATATATATATATATATATATATATATATATATATATATATATATATATATATATATATATATATTTTGTTTTAAGGTAATAAAATTGTTTCATAGCTTGCTTTGTTTAATTTTGTATGGAATTTTATTAATACATATTTTGAAAATAAATGGTCGCCATTTTGAAATGGCTGAAGTAAAGCTATGATTTTATATCATCGTGAAGCTAATTTTATGGCGTTTAACATGGGAAATCAGTTTTTTTGCGCAAATATTACCTAATTATTTTATGCAAAAATACTTCAAATAAAATTTATAGAGATTTAAATTCTGCATCTAAATCATATGAAACGATTATTTTACCTCTTCATATAAACATAAAAATTGATTATAAAATTACAGTTTTTATGAGCTTTTATCTTAGGCAGCCATGGATTTATGACAACAAATAAACAAATGCGTTGTTTTTAACTGTCAATTAGAAGTAAAACAATTTATCTTTTTGTGTTTTGTGTTAATTTAGTACTGTAATCTAAATTTAGTTCTAATTGTCAGATAAAAATAACGCATTTGTTTATTTTTTGTCATAAATCCTTAGCTGCCTAGACAAAAAGCTCATAAAAACTGTAACTTTATAATTAATTTTTATGTTTATATGAACAGTTAAAATAATCGTTTTGCATGATTTGGATGCAGACTGTAAATCTCTATAACTTTTATTTGAAGTATTTTTGCACAAAATAATTAGGTAGCGTTTGTGCATTGAAAAACTGATTTTCCGTGTTAAACGCTTATGTTCTACTTTTTGATTTACACCCTGTACATTCCGAAAAAATCTGATGTGGCCAGCACATTACCTTCCGTCAGTTCTAGGGATTTTGTATAAATGTCATACAGAAAGTTCCTTGCAAAAGATTATATTTCTTGTACATTACCTTAAGGCAGTTGTATGTATTTTATACAAATTCCATACAGAAAGCAAAAGATCCTATATTTCCAGTAAAATTATAACACATACATACTGTCAAGTGCACTTGACACTGACACCTTTCAATCAGAATTTTCTTAATACATCAGCTGTTTCCAGAGTTATAGCATAGCTAGCTAATATATGATATTTAATTTGTTTATAATTTTTTAACTCTATATCCATTTAATATGAAATATAAAATGCATTCAAATCGCGTAGGGAATAAAATATTCTTTAATATTTATAATAACATCAAATGTGAAAAAATGATATTTAACATCATTTTTTCAAGAAAAACTGTTAAAATCTTTAAATGAGGGTACTTCCGGTTGACCAATTCTAACCAAAATCTAATCAGCTCTTCACATGGATGTAACGAAGAGGAATACGAAAGAATTATAATTTTTTGAATTGTAGTATGGAAGTTATCGTAGACGAAAATTTTGTTACACACACACACACACAGACACACATACACACACACACACACACATACAGACATCATCGTAAAAATAGTAAAATCGTGTTCTAGGGACCCTAAAACGTGCTTATTCATCAAAAACTCACCACCGAATTTTTTGACCAAAGACAATACCTTCCTTACCTAAAGGTGACGGAAGGTAAAAATAGACCTCGTGTATAATTTGGTTTAATATCCACCGTTCCAATGAGTTGTAAACAAGCTGTGCGGTGTGTTTGTGCGTGTTGATTTTTACGTTTAGATGAAATGTGACAATTCTAATTGGTACAAATAATGCGCGGTTTCCAATAGCTGTGGAAGAGATGTGCTTGGCATAAAACCGAATTGAAATTCAATTTATTTATAAACAAATAGTAACAGGAAATTCCGCGCGCAATAAACACTCGAGTGGACGGACACAAATCAAGCACTGAATTGCACAAAATCAATCCACAATCCAAAGTGTTGACAGTTACACGCAGGGTATCAAACAGACGAAAAAATTCTATGCTATTCTCATAAAACAGTGCGCTGTCAGGGCGCTCTTCATTGGCGTTAATTTAAATCGGATCACGTCAAACGCAGACAGGTAGGCCGCGGGCTCTCCAGCGTCAAGTGGACATAACCTCACACACGCGCATCGGGCTTCGCATTCCCCTGGCTTCAATCGCTCATCAAGCTGCAATCAAGCGCTCGCACGTCAACTGCACGGGCAGGACAATGCGAATTGGACAGCTGGACACAGGACAGCGACAGCGAATCACGGGATTGTGGATTTAAAACGAGATCTGCTTGTTGAAACCAACTCGCGATACACCCCCGCTAAACCAAACCGTCATGCTTTTATTTCAGTCAAGAACGAATTATTTGTGTCGGTTTTCAGTGCACTACTCCAAACTTTTGTGTTTTATTCGCGCTTTTGAATACAGATAGTTAATAAAAAACAGAAACTTTATTTCGGGATTTATTTCCAGATTTATTTCATTAGTGTCACGGCTGTTCTAAAAGGCTGTCATTTAAAAACGAATGCAATAATAGCTTGGAATTAAACGCACGCACACGCTATGTTTTTATATTTCGACTTTAATTTAGTGGAAAAGGATATAACGATATAAATTCGCGCCTCCGCCATTTTTCGAGATGTCATTTTTATTTTTTATTAAATTGTATCCGTGAAATTTCTTGAAGAGACAATTTTTACTTCCTTGTAGTAAAGACAGTATTGTAATCATGAAAAATTTCGGTTTTCAGAAATATCCATTTTGACCATCCCTGAATTCATTTTGACTTATTTCGTCGTGACATCTGTACGTACATACGTATGTCGCATAATTAAAAAAAACGTTACGCCGTAAAAGTTGAAATTTTGTATTTAGTACTATTATGACATCTAGTTGTGCACCTGCCTTTTTGGTCATTACATAATTTCCAGAAGTGGTACTTTACTTGAAGCCTATAATAGATTTCAATGAAAACCTATTTTACAATGTAATCCAAAACTTTTAAAATTTGGTATATAAGACTTTTATGTCATTGGGAATAACATAGTAGATTTTGGATAAAATAGGCTAACCGCAAGTGATATATTACCTGAAGTTGTTAACAATTTTTCTTGAATAAAATGGTTTCATTTTCATTTTAGAAATAAATGCTTTAATTAATAGTTTTAGAGAATTAAATTGTGCGTCTACCACACCTAATATTATTAAATTAGCCCTTTGCATAAGCGAGATATGTAAATTTAATAATTATGTACTTTTTGGTTTTTGTATAAGCGAGATATGTAAATTTAATAATTATGTACTTTTTGGTTTTTGTAATAAAGCTAAGACAAAAAAGTAAGTAAGTAACGAATTTTACTCTAATTTTGACAGTTTATTTCTTAAAATATAGTCTAATCTAATCCAAGTAACTACCTTTTTTAAACCTCTCAACGGGATTAAATCCCAGTTACAGAGTGGGTTTATTTGTTTAAAGGGTAGACTCTGGGATTTAAATTATAGATAATTTTATAAAATTATCCATAAAATATACAGAAAAAGTATTAATGCGAATCTATGGAAAATTTAATAATCTTTAATTTTTATAATAACATTAATCTCGAAAAAATAACATTTAAAGGTATTTTTCGAAGAAAAACTATTTTGAACTTCTAGTAAAGTGCCATTTCCGGTTATCCGATTTTCACCAAAATCTAATGGGCTCTTCCCAGAACAGAAAAAGTACGAAATACAAGGTATCAAAATTTTCTGAATGATAGTATTGAGTGGAGGATCCACACATACCCACAGACATCATGAAAATGTTAAAATTGGATTCTAGGGACTTTAAAACGTGGTCATTTACCAAAATCTCGATATGCTATTTTTGCACGATCCCTATATCTCCTTTACAAAGGGTAGCGGGAGTTGAAAATATAACATTGTTTTAGTTTCAGAACCACTGGTTATTTTTTTTTTCTTCAACAAGTGAATATCCCCCTCGATCTACTACAATTTTTATTTGAATGATTTTCTTCTATTCCTAATAATAAAGTAAATAATCGAGGTGTTCCCTATGCGAGTAACGCCCTGTATATTAACATATGTCAGTTATAAGAAAAATAAATTAACAAACCGGCCATAAATTATTTATTTATTATTACCGAGTATTGTGATAAATAATCAACTAGAATTCTTTTCTCCCTTTGTATCCGACAAAGTAGCGGTGGGATAGTGGGATAGAAGATCTGAGTTATCTGAGTAGAAAAGTATCATACATGAAGATACAGAAAATACTTATTTTTTGTTGCAAATCTTTCCAACGGGTACAGCTAGTATTTTTTTTTTAAATACGAATCTCTTTGTGAATTTATAGAACATTTACTTAGTATTAGTGTAATGTTAATAAACTTTTATGCCATACATACTATTTAAAAAAGCAATATTCTTTAGTTGTATATTCATGTTTAGGTTTTGTGAATCATGTAGTCTACTCTGGGAGTGCACATTGTTTAAAGGTGAACAGAGTTCGGACTAATGTTACACCTGAGTTGTCATATCCACAAGCCATCATTCAACCCTTCGACACATGTAATTGTATTACGGTCGTCACGGAATCAATCAATAGACAATATCTAAATTGATTCGAAATGAAATCCGGGACATGTTGCAATAAAACTGCGAAAATTCAGTCTACGTTTTAAAAATGTGATGAAATATTGATACGTTTGATTTACTGTTATCGCACATTGTAAATTTATTTAAAAAACACCATCGATGACATCCCAATGAAGATAGAATCTAACTCAGCAATAACAATAAAATAACTGTTTTAATTGTCATTATTTTCACACCTGCTAGTTTCCAGTGTAGCGTGGAAAACGAATATTTGAGTGTAGACGCACAACTGCAACAATTTATAATCTGAACTAACGCTGCGTGCGATAATTATGACAATAACGATGACGCACATAGATTACCAAATGTGGGTTGTGGCTGCGCGGGTGCGTGTGCATAAATGCCCTCGTAAAACATGTTGCAAATGTGCCACTAATGTGTGTTAAATTACCATGTTATAGACCTTCCTTACGCAATTTTTGGTTATGGTACTAGAGCATGAAATAGCGAAAAGCAATACTTTTTGCTCACATTAATACATAAAATAAAGATGTAGGGCCATTTTCGTCGATTTGGCATTTGATACTCTGTCACATGAAATTTTATTATCTAAGCTGGAACACTTGGAATCAGGGGTATTTCTTTGCAGTTATTAAAAACTTACTTGTATAATAGACAACAAATCGTATCAGTCAATGAAACAATATGTACTGTTAAAAATATAAATAAAGGCGTTCCTCAAGAAAATCTCTTAGGTCCCCTATTGTTTATAATATATATATATATATATATATATATATATATATATATATATATATATATATATATATATATACATACAGGGTGTAAATGAAATAAGTGCATTAAATTTAATTTAAAGATTTGCTGCATATTTCGTTACCCGCCCATGGAGAACAAATGGCTGCTGCCGTATTCAAGTGGGATCCAAACAGCTGAAAAATTGTCGGTTGTCGGTCACACTTGCAGTCACAGTAATTAATAAACGAATCAACGGAAATAACATTTATTATTAATTAATTCTCTCATTAATGAACATTATGAGCCATTCCCAAAATTGAAGTCTGTTATGCGCTGAAAACATTGAACTTTTTGCACATGGTATGGATACAACTATTGCTTTTTTAAAAATTATCATATGTGACACTGCGTATTGTGATAAAGATGTACAAGATTAACAAATGTGCGAATATTAGGAACCGTATGATTTGGAAACGCTTCGTCTAAAAGCGTTGGCAACTCTATAACATTGTCTTTATATCAACCACAAATTAAAATGTAGTAATTATACGAATAAATAAATAAACCATAGGTACAATGTCTGTGTACTCGCTATTTGTAAACGTAAGCATTTTGACAGAATTTTACCTTATAAACAAGTTTATTACTAATGTCAAAATTTAATTGCAACAACTGACAGAACAGCCAATTGCTACAACAAAATTTTTCAGAGCTATTGCTACTGCATTCAATTATTAGAAAAATACTTGGAACGACTCGTCAATTTACGGGGTTGTAAAAATGCTAAAAAAATATGCGATTTCGAGAAAAAGTTATTAAGAAATATTGTTGCTCTCGACGAGTTATATTCAAAATGTAAAATCAAAGATAATAGTTTGCAGACGATACAACTACATCATTTTGAGGTTATATGTAATTCATCCTTTTTATATGCCGATGACACTACTTTAAACATCTCAAATAAGAATGATAATGCCTTGAAAACAGAATGTAATAGAAATGTACAGTCACTTACTGAATGGTGCTATGGTTACTGGGGATGTTAATAACCGAACATCTAAGGTGGGATCCTCATTGTATTATTATTTTTAAATTGACCAAAATATTTTCTTCTTTAATGAATGAAATAAATGTTAACAAAGCTCGTAAAACGAAAAAACATTTTCAGATTAGTAAAAAATAATACTTGTTATCCTTGCGATGTAGGTCAAACCATTGAATAACCAACGAAGATCAGGAGCAGGATATAAAGAAAAATTCGCAAAAGCATCGCGTTCGCAGTAAATTCGTACCTCTTCCTTTGAAATGCCGCACATGATTTATTATTTACAAATTTACCTGCGAAAGAGCCATAAGAAGGCCTTTTTATTTTCTCCCTGCAAACGTAAGTTCAACTGGACACGGAAATTGACAAATAATTTATGGCGTAAATCTGTCCCGGGAAAACCCTTTAAAAACAGGTTCATAATACGCAAGGCGTTTTCATACAAATGTGACATGTTTTAGTCTTTCCTAGATATCACGGTGTGTAAATAGAATCGGGCACAACTCCTCAATTTTTTATTTTACATTTTGTCTGGGATAATATCGCCACCAATTTAACTAAACATGTAGCGCCATCATGATGTGACCGTCACATTACTTCTTGAAACTACACAAATACGTATCTGCATTTTTTAGGTAGATATTTATGTTAATAATCAAGCAGAAATTCCCATGGTCCCTATTTCTCGTAAACTTCAAACTTGTGCCACTCCTTCTGTATAATGTATGTAACAAAAGTTATCGGTAAAAATTTACTCTCCAAATTTAATTACTAAATGAGGTCTAATCTAGTTGTCATAATAGTTGTGAAAATTGCTAGAAAAATTTTTGAAACATGTTATATAAATGCGGGGGCGCGCCGTATCATTTTGTCGCCCGTGTGCCAATGCTAATCTTGACGACCCCCCCCCTCCCCCAAAAATTTAACAGTTATAAAAAAATAAGCATCACCTTTCGAAAGAACATAAAAAAGTGGCGTAAAAAGGTGCAAACTAAAATCTAGTACAATTTCACATTTGGAAAGTATGTATTCTAAAAAAAAAATCTGATGTGGCCAGCACATTACCTTCCGTCAGTTATAAGAGGTATTTACGAAACTTCTACCCGAGAACTGTTACTGATAAACAGCTTTTTATAACTACCAAAATCGATATTTTAAGAACGCAAGTGGTAAACAGGGTAGATCCATAACCTATGAAAATATTTGTAACAGGTTAAAAATTTGACGTATTTAACAAACTGAGCAGAGTCCTTTTTTTGAGATTAGATTCTTCATGAATCCGGTAGATGGATCTGGTAGATATTGAACAATTTTCGAACACGGTAACTTTTTACCACTCGTGTTTTCAAACACAGTCGCTAGATGCGGTATCTACCGGTAGAATTTTCGTAACTCCGTATGTATTTTCTATAAAATCCATACAGAAAGTTCCTTGAAAAAGATTTTAAGTTTCTTGTATATACATTACCTTCGACAGTTGTATGTATTTCGAGCAAAAAGATCCTATATTTCGACTAAAATTATAACACAAAAATACTACGAATATGTCAATTGCACTTGACACTGACATCTTTCAATCAGAATTTTCTTAATATAGTTGTTTCTACCATAGCTGGCTAATTTATGAAATTTAATTTCTTTATAATTTTATAACTCTGTATCCATTTAATATGAAGTTTAAAATGCAGTCAAATCGTATAGAGAATACAATGTACTTTAATATTTATAATAACATTAAATGTGAAAAAATGACGTTTAACATCGTTTTTTTAAGAAAAACTGTTAAAATCTTCAAATGAGGGTACTTCCGGTTGACCAATTATAACCAAAATCTAATCAGCTCTTAATATGGGTGCAACGAAGAGGAATACGAAAGAATTATAATTTTTGGAATTGTAGTATTAGAGTTATCGTAGACGAAAATTTTGTTACACACACACATCCACACACACACACACACACACACACACACACACACACACACACACACACACACACACACACACACACACACACACACACACACACACACACACACACACACACACACACACACACACACACACACACACACACACACACACACACACACACACACACACACACACACACACACACACACACACACACACACACACACACACACACACACACACACACACACACACACACACACACACACACACACACACACACACACACACACACACACACACACACACACACACACACACACACACACACACACACACACACACACACACACACACACACACACACACACACACACACACACACACACACACACACACACACACACACACACACACACACACACACACACACACACACACACACACACACACACACACACACACACACACACACACACACACACACACACACACACACACACACACACACACACACACACACACACACACACACACACACACACACACACACACACACACACACACACACACACACACACACACACACACACACACACACACACACACACACACACACACACACACACACACACACACACACACACACACACACACACACACACACACACACACACACACACACACACACACACACACACACACACACACACACACACACACACACACACACACACACACACACACACACACACACACACACACACACACACACACACACACACACACACACACACACACACACACACACACACACACACACACACACACACACACACACACACACACACACACACACACACACACACACACACACACACACACACACACACACACACACACACACACACACACACACACACACACACACACACACACACACACACACACACACACACACACACACACACACACACACACACACACACACACACACACACACACACACACACACACACACACACACACACACACACACACACACACACACACACACACACACACACACACACACACACACACACACACACACACACACACACACACACACACACACACACACACACACACACACACACACACACACACACACACACACACACACACACACACACACACACACACACACACACACACACACACACACACACACACACACACACACACACACACACACACACACACACACACACACACACACACACACACACACACACACACACACACACACACACACACACACACACACACACACACACACACACACACACACACACACACACACACACACACACACACACACACACACACACACACACACACACACACACACACACACACACACACACACACACACACACACACACACACACACACACACACACACACACACACACACACACACACACACACACACACACACACACACACACACACACACACACACACACACACACACACACACACACACACACACACACACACACACACACACACACACACACACACACACACACACACACACACACACACACACACACACACACACACACACACACACACACACACACACACACACACACACACACACACACACACACACACACACACACACACACACACACACACACACACACACACACACACACACACACACACACACACACACACACACACACACACACACACACACACACACACACACACACACACACACACACACACACACACACACACACACACACACACACACACACACACACACACACACACACACACACACACACACACACACACACACACACACACACACACACACACACACACACACACACACACACACACACACACACACACACACACACACACACACACACACACACACACACACACACACACACACACACACACACACACACACACACACACACACACACACACACACACACACACACACACACACACACACACACACACACACACACACACACACACACACACACACACACACACACACACACACACACACACACACACACACACACACACACACACACACACACACACACACACACACACACACACACACACACACACACACACACACACACACACACACACACACACACACACACACACACACACACACACACACACACACACACACACACACACACACACACACACACACACACACACACACACACACACACACACACACACACACACACACACACACACACACACACACACACACACACACACACACACACACACACACACACACACACACACACACACACACACACACACACACACACACACACACACACACACACACACACACACACACACACACACACACATACAGACATCATCGCAAAAATAGTAAAATCGTATTCTAGGGACCTTAAAACGTGCTTATTCATTAAAAACACACCACCGAATTTTTTGACCAAAGACAATACCTTCCTTACCTAAAGGTGGAAGGTAAAAATACTGCAAAATTTACATTTTTGCCCATATCTAGTGACCTACTAAAATGGTCTTCTAATGGGGCAACAATTATGTGAACACGTTAACTTGAACAGCCTGTGTACTTTTTCATAGTTACCATATGTTTTAAATAAACCAGAATAATTGTTTTTACCCTATAAAATTAATAATTTTTGCATTTTCTGCTTGAAACATAGATACATCGTTGGAAAGCTAAAATAAACTCTCAATGGTATAATTTTGCGACTATAGAAATTATAAATTGGACTTTGTTACTCTAATAGTGATAAAAAAAACTGAACATCGTCGTTTGAAGGAAAATAAAAAAGTTATTAGTAAATATAAAAGGAAGTGGCTAGATTAACGAACGCGGGACCGTGTTCAAAAAATTAAGATCTCAAATTGACGCAATTTCTCTAAATATATCCCAACATTACCCAACCTAAAGTTAAGACACGTCTCTTCGACGTTTCTAGTACTAAACGAGGTACTAAATCACGCCATTTAGAGTTTTGTAGAGTAACCATTTGTATGCATTTTTCGCGAAAAACAAAAACATCTTTAAAATAGTCTACTAATGGGGCAACTTTGCCCTAATTTAATCGACTTTGTATCTTTTATAGTCTACGAGATCCCAATGTGAGCCTCGAAAATCGAGCATATTAAATTAAAAAATTTAAGTCTTATTACAATGTTGTTCGCCGTTTCGCCCCTAACTAAGTGCTGTCCGTGCGCGACGCACACATCGCACCCTGTGACGACGCGCCCTTGTATAAATGCAAATCTGTTAACAGAAAAGTATACAATAATGGCGGGGAATACCAAAACGAAATACAGTTATACACAAGAATATTTCTGATGATCCGACAAGTAGATTTAACATCATCCAGAGACAAATGAGAAAAGGTACTAAAAAACTGCGTCGTTTTCAAGATAATGGTCGCCTAAAAGTGTTGTTAAACTAGATTTCTTATCTCCTTAGTTGATAACAACAACCTCTTTTGTCAAAGTTTCAATAAAAATGAAAATAAAGAGGTCTAACTTTTTCCGAAAACTTTTTGTTAAATATAACAGTTTTTGAAGTCGTTTTAATTTCAATGGTAATGAATGAAAATTTTACTTACAAAACCAAAATAATAAGAACAAAATGGCACAATTATTTTCATCTCCCTTCCAGTATTTAAGTAGTATATGCAGAAAGAAATATGAAATCTAATTATGAAGCTAATACAGCATTAAAATAAAGAATAAAAACTTTACAGATACTTTTTGTCTGCTCTTAAGACGTGGAGGTTATTCTTTCATAAAAAAAGCAATTACTGAAATTACACTTTGAAAGAGACGAATGTTTTGTATCAAAAGAAAAATATAATTATAATCTTAATATCAGCGGTGCGAAACCTCACGGAAAAAGTTAAATTGTAATTAAACTTGTAAAAGTTTTTATTTCAAATAAAATGTGTTCTTTTCCGGGCTCCTTAGAATGCGAGAAACATAATCTAAGGTTTATACATTATATTTTCTACCGCGCATTAATAATAGTGAATCTCAGAGTAGAGAAAAGAACACTAATTCCATGGTTTCTTGGCAAGCTTTAGTAATATTTTAACAAATTTTCATCTTTTACTTCCCGCTACCCTTGGTAAGGGAGATATAGGGATCGTGCTAAGAATCGCATATCGAGATTTTGGTAAATGACCACGTTTTAAGGTCACCAGAATCCAATTTTAACATTTTCTCGATGATGTCTGTGCGTATATGTGTGTATGAGTGTATGTGTACATTTTTTAAAATTATCTGTAATTTAAGTCCCGGAGCCTACGCTTTAAACAAACACAACTCCTTGGTTACACACGTTACACAGTTCATATCTCAAATGTATGCAACTGATAAATAAATGTCACTGTCAAAGAACTAATTTCAAATTAATAACAGTAACGTTTTAAAAAGAAAATAGTAAATAGAAGCATAGTTAAATGGAATGGGACTTAATACAGTTTTCAACATAATTAAATATGTAAGTATGTATATACAAATTTATAAAAATTAAATTACGAAAGGTATTGTGTTGACCACATCACATTTTTTTTTATCTTAAAAGATATAGATTTACTGTTTACATTGGGTTTTTATCAGAATCATTCAAGCAGTAATTTAAAAGAAAAAGTTAATAAGTTTAGTAAAGATTATTAAATTAAACATCGGAAATAATATTGTAAGCGGTGATTAGGTTCAGTTTATTTTATAAAATACCAAATTAAAAATACAAAAACATCTATCCTTCTTCAGTTTAACCAATATGGTGGCAAGGTTTCTAGTTGTTCAAAGGAAACCATTTTATTTTACTTTTCAAAGTCATAAAACGTATGTTTAACAAATACAGCAAACTGAGCAAATGTTTAGTACAACGCTACATTGCTAAATCGCTGAAATCTATTTCATCTACTCTTTACGATTGACGTTTGATTGAAATACTGCAACTCAATACTGTCTTCTGCCGTAATTGTAAAATCGGAAAGTATTTTATAAAAGTGTTAAGATATGTTATAGTATAAATATTAAAGAACAAATGTCATAATTGTCATTTTATTTTTCATAATACAGGCAGAGAACCAACCGACGTACATATACGAGTATCGTGTTAATTAATAATCATCTAATGAAAATTCTGTAAAAATATTCACACTGTCAAAAAGTATTTATATTTTTATGTTGGTTGAAATAATTTTTAAACATGGACAAATTATTTGATTTGAATTGATCAAACTATTCTGATTATTATCTGTTCTCGGTGAGACAATCTGTTAAAACTATTATAATAACAGC
Organism: Harpalus rubripes; assembly: GCA_963082715.1. Taxonomy (NCBI): domain Eukaryota; kingdom Metazoa; phylum Arthropoda; class Insecta; order Coleoptera; family Carabidae; genus Harpalus; species Harpalus rubripes. Next base: position 4,870,272 of record OY720449.1, on the reverse strand, counting down.
TTAACCTTCAAATTAATTTTAATAATAACACCACAACAGAGTTGTTAGGACCTCTGGCATGGTTGACATATTGAGTAATCTTGACTACTCTGTTTAAATTTCCCTTGTTGTACTACTGATGATGAGAACTTAGTTCTCGAAATACGTATTTAGTTATTATTAAAATTAATTTTAAGGTTAAGGGGTAATTATAATAGTTTTAGTTATATTTAATCTTAGATTCCATCTATTATTATTGGCAAATTAACTAATATTAATAAGATGTAGAAGAATATAAAATAAAATGAAGTAAATGTTGGACCAACCTCTCCTTCTATTAGTCCAATTTGGCCAACAGAGGCATCGCAGGTCTCAGCATCTCAAGAAATCAGCTACCACTGCTACTAGGAACGTTTATTGGAACAAAATTTCAGTTATTTCACTATTTAGTACACTGAAAACCATCACACATTAAACATTCATATCAACAAAGTTAGTATGACACTAAAAGAAATAAATATACAATATTTTAACTCCCAAAACTAAAGTTTCGTTTACGAGAATTGAACTTATTTCAAGCAGAATATATAGTCATTTGTAGATTGCAAGCACACTAACAAAATACAGCAATATAAACAACAAACACCGGTCTTAATATAAGCTCTAACTTGTCTTTTAGAGTTTCACTGGTCAACATGAATTTTAAATAAAAATAGTAATGAATTATTTATTCACTTAACTAATGTTGAATCACAAATAAATTATTATTAAAAATTAAAAATTCGTGGCAATCAGTGGCGCTAAAAATATAAACTTTAAGAACCAAGCCTTTAATTTTGCCAATTTTAAAGGTTAAATAAATTCAAATAATATTTAACACAATGGCTGGTAGCATGAACAACTGGTTAAGGGTGAAAAAGTTTAAATCTTCCTCCTACAAAACTTTCAAAAATGAATTACGACGAATTATGAAATAAATTCTTTATACTATTTTTGCTATTTGCGCTTTTTTATACGATTTTTACCTTCCATTATCCTTGGCAAAGGAGGTATAGGGATCGTGCTAGATGACCACGTTTTAATGTCCCTAGAATCCAATTTTAACATGTTCACGATGATGTCTGTGTGTATGTGTGTGTGTGGTTCCTGTTTACGCTCTAACTCAAATTTAAAATTTTTGAAACCTTGTATTTATACCTTATTCTAATATGGAAAGAAACCATTAGATTTTGGTGTAAATCTGATAACCGGGAATAACACTTTACTTGAAGCTCAAAATAGTTTTTCTCCCAAAAATACCTTTAAATGTTTTTTTTTCGAGATTTATGTTATAAAAATTAAAGATTATTAATTTTTCTATTGGTTCGCATTAACACATTTTCTATATATTTTATGAATAAATTTATAAAATTATCTATGTATATAATTTAAATCACAGAGCCTACGCTTTAAACAAACACAACTACTTGATTAGACAGTTCAAATGTATGTAACTGACAGATAAATGTCATAGAACTAATCATTTCAAAATAATATTAGTAAAGTTTTAAAAAGAAAATAGCAAATAGAATCATAGTTATATGGAATGGATTTTAATACAGTTTCTAGTATAACTAAATATGTAAGTATGTATATTTAAATTAATAAAAATTAAATAGCGCGGAGGTGTTGTGTTGGCCGCATTAGATTTTTTAATAAAAAATCGTAGTTTCAAAATTTAGGGAATTTGGATCAGTTCGTGATACTGATGTGACGTTGCAAAAACAAATTCTAAAATTGGAGAACTGGGTATAGGTATTCACAATTACGCCACTTTGTAAATAATTTTTTAAAAAAGCTAAATAATTAATTTTTTTTCCTTTTTATTATTTTCAATAAATGTAATATGGTAAATATGGAAGTTATATTTAAAATAAATAAATAAATTGCTGGGTGTGCCAATCTGCTTTGTTCGCAGATATCGGTGATGATGATGACATATTTGTACCGTGCGGGCGTTTACCAGGTGTCACCTCACAGGTACTCATTGCTGGCGTGAGAGTGCACCACAGGAGTCAATTTTGTGCCATTTAAAATTTGAAATATTTGGCGTCGGTCGGGATCGGACCCGGTTCCCCAGATTCGCGACCAGACACTCAGGCACGCGGCCACGAGACCCCAAGTTATTATTTAATAATGAAAAATAGTTACTACATAAACTTATAAAAAATATACTTTTATTTCATAACTTACTGTGTTCATTTTGGCTCCAGTCTGCCATGTATTATCTAGTAGCTGTAGCGACACCTATTGCTATATCTTTCTCTCGCACAAGCTCTATAGTGGGCAGCGAGAGAAAGGTAGCACTAATGTGTCGTCACAGTGACACTGACAACAAACCTCAAATATCTCGCAACCTATACTTTAAGTATAAAGTGTACATTTTATTATTTTTTATGGTGCAGAACCCTATTATTGATACTAAATAAGACACATGGTTTATATTTTTTACCATTAGGTATTTTTTAAAAATATGTTCAGCATCAATCTTTTCTTCATGCGAAGAAAACCTTCTATTAAAAACCAAGAAATAGCCAAAAGTCGCATTTTGCTAAATAAGGAGAGTATGGCTAATCGGAACAAATGAATTCTTTATATTGAATGCTAGTATTTCTATAATAACTCACATATTTTTAATTAACGAAGGTAACCTATTTTAGAAACAAGATCACAGAAACGCTGAACGTGAATTTTCTGCAAAGTATTATTTACTTTTCTTGCCGAGCATCACGGCACCTAAGAGAATGAAATTTTAGAACGTTGAAATAGAGAAGTCTAGGTTGTCTTTATTACAAAACTTCAATTTCCAACTTACTGTTGGATATCTGCTACAATACCCAATGTGGAACTCGCTCATAGTAGAACCACACAATCACAATTGCAACTATATCCATATAGATACATGGAAAGTCAATCCACACGGATCATATATCATCGCTTACAGCTGGAAATGGATGGAATGATGATTAACAGTGATCCAGTTGAATTTTAAACGCGAGTAGTTTTATTTATGAGCTTGAAAATTTAATTGGCCGAGCGAAATTACAGCGGATAACGTGATAAACTAACTTCTCGCCAATGGCGTACAGAAAATCTTAACACAAAAGGAATAATAAATTTACAGTAGATATTAAAGCGGTTTGCACAATGGAGTTGCTGTAGAATTATTAGCTTTAATTTATAATATAGTTCGGTACAAAAGGATGAACATTTTATATCTACATCATTTAACTAAAATTCCATACACAATGACGAACACGAAACAAAGTTTAATTACTTTTTTCACAGTGTATGCATGTCTGAGTATACTGAAGACAAATATTTAATATTGCTTGCGACCAATTATTATGTGCATCAAAGTAACCTCTATATTGCATTTTTGACAATAGTTATTTAGCACTTCCATTGTTACTCTTGTTCGTGACTCGTGAACCAGTATCTATCAACAATGAGGTGTTACACGATTTTTTTCTTTGCTTTAATCGAGAATAAGAAAAAATATTTTACCTCTATTTTTTATTTTATTATTCTACACAATAAGATTTAAGTATGTCGTCGAAAATCGATGGACTAATTTATTCTGTGGATTTAATAACAGTAACGTTTTAAAAAGAAAATAGTAAATAGAACCCTAGTTATATGGAATGGATCTTAATACAGTTTCCGCAATAACTAAATATGTAAGTATGTATATTTAAATTAACAAAAATTAAATACCGCGAGGTTTGGTGTTGGCCACATCAGATTTTTGGGTATGAGGATGGTGTAATTTAAAAAGGGTCGAATTTTTAAAAAAATTAAATATTCTGAAAATTTGTAGTTAGGTAGTTTGAAGAGTTTAGAGTTAATATTTTAAAACCACAGGTCGATATCTCTTTTCGTGTCCGAGATATTCGTCCTCAAAACTTTGTTCAAAAATTCCCATTTTTGGGTCATATCCCAAAAATGGTCCATTTTACAACGCCGGCGATATCACCATTAGATTCTACGAGCAAAATTACACAAGCATACCAATTTTCATAATTTTTGAACAACTATTACAATCTCCAGAAGGAAAAGTCTGAAAATGGCCAAAAATCGCAAAAAATCTAAGGTGTACCCCTTGCAATTTTTTCAGTTTTTGACGATTTTAAAGAGTGTTTAATAATAAATGTATCCGTTGGAATATTTTGATGAAAATTGGTATACTTATGGTTTTTGGTACGAGGAATTTACTGGTGAGGTCGTAGAACGTGTACCGCACACCCATTTTTGTGTATGAGAAATTGGGGTGACAAGCCGTAGGCCAAGAGTAGTACATTATTTTTCATGTTTATGTACATTAATTTAAATAGTTTCTGTTTCAAATTTAAACTGAATATTAAGGAGGCCATATACTTTTATATCCAGTAAAGAAATTGGGGTGACAAGCCATAGGGCAAGAGTAGTACATTATTTTTCATCTTTATGTACATTAATTTAAATATTTTCTGTTCTGTTCTGTTATTTTTCATCTTTATGTACATTAATTTAAATATTTTCTGTTTCAAATTTTAACTGAATATTAAGGAGGCCATATACTTTTATATCTAGTAAAAAAAAATCTGATGTGGCCAGCACATTACCTTCCGTCAGTTCTATGTAGGTATTTTGTATAAATGTCATACAGAAAGTTCCTTGCAAAGGATTATATTTCTTGTACATTACCTTAAGGCAGTTGTATGTATTTTATACAAATTCTATACAAAAGATCCTATATTTCCAGTAAAATTATAACAGAAACATACTGTCAACTGCACTTGACACTGACACCTTTCAATCAGAATTTTCCTAATGTAGCAGCTGTTTCCAGAGTTATAGCAAAGCTGACTAATATATATGATATTTAATTTCTTTATAATTTTTTAACTCTATGTCCATTTAATATGAAGTATAAAATGCATTCAAATCGTATAGAGAATTAATAATTCTTTAATATTTATAATAACATTAAATGTGAAAAAATGATATTTAACATCGTTTTTTCAAGAAAAACTGTTATATCTTTAAATGAGGGTACTTCCGGTTGACCAATTATAACCAAAATCTAATCAGCTCTTCACATGGATGTAACGAAGAGGAATACGAAAGAATTATAATTTTTGGAATTGTAGTATTAGAGTTATCGCATTAGAAAATTTTGTCACACACAGACACACACACACACACACACACACACACACACACACACACACATACATACATACACACACACATACAGACATCATCGTAAAAATAGTAAAATCGTATTCTAGGGACCCTAAAACGTGCTTATTCATCAAAAACTCACCACCGAATTTTTTGACCAAAGACAATACCTTCCTTACCTAAAGGTGACGGAAGGTAAAAATGGGGGGTCAAGTACTGCGTTACGTAATATATGGGGGGGGTTCATGTTTGCGTTAAGAGTGCGTTACAAGGGGGGGAGGGGGTATCAACAATTGCCTAATTTTGCGTTACGTAATTTAAGGACAGCCCCATACCAAATAGTACATTCGTGTCATAAAGGTATGATGTGCAAACTTACTTTCCCTGCTGAAAAAGGTAAAATTATTATGACTATAAATACGCCCGTATTCTAATTAAATTTTATGAACCGTTGTTTTTAGTATGATTATGTGTACGAACTTTCGTGACGCCACTGTGTAACCGTTGAGGGAACAGAGTAGCGAAATTCGAAAAGCTGTGCCGTTGTCCGGCTGCAGCAACAGTATCGGTTTACACATAAATCATTGGCGCCAAGTTTGCAGTGCTGGAAGAAACGCTAAATCTAATTTGGGTAATTAAACAAAGCAACGGAACCATAAATTTTCATTTGCATAGGTAAATTTATACACAGCGACGAGTAAAAACGTGCGGATAGTTCCCGTTCTTTTTGTTACGCCGCGTTTGGTTAAGGGTAATGTAGCGTGCGTCTGCCAGGAATTACCGTCAACATGTCATAATTATTAAATTTACCGGACGTGCAACCTACGCTCTACGAGCTAGTCTAAAACTCTTTTAATAAACTTTCGTTATAGTGTAGGACATATTTCAAACTAATATTAATTACAAGTTTATTAAACTGCTTCTTACTTATTGATTAAATTGTTAACTTGTTTTATTGCTCAACTAATTTTCAAAATTTGTTTTTAATTGAAACGCTTATAATTTTAATTATATACTGTTAGTTATTAACTATGGAGATGTTTGTAATCTTTATATTAAAAATCAAGAAGTTGTTAATTAAGTATTCTTTCTTGACTAAAGGAAAATAAAGTAAATTAACTATGTAGCCAATTACACAATTTATTCTAAAAATATAAAATGAAGAAGGGTAGTTTATTATTTCGTCGTAAACTATTATTATTACAAAAAAATTCATATAAAACTACTTCAAGATTACGTTAACGTGAAATAATATTTAGTTTAAGTCGGTTTCACATTTTTTCCGTCATACCTTTAGGTAAGGAAGGTATTGTATTCGGTCAAAAAATTCGATGTTGAGTTTTTAATGAGTAAGCACGTTTTAAAGTCCCTAGAATACGATTTTGCTATTTTTGCGATGATGTCTGTATGCCTGTGTGTAGGTGTGTCTGTGACGATTTTTCTCCGTCAATAACTCCAACACTACAACTCTAAAAATTAAAATTCTTTCGTATTCCTCTTCTGTACATCTATATGAAGAGCTGATTAGATTTTGGTTATAATCGGTCGACCGGAAGTACCCTCATTTGAAGATTTTAACAGTTTTTCTTGAAAAATCACTGTTAAATATATTTTTTTCACATTTAATGTTATTATAAATATTAAGGAATATAAAACAGCTTGGCACACCCAGCAATGGGTAATATGCCGTGATGATATATTTATTTATTTATTTTATTTATTTTCTATTCGATTTGATTACATTTTATACTTCATATTCAATGGATATTGAGTTAAAAAATTATAAAGAAATTAAATTTGTTCGTAAATAATTAAACCAAAAATAGTCATGAAAAACAATCCCCCACTAACGTGACGTCATAGCACATACAGTATACAGTACGTCATTCACAGAGAATATGAAAATAGTTTACGTTATTTATATAAATAAAAATAGGCGTTAGTTTGTCAAATGTTAAACTGTATGTGCTCTGACGTCACATTCTGTTCAGATCACCCTGTACATCAGCCTCTTTGGCCCAGCGTATTGAGATAGCATGTTCCGACTCAAAGCGACCTTCACCGCTCGGATCCTGGGATCGTGGGTTCGATTCCCACCAGGGGCTTAGATATATATATATATATATATATATATATATATATATATATATATATATATATATATATATATATATATATAAATATTTTAAACTTACAAAACTGAATTTGTTATTCAAGTATTTCGCCATTTAAGATTGGGTTACATCGCCTTTATTAGTAATACCAGCATTGTATGCTGAAGTCCTGCACATTTTCCTGTGAGTGTTGTCCCATATGTCTTGCAAGGTAGATTTTACTGAACACACAGCATTTTTACGAAGTTGCTTTTCATTGTGCCAAAAGAAAATGGTCTCGGTAGAAGCTAAATCTGGACTAGAAGATTATATTACACAAAAGGTTTGACCTTATTCATGATATCTGATTAGATTTTACGAAATATGTCATGTACAAAGTATCTCATTTTCGATGTTTTTTTAATGTATCTCGGATAATATTAATGATAGATCAAAACCGTTTGCACATTCCAGGGTCAGCTTTTCCAGAAAAGTGTGATAGTCACCACAGGAATTTTCGATCTTCTTTTGTTTCTGAGCCACAGGCAAAAACTCGTTTTTCGTTCATTTTGAAAATATATCATATCTTATTTATTATAAAAGTTAGAGAAAAAATGTTTTTACAAATTTTTTACCGTTTTTTAAATAGAATAAATTGGCGTAATTAGATTTTTTGAAGACTTGTTGATTTTCGACATATAACACAAACATATGATTTTTTATATGGGAACCTATGTATGTTGAAAATAGTCTCGTCGTTTTGCTTATTTTATAAGCTTTTCAATGATATATAACAAGTCTACATTCTTTTGTTATAAACTTAAATAAGAAATAATTATTTATTTATTGGGGTGAAAAAAATTAAATTTTTTAAAAAACAAATGAAATTACAGATCATCATTTGCATATTTCTAATAATATTTATCTCAGTTTTACTCATTTTTTCAATTTATTTATTTCAAAAGCGTATTAAACCATCTTTTTCAGATTTTGTCAAAGCCAACTGTAACGTCGTTAACTAGTAATTTAACTATCCCGAAAATAATTGGTTAAGAATAATTTTGAGAACATAATTAATAGATATTGAATCAAAATAAACAAATGATGATTTGTAATAAATTTTTTCATTTGTTTCTTAATAATTTCCAATATTTTCACCTCAATAAATTAATAATTCGTCTTTTATTAATGTTTAAAACAAAAGAATGTAGACTTTTAATATATCATTGAAAAGCTTATAAAATAAGCAAAAAGACAAGTCTATTTTCAACATAGGTTCCCATTTAAAAAATCATAAGTTTGTGTTATATCGAGAATTATTAAGTTTTCAAAAAATCTGATTACGCCATTTTATTCTATTTAAAAAACGGTAAAATTTTTGTAAAAACCTTTTTCCTCTAATTATCATAATAAATAAGATATGAGATATTTTCAAAATGAGCGAAAAACGAGTTTTTGACTGTATCTCAGAAACAAAAGAAGATCGAAAATTCCTGCAGTGACTATTAAACTTTTCTTGAAAAGTTGACCCTGTAATGTGCAAACGGTTTTGATCTATCGTTCATATTACTCGAGATACCTTAAAAAAACATCGAAAATGAGACACCCAACGAAAAATATAGTATTATTTAGTATTTTCTAATCAGGCGAAAACACTCTGTGCTCCAGATTAGACGAACGACAACGGAAAGTTATTGTAGAGCGCCGGGTACAAGACAGGACAAATAAGAAACTGACAGTACTTTAGCATCTTCAAATTACTGGTAGTCAAATTTCCAAAGCATTGAAATCTCCAAGATAGCTACGGTAGCAAGAAGATTGCATTGTGCAAAAAAGAATGGTTTTTCGAAAAATTGTTTCATAAAGAAGATGACTTTCCCAACCTAACCACAAAGAAGTTAACAGAAACTACAATTTATTCTAGTCTAACTTGTTTTAATCAAGAGAGCAATATTTTATTTTCGCTAGGTGGATTTTATTAGAAAATGGCAAAAACTAGGCAGTAGCCATGATGTTCGCAGACGTAAAATCGATACGGAACGCAAGTCTCCAACATTGAATTCAATTTTATTAGGACAGATCGTAACAAATCTTAAATTCTTTCCCTGCAACAAACTGCTGCTTTTTCATTTGGCTGTCGCAGGCGGCGAAACAAAACTCTGTAGAAACAGTGGAATAATGCAGCACAGCGCACTGCGATTATTATTAAAAGTTGAACCTCCGGTTGCAAATATGTTACAATTACACAACCGAACTGGCGCCAACAAACTTCAGCCTTAAATTACAATTCTCGCGCTCTTCGCATTCTATTTGCCTCAACTACTGCACTGTTTGCATAGTAATCTTTCAAGAGTTTAATTATCTTTGAGAATTTAACTTGTTTCGCTCTTTTTTGCCTGCGTGCTAGAGCTTCGTGCATCCTATGCATCTACTCGCTCTTATTTGATTTTTTCACCTCTGATTTCATTCATCTTACTTTTCCCAAGCTAACATTTAGATTATTTGCATTTATTTTAGATTTTTTGATGTATCAAGGCTGTAAAAGTGATCTGTATTGGTTGAATTTAAAGTTTGCAGAGGGGGTCAGAAAATAAAATCATTTTCTTAATACAGTAGCTAATTTATGAAATTTAATTAGTTTATAATTTTTTAACTCAATATCCATTTAATATGAAGTACAAAATGCATTCAAATTGTATAGAGAATAAAATATTCATTAATATTTATAACATTAAATGTGAAAAAATGATATTTAACATCGTTTTTTTAAGAAAAACTGTTAAAATCTTCAAATGAGGATACTTCCGGTTGACCAATTATAACCAAAATCTAATCAGCTCTTAACATGGATGTAAGGAAGAGTAATACGAAAGAATTATAATTTTTGAAATTAGAGTAATCGCATTAGAAAATTTTATCATACACAGACACACACACACACACACACACACACACACACACACATACACACACACATACATATACACACACACGCGCGCACACACACACACTCACCAACACACACACACACACACACACACACACACACACACACACACATGCAGACATCATCGTAAAAATAGTAAAATCGTATTCTAGGGACCCTAAAACGTGCTTATTCATCAAAAAATAACCAACGAATTTTTTGACCAGATAATACCTTCCTTACCTAAAGGTGACGGAAGGTAAAAATTAACTACTACACTATTTATGTCTCTTCATATTCAACTGTCCGAACTGCCGACCTCCACAGCGTCTATATTCAACTGCTCGGGCAGAATTTATACCATTCACGTCACTTACTATCTATTTATGTAAATGTCCTTCTGACTTCTGACGGACTAACACTCTATGTGAATACATGAATATTATAAAGTTCTCCAAAACTGCGCCTAAATTTATGAAGCTGCAAGTAAAGAAAGCGGCCGTGAAGTAAATGAGGCCGTAAAGTAGTCTATGACAGATATCAAAAAAATAATACTTTAGGGTTGCCAAAGGATACTATTTATGAATAACTACGTACAAATTTTTGGTATACCTTATTCCATTTAAGCCATTCATCAGATGGCGCCCACATCCGCGCCAGTTTTAAGTAGCAAAAAGTACGATGGGAAAACTGTGTCTTTTGTCTCCAATTTTAGCCAATCATAGAGCTCAAAACTATTCCCTATACTCTGCAATAGATATAGGTACTTTAATATTTAAAATTGTACCGGATTTGTATCTCAAAACTTGTATAGTAAAGCAATTAAAAATAAAAAAAAATATTTCCTCCCATGTAGCTTAATTCGGCGAACATACGTTCCATCTCACATGCTCATCTTGTTGATGGTAACACAAATGTTCACATTAGCAATGATATTAGTATGAAACAAAAAAAAGAAATAATAAAATCTTCGTGGCTACTGTTGCCAAGATTAGATGTGCCAAATAAAGTGTTTCGGTATACAACAAAGAAACAAATGATAAAACATTCTGAGCATTACACAAATGATCCCAAAAGTTGTATACACAATAAAAGAAACAACGATTATGCCAGTCACACACGAACTCTTGATAAAAGGATAGACACAGAATTTTTGCTACTGGTAATGACAGAGATGTCTTCAAGTAGGTATTCGCATCGTCTTATTTTTGTCCTTTCTATCATTGAGAGAAAAATAAGTCTTAGTAAAATATCTACATCAGATTAGGGCCGTACTTTTCTTTTTATTCGCTAATTATATATAGTTTCTATGGATATTTATTTATTTTATTTCTACGCCGGCGGCGAAGAAATTTCCAGCGGCGTAGAAATGAAACTTCTACCTTGTGAATCAAATAAAAAAATGCATTACTACGTTTGAAAAAAAAATATAGGTATTATTTAACGGAGCTTGATGAAATTGCCCTTAATACCGGGTGGCTATTAAAAACAAATCTTATTTGAAACTTTATATCTTCAGAGTTGAAAGACAATGGGTTTAAAAGTATCCCTACCAAATTTCAAATATTTATACATAAAAATCTGATGTGGCCAGCACATAACCTCTCGCCATATATTTTACCTGGTTGTACGCATAAAACGAAAAATATTTTTAAATACAAATATATATATATATATATATATATATATATATATATATATATATATATATATATATATTCATGTCTTACTACAAAATAATTCTCACATATATTTACAAAATCTATGGGATATTTTAATATAAATTATGTACAATACATACATTTTCTTTATATTCAATATCCTGAAATTTTCTTTTTCTACTTTTTTTTCTTTTTCTTTATATTCGTCTTTTTTTCGCAAATTCCTTTTATATTCTTTTTTACGTATATTCTTTTGCGTTGTTGACTTTTTTTTATTTTCATAATCTTCATAATAATATACAAGTATTTTTGACAGTGGCATACAAATATTTTTGACACATTTATGTGTCAATTACAAACATTTGAATTTCTTGCCTTGAATAGTTTGATCTGAGAATTTTTACATCAAATTATTTTATATGCATTTCTTTATCTCTAAATCTATAGAAGATATAATAATGAATTTATATTTAACGAATAAAGAATTTAACGTTCTTTAATATAAGTATTTACATAAATTTTCGATAAATAATATTTAGATGATTTTTTACTACCGGTTGTCCAATTGTTACCAAAACTTAATCAACTCTTCCCATTATTGTTAGATTGAGGAATCCGTAGTTAAAAATGTCTTAAGTCTTATAGTATTTGAGAAATCGTGGATCCAACATCCACACACACATCCACACACACACATACGGACATCATCGTAAAAATGTTATAATCGGATTCTAAGGACCTTAAAACGTGCTTATTCACTAAAATCTGGATATGCGATTTTTAGCATGAATTCAATACCTTTCTTAGCTAGAGGTAAAAAGAAGTGAATAGAGATTTTCTAAATTTGCCATTCAAACCTACCGAGTCGGAAACGAAATTTTATGCAATATTTTTTATAGTAGTATAAAAAATAATAATATTTTATTAATTAAATAAAAATATTGGCGCCAGAAATAGTCATGAAAAACAACCCCCCACTCCTAAGACGTCGGAGCACATACAGTACGTCATTCATAGCCAATAGGATAATAGTTTACGTTATTTATATAAATAAAAGTAGGCAATAGTTTTTCATATGTCAAACTGTATGTGCTCTGACGTTACATTCTGTTTCAGATCATGTGACTTTTTCAAAATATTACATAATTTTCAATAATTAAATGTAAAATATATAATGAATATTTCGCGATATTTTTATTATTGAAGCTCTTTAAAGAACAATATCTTTAAAGATTTCTTCTAATAATGGCGCTTCACTTAAGTAAATATGACTTAGAGATCATTGCAACTTGTTATCAAGAAAAGAATTGGCGTGACAAAAAAATTGCTTAAGAATTTCCAATGAAGAGATGGTCATTTTCTAGCATAATTCTGAATTTTCATCATTTGTAATAGTTCTGAAAATCGATCCAGTTTCTATGTTACGAAATAGCACGAATTATCGCAGAAAATTGCCATCCCTTTCCTGTTCCAAATTTTTTAATGGCTGTTGAATAATGCTATTAATTACAATTTTTGTGTTCTAGAAGAGTGCTAAATATAAATGGACAAAACCGTTGTCCCGAAATAAACAAATACACCTGAAAAAATAACGGCCATTGAATGTTCGAATTTTTTAACTGTGTCACTGGTACTTGCGTCATTGTTTATTTATTTTCTTTTCAGGAATTTTGGGGTATAAAACGGAAAATCTAACAAAAACCAGTATGTGGAAACGAAGAAACACATACAAAAACAATCTTTTGATGTTGGGATTTATTATTTAGTGTAATCTACAAATTAAACGTTCTTTAGAAAGTAAGTTGGCAAGTTGGAGAAGTGTGGAAACACCAGTGGCGTTATTCCGCCAAAACATACGAACCGCGGTGGTCGGTCTTATTGTGTTAATAGGATTAGAAGTCCGCAGACCACTGTGTTCAAATCCGGACACAACGAGTTATCTGATTATTGTCAACAGAATGTTATCGCGCACTATAACAGGCTATATCCATCTTAGACACTGATGTAATTGTCACTGCAGTGCTGTTTGTGTTGTTTGCACTTCACGTTTGCGTAAACTAGTTAGCTAATAGCTCTAGCTGATGCTTCTCTATGTTTTAGTTTCCTATAGTGTTGTGAATATTCAAATTGCTGCAAAGCTAACTCAAACTCCAATACTGGAGTCGTACTTTGTGTCTAAGAAGCTATTGAAAACACAATTCATGCTGAAGACAATTCCCAGTAGTCTATGTACGCCATTTTGGTTTGGATGATCAAACCGAATACTGCTCGCCGCGAAGCTGCTGCGCCCCCTTTGCTTTTTACCTTCCGTCACCTTTAGGTAAGGAAGGTATTGTTTTTGGTCAAAAAAATCGATGATGAGTTTTTAATGAATAAAAACGTTTTAGGTTCCCTAGAATGCGATTTTACTATTTTTACGATGATGTCTGTATGTATGTATATATGGATGGATGTATGTATGTATGCGTGTGTGACGATTTTTTCGGATCGCATAAGTTCAATACCATCTTTCCAAAAATTATAATTTTGCGTATCCTTTTCTTTAGATCCATATGGAGAGTTGATTTGATATTGGTTATAATTGGTCGACCGGAAGTACCCTAATTTGAGGATTTTAACAGTTTTTCTTGAAAAAATGCTGTTAAATATCACTTTTTCACATTTAATGTTATTATAAATATTTAAGAATATTCATATTCAATGGATATAGAGTTAAAAAATTATAAAGAAATTTCACAAAGCAGCCAGCTGTGCTATAAACATGGAAACATCTACTACATTAAGACAATTCTGATTGACAAATGTCAGTGTCAAAGTGCAATTTACATAATATGTTTGAGCTATAATTTTACTGGAAATATATAGAATCTTAAAAGAAACTTTCTGTATGGAATTTGTACAAAATACATAGAATTGACTGAAGGTAATGTGCTGGCCACATCAGATTTTTTACTGATAAAAAGATGAAATATTAATAAAAAATCTAGTGTGGCCAACACAATACCTCCCGCCATTTACAGCCCGAGTCACAAAAAGATTAAGTTAATCCTTATTTTTATATTAGCGAATATTATTCTAATTTTGACAGTTTATTTCTTAAAACCCCTCAACAGGATTAAATCCTAATTACAGAGTGGGTTCACATTCACACACATCCATGGCTTAGAGGCGTTGCTCTAACCATTGAGCCACCGGACCCATAATAAAATGAAGATTGATTTTTAAATACCGAAATATAATAGAATTCACTAATCCAAAAATGAGGATTAGCTTGAACATTTTTGTGAATCGTTAATTTTTATTAATCTATATACATACCTACATATTTACTTATGCTATGGAAACTGTATTGAATTTCTTTTCTATTGTTCTATTTACTTTTTGCTTTTTAAAACGTTACTAATATTATTTTGAAATGATTAGTTATTTGATAATGACATTTATCTGTCAGTTCCATATATTTGAATAACTGCGTTTAGTTTGTTTAAAGGGTAGGCTCTGGGATTTAAATCATAGATAATTTTATAAATGTATCCATAACATGTATAGAAAAAGTATTAATGAAAATCTGCAGAAAATTTAATAATCTTTATACAATTTACACCAAAAACTAATGGGCTCTTTCCATTACAGAAAAAGTTCAAAATACAAGGTTTCAAAATTTTCCGAATGATAGTATTTGAGTGGAGGATCCACACATACACATAGACATCATCGTGAAAATGTTAAAATTGGATTCTAGGGACCTTAAAACGTGGTCATTTGCCAAAATCTTGATATGCTATTTTTAGCACGATCCCTATTACTCCCCCCTTACCAAGGGTAGCGGGAGATAAAAATTGTCTAAATTTTAAGTCATCCAAGAAAAAAATCCTTCATATTCCCTGGTTGGAAGGTGAATCCGTAAAACATTTTTATTCATTTGGATGAACCTGTCCTAGAATGAGTCTTGTGAACATGTTAACACTTGCAAAATACCAGATCATATGTAGATGAACTTTATGTTAAAATATGTTTGTACAGAATGCAATGCAATAATTGTGTACAAATGTAATCAAAATATTAGCTGATAGACTAGCTAAACCACCCATTGTTGTTCTATAATTATTTTACGTTGGCGTGTCGTACTGGATAAATTTGATCTAATTTTGCGGTGCGTTGTTTTCAAAATAAGAATTGTCAATAATTCGCATTGGTAATTACAAAAAATCCGTTGAAACAACTCATTCATCATGTGTCAATAACGTTTGACAATCAGAGTAAATTCCGCATCGCATCAGGCAGTCCATCATCGTTACCGCACTGTACAAGTTCAGCAGAGAACAAAATATTGTAACAAGAAATCAATATAATTTGATAATTCACCGATCAAGCTGTAGCATTAATTAGATTTACTTTGAAGTGAAATATGTAAGTGTATAAGAAGTTTTTTATATTTTGCGTTCATAAAGAAGTCATTACGATACGCAATTTTTTCTTTTGGATGGTTGGTACTAGATGACGTTTCTTTAACCCATTTTTACCTAATTTATTTTTAGTTAATTGGCAATTCATTTTAATAATAGATATAATGTCGAAATTATTATTATTATTTTTTATTTAGGGAAGATTATTTACATGAAAATGTACAAATAGTTACAAATATATTCACAACAAAGAACTCATTTTATAAGACTTTCTTTCGCACTTGTCAATTTTGACGCGTGCGAAAAAACATGTCTTATAAGACACTTTCTTTAATATACTAATGTGTATTTTCAATTTAATCTGGCAAAGAGCTCTCTGTAATAAGTAAGCTTTTCTTAAAGAAGAATAAACTTGAATGAAAGTAAAATTCCTGAAATATTTGGCTAGCAGAACAAGTTCGTTATTTTTAAAATTTGGCATGTTGTACTTGGAAAGCATTTAATATTGTTATAATGGCAATGAACTTCACCACGCCTTTACAAATTTAGCTACATTCCCAAAATATATGACATGTCATTAATAATTCTACATGTGAACATTTCTGAATATTTAATATAATTTCCTAATTAAATTTCCCTCCTAGCACACGAAAAACTTCAGTGTCCTGAATACATGAAACATTCAGACCGGATAATATTTAAGTTGGTTCTCTGTCATTATAAGCATTTACCACAGTTTGTAATGAAATTTAAGTAGGTATGTTGTTTTTCATGAGATTCTACACATATGTATATGCAAATTTTGAAGGTATTTTTCGAATAAAATCTATTTTAAGCTTCAAGTAAAGTGTCATTTCCGGTTATCTGATATATACCAAAATCTGATGGTCTCTTCCCTTATTAGAATAAGGTTGAAATACAAGGTTTCAAAATTTTCTGAATGACAGTATTTGAGTTAGAGTGGAGGATCCACACACACACGCGCACACACACACGCGCACGCACACACACACACACACACACATTATCGTGAAAATGTTACTATGGGTAGCGGGAGGAAAAAATGTTAATTTTCATAAATAAAGAATTTACCTAATATTATGCATATATACATCAAAAACATTTAATATTATTATACTTTTCAATCATGATTTTTTTTATAAAGATTCTGAGTTTGGTTTTGTGACGTCACAGTTTTGTACACAAATATATGATAGTGAGGCACACTCGTACTCGTGCTTTTACTGTACATGAACAAATCTGTCACTTTTTTCTAACATAACCTTATATAACTAATATTTTGAAATTAACGTCAACATCCTTGTAACAAGTTATTTTTTTTTAAAAAAATAACGAGATATGCTAAATAAAAATTATAAATAAATACAATATATATATATATATATATATATATATATATATATATATATATATATATATATATATATATATATATTTAATTTAGATATTACAATGGTTATACAATATTGTTCTGTGTCGTCCTGCGAGAGCAACTCGTTGAGAAGTAAAAATAAAATTTTTGTTTGTATTCTTCGTTTGGGTTCAAGCATGGTTTCAAAACACAATGACATAAACGTCAAATGTAGTTCCATTTTTGCTCGGTAGACGTCACTACGGCCGCAAAACTGTGACGATATTTGAAATTTTATATCTCTCGCCAGATATTTTACCTGGTTGTGCGCATAAAACAAAAAAATATTTTTAAATACAAATACATATATTCATGTCTCACTACAAAATAATTCTCACATATATTTGCAAAATCTATGGGATATTTTAATATAAATTATATAGAATACTTACATTTTCTTTATATTCAATATTCGTCTTTTTTACGTATATTCTTTTGCGTTGTTGACTTTTTTTATTTTCATAATGATGTACAAATATTTTTGACAGTGGCATACAATTACTTTTGACAGTGACATTTATGTGTCAATTACAAACATTTGAATTTCTTGCCTTGAAGTAGTTTGATCTGAGATTTATTACATCAAATTATTTTATATGCATTTCTTTATCTCTAAATCTATAGAAGATATAATAATGAATTTATACTTATCGAATAAAGAATTTAACGTTCTTTAACATAAGTATTTACATACATTTTCGATAAATAATATTTAGAAGATTTTTTTCTTGTAATTACTACTTCTGGATGTCCAATTGTTACCAAAACTTAATCAACTCTTCACATTATTGTTAGACTGAGGACTCCGTAGTTAAAAATGTCTTAAATCTTACATCATTTGAGAAATCGTGGATCCAACATTCACACACATACACACGGACATCATCGTTATAATCGAATTCTCGGGACCTTAAGACGTGCTTATTCACTAAAATCTGGATATGCGATTTTTAGCATGAATTCAATACCTCTCTTAGCGAGAGGTAAAAATTAATTGGAAAATGTGGCATGACCCCAATTAATTTTTTGAATAACCTTTAATTATTAAAAATTTTGAATATCTATTTTTATGAATTCTTTACTTGGCAAAACTTTTGTATGAGTCTGTCATGATAGAACCATCTTAAACAGATAATCAGAGTATCCAACAACAGGTAAATAAATAACCATGAGCCCAGCCCACTCGAACTCCTTAGGGACAATAAATCGATCTCTGTCAAAAAGGTGTTCTGATTCGTTGCAAAATTGATAGATGACGTTCCAGTTGAGAAGTTTGAAAAATGCGATATTGGAAAATCTTTGGCGTATTTTTCACATAGTCCAGTATTTTAATATTTATAACGCTCTCACTTCGCCCCAATAAAAAATGGGATACAAAACGTATATTTTCATCCAGGACTCTAAATCTTTCGCTGATATAGACTTCATTTTCATATCGTGATAATGACCAAGAATTTTATCGAGATATGAAGAAGTATTTTCCAAAAAGATTATAATTTATTACTTCATAATATCAAAGGATACCACCACATCACAAATATAAATTATGTTTTATATAAATAGTCTGAATTCAAATCCCGACTGAAGATATGCGTGTTCATCAATGAAACATTTTCATAATAGAGCCTTTTCTGGCTCAAGGAAAGTATTCGATGGGGAGTTTTTTAATGAATAAACACGTTTTAGAGTCCCTAGAATATGATTTTACTATTTTTGTGCTAATGTTTGTATGCATGTCTGTGTGTATGTATGTATGTATCTGTGTATGTGTGTGTGTATGTGTGTATGTGTGTATGTGTGTATGAGTGTATGAGTGTATGTGTGTATGTGTGTATGTATGTATGTATGTATGTACGTGTGTACGTGTGTATGTGTGTATGTGCGTATGTGCGTATGTGTGTATGTGTGTATGTGATTATGTGTGTATGTGTGTATGTGTGTATGTGTGTATGTGTGTATGTGTGTATGTGTGTATGTGTGTATGTGTGAATGTGTGTATGTGTGTATGTGTGTATGTGTGTATGTGTGCATGTGTGTATGTGTGTGTGTATGTGTGTCAACTTTTCTTCCGTCGATAACTTCAACACTACAATTCTAAAAATTATAATTCTTTCGTATTCCTCTTCGCCACATCCATATGAAGAGCTGATTAGATTTTGGTTATAATTGGTCGACCGGAAGTACCCTCATTTGAAGATTTTAACAATTTTTCTTGAAAAAACGCTGTTAAATATCATTTTTTCACATTTAATGTTATAATAAATATTAAAGAATATTTCATTCTCTATACGATTTAATTACATTTTATACTTCATATTCAATGGAAATTGAGTTCAAAAATTATAAAGAAACAGCTAATATAAATAAAAAAAATCTGATGTGGCCAACACATTACCTTCCGTCAGTTCTATGTATTTTATACAAATACCATATAGTCAGTTTCTTGCGAAAGATTCTATATTTCCAGTGCATTACCTTACCTCAGTTTTATGTAACTTGTACAAATTCCATACAGAAAATTTCAGAATAGATTCTATTTTTAAATTATATTAGCTGTTTCCAATGTTTTTGCATAGCTCTCTGCATTATGTAATTTAATTTTTTATAATTTTTTAACTCAATATCCATTGAATATGAAGTATAAAATGTAATCAAATCGTATTGAGAATAAAATGTTTTTTAATATTTATAATAACATTAAATGTGAAAAATGATATTTAACAGCGTTTTTCTCAAGAAAAACTGTTAAAATCTACATATAAGGGTACTTCCGGTTGACCAATTATAACCAAAATCTAATCAACTGTTCATATCGATGTAACGAAGAGGACTACGACAGAATTTTCTTTTTTAGAATTGTGGTGTTGGAGTTATCGACTGAGAAAAAATCACGCACGCACGCACACACACACACACACACACACACACACACACACACACACACACATACACAAACACATACAAATATACATACGCATATACCCACACACACATACACATACACTCACGCACACACACACAAACCCACACACACACAGAGACTTACATATATCATCGCAAAAATAGTAAAATCATATTCTAGGGACTCTAAAACGTGCTTATTTATTAAAAACTCACCATCGAATTTTTGACCAAAAACAATACCTTCCTTACCTAAAGGTATGACGGAAAGTAAAAATTTTGATAGACAGATGTCAATGTCAAGTGCGATTGACATAGTATGTTTGTGTTATAATTTTCCTGCAAATATGGAATCAATTCTAAGAAACTTTCTGTATGGATTTTGTACAAAATACATAGAACTGAAGGAAGGTAATATACTGGAAATATAGAAGTCTTTCGCAAGAAACTGTCAGTATGGAATTTTTATAAAATTCAAAGAACTGACGGAAGGTAATGTGCTGTCCACATCAGATTTTAATTATATTGGCGCTCATAAAATAACCAAATATCATGAGATATCATCAATATTGATTAACATTTTCAAATTACATTAATGCGAAATGATCAATTAGAAAGTAAAATTAACTTTTTCACTGTCACTGTATCATCAACAATTACGTTTTTCATTTATCACTCTTTAATGATTAGGGTCTGATAAGTCATAAATTATATATTCGTACATATTTACATTCAATATTCACATATTTGTAACAATTAACAATGAAAAATAGATAAACAATAAATATAATTTATCAATTGTGTTCTCAATGTTTTCGATTTAATTCAAAATGTCACTCCCGATAAAACGTATTTATTTACATTTTAATTTTGTTAATTATTATTAATACTTTATGTATTGAAAATATGCATAATTATAATTATAAATGTAATTATCGAGATAATATTTATATTTACATTTGTTGATAATTATTCATAGTTTTTCCTCGTGCAATTCAAAAATATCGCGCGCAAATATTGAATTTCAATGTCACTATAGTGACAGACGCTAATCAAATGATAGTTCGTTAGCTCCAGTCAACGCACTCGACTGTAATCTACAAATCAATACAATTCGTATTCGTCTGCAGAATATCAAATTTTGGAATATAAACGCAAAAATGTTAATTTCTATTGATAAAATATTGTTCTGTGCTGCAAATACAGGTTGTCTCACAACTCGCGCCCCAGACGAAACTGACACTTGCCGACGACAATAGGTTGCCAACAAATAGAAGAAAATAATTTGCGCTTTTTAATCCACCAATCCCGGAAGGATATCTTGAGGTGTGATGATATTATTACAAAATAAAACTGGTTGCTAGGTTTTAAAAATACTACTAGTGAGTTACAAAATTTGTTTGACTTACTGTAATTTTGACACTTTAGAGTTGACTTTTCACTGTCAACAAATTTAGGTTAGCGAAGGTGTCATCCGAGATCATCATTTATATCGTATAGTGCAACGTGTTGTAGCAGCTGTGTAAAATGTGTTAAACGAAAATATTATTGTCATTTCTAAGTAATCAGCGGCTAAATACATGGTAAGAATTTGCCTTTTTTTATTCACCTTGTCAAATTTAATTTGCCACTGACATTTTTCGAAAACTACAGTGGCCCACACATTTTAAAGAAGATTTGATTTGTATAAAACCCTAGTAACGTAAAATTACGGCAAACACACGTTAAAAGTGTAGATCTGATTGGTCAATTTTAAAACGTCTTTTCTCGAATATCTTTTAAGTTAGATTTTTTTTTCTTCGAAATTACACATCCGAGTGCAGTCTCGTGTTTCCTCATTCGCGCTGGGGCGCGAGTTGTGAGACAGCCTGTATAAATGAGATATTTCTTATATGATTTTTTAAGTAATGATATTCTCAAGGATATTCTGTATATCATTATAGAATAAGAAATTTAATTCAGAGTTTGGTGATAAAAAAAACTTAAATACTTATACTATAAAAAATGTATAAAAAACCTTAGAATCCATCACCTGTAACGAACGACTGCTAAGGCACATCCATGATAGATGACGTCGTTCCAATGATTACAGGCGGTAAGAACGAGAAATAGGAGAAAATAGTTTGGCATATACATAGTTGAGAATATATTTCATGACTCACATGACATGTTTTCCGCCAATCAACATTCTGAATCTCCCTAGTTACACGTCTATTATAGCAATGATAAAAAACAAAAAATTATCGCCTTATTTATGTTCGTTACTAAGGGATTTGTTTTCTTTATTTGGCATTAACAGTTAATTTTAAGTATAAGGCTTGATTTACATTAGCGGTACAATGACGGTACGATGAAGGTACAATAACGGTACAATGACGGTATGTCAATTACATGAAGCATTTACATTAGACGGTACCACGACTGTATGAACATAATAAAATACCATGACAACATAGTTTTGTCTTTTATGTATTATGACGGTTTATGGTGCATATATTTGATAGAAAAGTAGAAAATATCGTGCAATGTTTAAAAATTTCTCAAATACCGACTTGGCTATAATTGTCCTTACTCTTGTTGAAGAAGAAGAAAATGAAGAAAACCCATTTTTGTTATAAGCAGAGAACTTTTGTTCAATAATGTATTTGTATATTCATTTCTCATGTCTATCTCGTTTTGACAACATTTTGGTTTAATTAAAACACAAATATGGAAAAGTCAAAAATATGTCATGTCAATCACGTACTAGCATATGTTTACTTCCAATCGGCTGATTTTGGCATGAACGTCAACTTGACGTGCACGTACTCTTCAAACGCAACCTTGCATCCCCCCTTGCATGGAAATACTACGCTGTTACTATGATATACAATATTTTTTCAATAGAAACAAAACTATACTGTACCCTGGGGCATGTTTCTCAAAAAATACTAGTTTACAAGTAACAAGTTACTAGTGAAATTTTTAATAGTACTAGTAAATTGTGTTTCTGAAAAGTATTTTACTACTAGTAGTTTACAAGTTACTAGTTCACAAGTTAATAGTTACAAGTGAAATTTTATTAGTCAAGTAAAATAGTGTTTCTGAAACATTTTCAATAGTCTAGTAGTTTTTTTAATAAATACTAGTATTTAAACCAATATTCTTTAAATCGAGTGATTTTATTTTCTGACTGACGTTAACATTTTCAAGTGTTTTAATTTGAAATTAAATTATTTTTCAATAAAAATGTCTACACTGGATGCGAAATTAACTATTTTGGGAATGATTCGAAATGCTAAAGGTATCCGTTTGGAGCATTCTCTAAATAAATTGTCTAAAGCAGTTAAATTCAATGAATGGATAAAAATCTGTCAAACTTGTCACGCTTCGGGTTGAGTAGACAAGACAAAGACTAGAAATAATATATCAGGATCACATTTTGGTCAAACTTAAAACAGTTAATGGTTAATGCATGGTTTCTGTTCATATCTAGCTGAAGAATGTCCCAATTAATTAATTAAAGTTTCTAACTTATTTGCCATGAGTAACCTCACTCATATGGAGTTTCTGCATGGACAGAATTTATTCTTGCTTTAATTAGTTTTTGACGTCGCACTACTTCTTCATCACTAGACTCAGAGTCACTAGACCACATTATTAAATTATTTAAAATAATCTATTAACACTAATAAACGACAGACACTACATGAATCTGAATTAACATTAACAAAGAACCATTGAATTATATACGTAAAAGAAAATAAACACACGAACTGTCAAATAATACGATTAGTAAAATTTATATTCAAAATTTACAAGACTTTTGACACTTGTAGCTTTTCTCTAGTAAATTACTAGTCTGACAGACAACTCAAATATTTTGAGAAACAAAATACTAGTATTTTTTGTCAAATACACTAGTAAATACTAGTTCCCAACTTGTAACTAGTATTTTACGCTTGTATATTTCAGAAACAAAAACTAGTAAACGTTACTAGTATTACTAGTGTAGGGACTAGTAATACTAGTCCCGTATTTTTTGAGAAACAGGCCCCTGGTCGTATCGCTAATGTAAATCAGTGAATATCGATGGGCCGTAATCGTACCGTCATTGTACTGACAACGTAGATGTAAATGGGTCCATTAAAATACTACTAAGAAGTATCGTACCGTTATTGTACCGTCATTGTACCGCTAATGTTACCTGTAAGCATAAGGTACTTATAGGTTCCGTTTTAAATGAAAATTACTTCAGACAAGTTATTAGTCTGTATAGAACAAATACTAGTAATTAAAAAAAATTCATATTATCTCGCTAGTTAGTAGATAAAATTGAGTATAAACAATATTTGTTCCAGTTCCACGCAAACAAATTCCCAATTTCGGTCACACTTCGGCTGATAATAATGACAGATTAGCGCTGTTATTGCGTACGCATAAATAAATTCAGTAGATTTTATTTACGGTAAACGTGGACCTGCATTAAAAACCGCTAACGCCCATGCAAGTCCTGTGTGCGTTTCGAACGTGATCTGCCTTCAACAACGGGCACCCACCTACAAATCAAACCCGATATGTTCTAACAATAATTTATAACCAAACGGGAATTATTCACGTTGATTTATTAAAAATAGTTTTACCGAATATAATTGCTGGTCAGAATATTTTTTGTGCCACTCCCGATATCGTAAGTAGGCTATTAGGACATTGTTTTTAGGGACGTATGTTTATTTTACTGTCAAGGTATTGGTTTCTATTAGTGACGGAATGTAAGTATTGTCCTTAATTCTATATACAGCTGGACTTACCTCCCTCTTTGTAAGTAACAACAGTTAGACATTTTAAACTGGTGTCAAATAATTGCTCATTCTTATAATTTTGAGTTATTTCCATCAAGTAGGAGTATGCATTCTATGCTAGGATGCAGTGGCGGCTCGTGCATCAAAACTTTGGTGAGGCATGGCATCTAGCGAAAACATGCGCCGCAGGCGAATTTTTTTTTCATTCAAGGTCAAATGCCTCTAATTGAAAGTTATATTTTTTAAGGGATGTGCAGCTGCATGTTTTTCCCCTTTCATGTACAAAAATAAATTGCCAGACCACAAAACATTTCTTCCACCTTCGAATTAAAATTTTGAATTTCTTGCACTATCAATTGCGGTAGAAATATTTTGCTTCCTTAAAAGTACTAATTTACAAGTTGAAGCAATGTGATCTTTACGTATGTTAGTAGTACTAGTAAAAAATATACACGGCCAACAAAATAATGTATTAAGTACTTTACTGCCGACAAGCCAGTTATATTAATCATAGCAGGTGTTAGTACATCTTGCCTCCTTCTCCAATATTTATTAATGATGCACTAACATCAGAACAAAGCAGAGATGGTCTGTTTGTTTTAATTCTTTGACAAACAGTTTATCTTCATAAGACAGTCGATGAAATTGATTTTTGTAAATTAAAAAAATAATATCTTCAGAATTATTCCTTATATTATTATCATTTAATTCGAAGTTCTTATCTTTTAAAGTCCCAGTCGAAGCCATTACACTTGTTTTATTTTCAACTAAAATTCAAAATACAAAAACCCTATGTAGGTAAACTATAAAAACTATGAGAAAAATAAAAGAATTAAATACTTACTGTCATACGTATCAAAATCACAAACCAGGGCCTATTATAATAAAAATGCTAGACAGGTTATGTTATGTTTATGTCGTTAATATTATTTAATCTGGCTTGCAACATGTACAGTAAATGTCGTGAACTTATTTACAAAATTTGTCAGCATGCCGCGTTTGATTGTATTCACGTACGGTCTCGTCCTCTATAGGGCCGAGTGGAAAGTAAAGTAACTATCTTTTATCCTCTCATTGCATTTTGTATTTGAAGCACTGCCTCGAACAGCGCTGTCTAGCGCACGTATGAATGAAAGCCGTATCAAAAACATTAGGTAAATAGTGGTTGATATTTATAAGGACAAGCATTAGTGGAATAAGTTGAAATTTAATTTACATACTACTTTACATTATTTACAGCTTTATTTCTTTTCTGGTGCGGCACTGCATCACCTGCCTACCGTGACAAGCCGCCACTGAGGATACCACGACCGTTGTAGCAGCCATGGTATGGACTTATAAATAAATAAAATAAATAAATATATCATCAGGCCTTATTACCCATGCTCAGCATTTTCAACATTGCCCATGAATTGGCAGTGTAGAAATCTCCATAGTCCATATTCATTTGACGGCAACTATAACTGTAATATGTATATGTACACTGTAATGTATTTGTGTGGTGATGATTTATGTATGGTAAGATAAAATAATTCATTGTATCAATAATAAATTAATTGAACAGTTATACACTTTGGGATAAAGCGAATGCTATGTTTATAATTATGCCATGTATAATACAAAACATGGAATAACCTATTTGTTCGGTCAATTCAATGAATAAATAAATAACTGAATTGTCACATGCTTAAACACATATATTTTAGTACAAATGATAGATATAACAATAAATTAATAATAAGCATAAATTTACTATCACATTGAGAGGAGTGTAGTGCACATATTAAAGAATTAAAATCAGAGATTTTCTTTTCATTTTCCACATAAAAAATATTCGGTAGCATCTATGCATCCCAAAAAAAATTTTTAATCGTGCATAGATGGTACTTTCAGGTAGCATATATGCACCCCAAAAAAAAATTAATCGTGCATAGACGCTACTTTCAGGTTGAGTGTCTCTGCCCTGGTGATTCTTGTGCCATTGATTCAGCAATGTTTTTATTTCCAGCTTAACTGTCTCCGCTGAGATTCCGAAAGCCGGTTCTGGTCCTGTGAAAGGAAAACTTGTCCCCTTCTTAGCCAGACTATCTGCTACCAGGTTTCCTTCGATCTCTGAATGCCCGGGTACCCATATTAATTTCAATTTGTTCCTCACTCCTAGTGCATTTATTGTGGATGCACTATAGAACAAGTCCAGATTCTGTCTCACAGGATTCTAGTGCTTTTAGTGCGGCTTGGCTGTCTGTTACTATAGATTCTTCTGTTGCTAAAGTGGCTCTCTAGTAGTAATTTGGCGCAGGTTAAAATTGCGTACAGTTCTGCATGGAATACTGTCGTATATAGGTTGTATATTAAAATAAAAATATTTTACAAAAAATTCCTTACAAAGTAACTCTGAAAGACATATTATCGGTAAGATTAATAAAAAAATATGTGCTTAATTTAAGTTAGTTATTATTTTGACTATTTCACTCATAAATATATAAACCAATCCAAATTCAGGATTCTACAGTTACCAAATTTCATTTCGACAAAACAGCGTCAAAAAAGTTTTTTCGCACCTTTATGCCAATAAGATATCGTATTTTTACAAGTAATTGAGTTTTGATAAGCGAAAATTTTTTGATGTTTTAGAAACATAGGCCGGTATTCTGACCACCCGACTAAAAAAGCGACTAGCTAGTCGCCCGACTATCATAATGTTACAATATATACTTTAGACGGGTGACTAGCTAGTCGCTTCCTTAGTCGGGCTTAGTCGCGAGCTCAGAATACCAGCCATATTGTTTACATACCTGCAAAGTCTGTATATTTTCAGTGTTATCAGTTTTTATTAAAAACGAGTCGATTTGGACATGAATCTATTTAAAATGTTGAAATAGCAAACTGAAACATAATACCTCTAAACACAATAAATATTTACAAGATTTTTGTCAAGAAAAAAATTATATAAATAATTACCTGATTTTTATTTTGGAAATAGTCATCCGAATACCATTCGTGGTTAAATTTTAACCTGGAAAAATTTTCCGATTGCTTTACTCGAGCCTGTTGCCAATTAATTCGTGACATTGAGCAAAAATTACTCGTTTGACAACTCGTAATTTTTTTCTCAATGTCACTGAATAAATTGCTAGGCAACCGGCTCTCGTAACAATATGAAAATTTTTCCGGCAAAAATTTACCACTTATGATATTATATATGATCATATATTAACTACCTAGCATAACTACCCATTTTGTCATTACTTTATAGCGCATATTTTATTCTCAACATTTCAAAATTAATTGTTTTTTAAATTTAATGCTTCATTACATTTTAAGTAAGTGGCAGAACGTTGTCTCATTAAAAATAGGTTGTCGTGTTTAAAAATATAATCCGCATTGAAAATAGCAGAACTGTAGGTTGGCAGCAGTAAAATTATTCACGGTTGGCAATCGAAGGAGAATTAACGAGTGTTCCTGCAGAAAAAGGCAAGTAAGTTGTGAAAAATAAATGAACAGGCGTCAAACCATAAAAAGTGTGAACACGGTGAAGCTAATTAGACTAGTAATTAGCAGTTTGACAGGTTTCGCAGAGAGAGCTTAACACCCCGCAGTGGAAAATCAATGCGCCATTTTTTATCCCGAATTGGATTCACGATTCACACGCCAGAGAATGAATGCCCCAATGCGATGAGTACGAATTTTTTGTTTGACTGATTAATTGGTTTTCTGATATTGAGCAAATTGTACATTTTTGTCCAGGTTGCAGTCAATTAAACGTACATTGTTTATCGTAAATAGTATTTTGTATAGTATCATTTTCACTGAAATGTAACACAATCTGACAGGGCTGGACTAGGAACATGTTTAGTACCGGGAGATCCGGATTGGGTCAGGCCAGGCAAGTCATTTGAACCGATTTTTTAAAAATAATTTTAATCATTATATTATTTTGTTTAATAATTTACTTTTTAACTCCCGCTACCCTTGGTAAGGGCGGTACAGGGATCGTGCTAAAAATCGCATTATCGAGATTTCATTTATTTATTTATTTAGAATTGAAAAACCAACAGTCAAAAGAGACCAATGACAGGTTTTCACGATTTACAATAGAAAAATACAAACAGTTTACAAAGAGATGACAAAAAAAATGAGTATTATCATTTTGGTAAATGACCACGTTTTAAGGCCTTTAGAATCCAATTTTAACATTTTCACGATGATGTCTATGTGTTTGTGTTTATGGATCCTCCACTCTAATTCAAATACTATCATTCAGAAAATTTTGAAACTTGGTATTGCTACCTTATTTTAATATGAAAAGAAGCCCTTAGATTTTGGTGTAAATCAAATAACCGGATATGGCACTTTATTTAAAGCTCAAAATAGATTTTCTTCGAAAAATTTATTTTATGAAAACTAAAGATTATTGAATTTTCTATAGGTTTGCATTAATACTTTATATATATATATATATATATATATATATATATATATATATATATATATATATATATATATATATATATATATATATATATATATATATACAGAGAATTTATTTTAAAATGCAACATATGGTTTATCACTTCCATGGTTACACACTACTGTCAAAAAATGACAGCAATGTAATATTTGTCCATTTTAAAATGCAACATTACAAAAAGTATTGCAGCATTGGAGATATCTCCAGAACACATCACAAATGGTGTCAATTCTTTCTACGAGCGACTAGAATATTGCCTGTGTGAATGGAGGTATTATTGAACATTTATTACATTAAAATTATGAATTTTTGTAAGCCAAAGTTTGTTAAGATGTGCTACATTAAAGTTTTGATTTTTTGTTGATAGTATGTAGGCTACTTTACTGGAAATTAGTGTTGACAATACATAACTACAAATTTTCGTATGTTGCATTTTAAAATGGACAAATATTACATTGCTGTCATTTTTTGATAGTAGTATGTAACCATGGAAGTGAATGACCATATGTTGCACGTTAAAATAAATTCAGTGTATATATATATATATATATATATATATATATATATATATATATATATATATATATATATATATATATATATATATATTATGGATAAATTTATAAAATAATATATAATTTGATTCCCGGAACCTACGATTAAAACAAAACTCCTTCGTTACATAGTTCCCAATATATGTAACTGTCAGACAACTGTCACTGTCAAAATACTAATCATTTCAAATTAATAGTGGTAACGTTTTGAAAAGAAAATAGTAAACTTAACATTAGTTATATGCAAAAGAACTAAATATAGTTTCCAACATGAGTAAATATGTAAGTACCTATGTATGTAAATTAAATGGCGGGAGATATTGTGTTGGCCACATCAGATTTTTTCTTTCAAAACGTCTATGCATTTTTGATATTCTTTAATATATCTTTTTCACATAACATAATCATGAATCCTTCTAATTTATTTTCACAGAAACAATTTAAGTTTAAAATGTAAGTACTTTAATTTTGAAAATGATCGTTCGCAGGGTACTTGGAATGATAACAATATGACAATAAATTTGAAGATTAAAAATAAATTTTAATATGCTAACGTATGTAATAGTTATTTATGCAACAAGAGTGGAAACACAAGCTTTATGCCATGAGGTCAAGTATTTCGTGACTAAGCTTGCCGAGTCATCACGAAAATTATTGACAGAATATCACCCGTATTTATATTTCTGTCATTTTTTTATTGATTAAACCAATTATTATATGAAAAGGTGTATCAGGTATGTTATTATTTATAATTTGATAAAAGTTATCTGGATCTAAATAAAATACATCCTTATATAAATGATCATTTCATGTGTATAATGTCGATAATACAAAAAATAAGTATGTATTGCGAATTTAAAAAATTGGTTGTCAAAAAGAAAAATAGCTATAAATATTGGCGCACATTTAATAGTAGGGAATTATTTCAAAATCAAGAATTTATGTTATTTTTGTATCGATTTATTTATTTTTTCAACTTTTTATTTTATAATTTATTTTTTAAGTTCGTTAGGCCACGAGCCGTCACGGGCCACCGGGAAATTCCAGGTATCCCGCCGGGCCAGTCCAGCCCTGCAATCTGAACGCTGAAATTCGTAGGTTTCCGTGTTTACAATAACGAATTATTATTACATAAGCATTATTTCGATTTGTATACCAATTGCAACATGATATCCGAGAATTGTAAATTGTATTTCCACTACATTAATTCGGAAACGGAAAATGTTTTTTATTACTTACAATAACGCTGCATAACGTGAATGGAAATTGTCGGCAAAATTGTTGACTTACCTGTAAAAAAAGAAAATATATTAGTTTCAGGAACATGATTACCTACTTTTATGTTTATTACTTCCATAAATGTAAAATTTTATTTTCTAAATGTAATAAACTATAATATAACTGTTGTTAAACATATGATATCAAACTTAATCAAATATTAAACATAATCGTAAAAGGTATCATAAAATTATTAAGTATTATATTTATAATGGCATTACTCCTTCCTGAAGATATCATATTGATTTGAGCATATGATGGTCTAGAATGATTGAAAATGAGAAAATCAAGTAGTCCATAGGAAACAAAAATTGTTATCTTATAAAACAGTTATTACCTTCCGTCACCTTTAGGTAAGGAAGGTATTGTTTTTGGTCAAAAAATTCGGTGGTGAGTTTTTAATGAATAAGCACGTTTTAAGGTCCCTAGAATACGATTGTACTATTTTTATGATGTGTGTGTGTGTGTGTGTGTGTGTGTGTGTGTGTGTGTGTGTGCATGTGTGTGTGTGTGCGTGTGCGAGCGTGCGTGCGTGCGTGTGTGCGTGTGTGTGCGTGCGTGCGTGCGTGTGTGTATTTGTGGGTATGTGTGTGTGTGCGTAACAAAATTTTCGTCTACGATAACTTTAATACTACAATTCCAAAAATTATAATTCATTCGTATTCCTCTTCGTTGCATCCATATAAAGATTTTGGTTGTAATTGGTCAACCGGACGTACCTCCATTTGAAGATTTTACCAGTTTCTCTTGAAAAAACGATGTTAAATATCATTTTTTCACATTTAATGTTATTATACATATTAAAGAACATTGTATTCTCTGTATGATTTGACTGCATTTTTACTTCATATTAAATGAATATAGAGTTTATAAAAAAATTAAATTTCATAAATTAGGTAGGTATGCTAGAAACAGCTACTATATTAAGAAAATTCTGATTGAAAGATGTCAGTGCCAAGTGCAAATGACATATTCGTAGTATATTTGTGTTATAATTTTACTCGAAATACAGGATCTTTTTGCTCGAAACTTTCTGTATGGAATTTGTATAAAATACATATAACTGTCGACAGGTAATGTACGTACAAGAAATTTAGAATCTTTTGCAAGGAACTTTATGCATGGATTTTATAGAAAATATATAGGCATTTACAAAATTTTACCGGTAGATACTGCATCTACCGACTGTGTTCGACAACACGAGAGGTAAAAAGATTTTATATATATATATATATATATATATATATATATATATATATATATATATATAAATAAATAAAATAAATATATCATCACGGCATATTACCCATTATATATATATATATATATATATATATATATATATATATATATATATATAACGTTTCGACTGATACAGATCTACAGTCGTCATCAGGTTACAAGATAATAATAATAATAATAATTTTTATTTTTTAATTTTTTGTGATAAGAGTTATCGTGGACGAAAAAATCAAATAATCACACACACACCCTTCGGATGATTGAACACTCCGCCTACGGCGTCGTGCTCAAACTTCATCCTCATGCAATATGGACATCATATCCACTGTCGTACGAACTACGATTTTGAGACTCCGTCCAGTATAAGTAGTTTTACATTACTCTAAATTGTCCAACCGGCCTAGATCGGCAAAAAGATAGGGACTTTTATGGTTATAAGTTGGTATTATTCTGGTGAAATGTCAGTTATGTTGTTATGTTTAAGCTAAGTAACCTGTTCGTTGACAATTTTTCACAATTTAGTTCAAATATACACGAATGTATTTATGTACATAATATCGAACTATTTGTGTGATTACAGATGAAAATATATTTTCATGTCGAGAGACATTGATGACAACAGTTTGCATATATTTTGACATAAATTTTAATAATGCTTTCTTGTATTGTTTGGGTCTGCCATGTTGGTGAGATTTGTTGTTATTTGTTCGGTTGAAAATCGAAATAGAAATAGAAGAGTTTTGCGTCTAGATAATAAAGCTCGTGTGTGCAGCAGCTTGGAGCTTTGCAGTCACATTCGCCGTGAGTGATTGTGAGGAAGACAGATGTTGCGAGATGTTATCACTCTGTTTGACGGATAAAACATTACCTACTTTCACGTCTTTGTCAGCGGCGAAATTCTTCGCAGACGTAAAACTTAATAAAGATTAATAGTGCACCGAGGCGCTGCCGTAGTATGTAGATGTCAGGTCGTAGGTGGCTTTGTGCAGAATTGATTGTTTCGGGTCACGTGACAATGCTACGGTGTGGACGAAGCTGTACTTTCACTCTCCACTCTTACACGCTCAATAGCGATATCAAGCTGATCGTATTGTTGGCTTTGCTGACTACACGTTTCCTTTATTTCATTTTTAATTTATTTACTTCTGTCCAACTTGGCAGGATTATTTATGGATCTTCCTGCAAAGTTTTTTATTGATTGGCCAAATATGTTTCCAGCTGAATTAATTTTCTTAATGCATGATACATGATTGTTTTTGCAACTTATACAAAAAATAGACTTTTTTCTGTGGGAACCATAAACAACATGGTAATTGAAGAAGAGATATTTATATTTAGGATTTAAGACCAGTTGTTATAAATGCTACTCCGAATGGCACATTATTGATATTTGTTATAGTTTATATGGGGATAACAAGTGAGAAGTACAGGGTGTTATTTACCCGTAGATAATAAATCTGGCAATAATTTTTGATTTAATTTCTATAACAACTGGAGTCCCTCAAAATAGACCAATTTTGTAAACAAGTAGAGATCAATGTATTTTCTGGAAAAAATGTTGATTGTCAAAATTGACATTAAACGCATTTTCCTCCCGCTACCCTTGGTAAGGGAGGTATAGGGATCGTGCTAAAAATCGCATATCGAGATTTTGGTAAATGACCACGTTTTAACGTCCCTAGAATCCAATTTTAACATTTTTACGATGATGTCTATGTGTATGTGTGGATCCTCCACTCTAACTCTAATACTATCATTCAGAAAATTTTGAAACCTTGTATTTCGAACTTTTTCTGTAATGGAAAGAGCCCATTAGATTTTGGTGAAAATCGGATAACCGGAAATGGCACTTTACTAGATTATTATTCAAATGTATGTAACTGACAGATAAAAGTAACTATCAACGAACTAATCATTTCAAAATAATATTAGTAACGTTTTGAAAAGAAGAAAGTAAATAGAACAATAGAAAAGGAATTCAATACAGTTTCCAGCATAAGTAAATATGTAGGTATGTATTTAGATTAATAAACATTAACGATTCACAAAAATGTTTAAGCTAATCCTCATTTTTGAATTAGTGCATTCTATTCTATCCCGGTATTTAAAATTTAATCTTCATTTTATTATAGCTTCGGTGGCTCAAAGGTTAGAGCAACGTCTCATGTCATGAGTGCCCTCGGGGCTCTGGGTTTGAATCCCACAAAGGCATGAATGTGTGTGAATATGAACCCAATCTGTAATTGGGATTTAATCCTGTTGAGGGGTTTAAAAAAAGGTAGTTATTTGGATTAGATTAGACTATATTTAAAATTTTAAGAAATAAAAATTAGAATAAAATTCGCTAATCCAAAAATAAGGATTAACTTAATCTTTTTTGTGACTCGGGCTGTAAATGGCGGGAGGTATTGTGTTGGCCACACCAGATTTTTTGTATAGGCGTACAATTTATATTCCGTTTATTTGATATTCTCAAAAAAAAGCAATTTTCTTCACCAATTAACTGTATGCTGACATGCAACATTGTTGTTGATAAATATGAAAATCTGAAATGATCTTATATGTCAATTGTGACAGGTGTGGCATGTTTTCAAGAGAACACACTGATATTAACTTTTTTACAAAATTTTAAACTGATGTAATTGGTCAGTTTTAAGAGGCCCATTAAGAAAACAAAGCATTATTACCATAAAATTGATGACCGTACAATATTATTGAAATATTCTATTGACGTTATTGATTATAACACCCAAAACCAATAAATAGTATGTTCCGTAACGCAACCGGTTCGATCAGGTTTACGGTTTTGTGTTCCGTAAACCCTGAAATTATTTACCGGTTTCTATTTGGAACGCGGTGTCTGAAAAAAATTGGTAAAAGGTCGGACCATGGCAACCACGAAATAATCCTGGTTTCTCTGGTATTTTTACCCCCATTACCGCTACTTTCAAACATTATCATAACAAAATCAAACTATATATGTCAATGTCAAATTTCTAAACCGCATTAGTGCTATTATTATGGATGTAAGTATGAAAACTTTATTTATATTTGATATATTGTTGGTTGTGTTATTTTTATTGGCATTAAATGTAATAAAATATTCATTTTCGTTGTCATATTCAGCGTTATTACACATTTGGTTAATTTTCATTTTTGTCAGGTTGTATCAATTTTAAATGTCATATGATTCAATGTCAGTCTGTCCCGAAATAGATGAAAATATTCAGGAACCATGATGTACCTGGAATCAAGATACTTGTTTTTCTGGTTACGGAACATAGTAAAAAAGAGAATTACATATGTTTCTACTTTAATGATATAAATAAACAGTTCTCAATATGTGAACAATTTAGCAGAAGTCAAAGTAAACACAAAATTTTTAAAAACGTCAGGATGAGAAGAACATCCTTTCAGAATTGCATATTTTGTGTTTGTAATGTCCGCTGAAACATCTGAAAGTGAAAAATAACTTCATGCGTGCTTGGTTGTCATTTGTTAGTTGGTATTCCAACATGTCTTCTTGCTTTTTGTGTGCAGTATATATGGACCGTGCATATTTGTCGTTACAAATCACAAAGACATTACATTTCTTCTTACGTACAAAATATCTTTATTTCCCAAGTTCAAATTTATCGAAAGATTTAGTTAGTAGGTTAAGAAACTTGTTACAATTTATTTCTCGAAATAAATATGGTGTTTGACAGGGCCGGACATCCGGTAAAAAATGTTTCGTATAAGTTTTTCAAGTCACGAAGACGACAATTAAGTACCCCAATAAAGATAGCAAAAAAATGATGAAAGCGGGTTGAAAAGTCAGAAGAAAGGTTAGGTTATGTCACTGTGGATACCTTGTCGATTAATAACGTCAGCATGTCGATTGATGACGTCACGGCGCGTCATTAATCAAGCTATGGTAGGTTTCATTGCGCTTGCGATGCTATCCAGTATTCTTATACCTACATTCATTTATTTCAGCCGCCTATCTAATCTTTTTGCCGTTTTTCACTTCATGTGTCATGAGCTACGCCTTCTTTAACAATAATTGTTGGTCTTTACTTCTTTAGCAACGGTGATAGATTATTTCGATGACATTATCTGCATATAATTCTTGGAACTTGTAATGCCTGACACTGGATCAACAAAGAAGTTGATTTTCTACGGAGATTGTCGTAATATATACCATCGTGGATAAATGATACTCGTAGCTCGTAGCACATGTGCAGTTACAGTTCAAAATAATGAATTATAAACGGTGAAATAATTTTATCGACAAAAAAATATTAAAATTTTTCATACATAATAATGAATCAATTGTTCATTACTCTTAGATTGTACCACGATTTAAAATATACTGGTTGTGCTATTCTCCTTGAAACGAGTGTCCAAAATGATAAGTGTTTCCTTGCTTTTTCCGCTAGAGTCGCAATGTAACAACGACCCAGCTGTCACTCGCCTTTTTGAAAAGAATATTTATAAAATATAATTAAAAATGTTTATAACATATATGAGATATTTTTTTAAATTTTTTAAAACTCTGGTATTTTAAATCCTGATCAAATCGTATATAAATTTTCTAATTTGAAGGTGTCATTTTCTAACATGATAAAATATCAAAAAATCCCCAGTGTTTAATATAACGAGTCGATTATTAAATCAATCCAAGTTAACAAAAGGATTAGTTTCATGAAATGCACAAATACTTTAATCTGTAATTACAGTTAAAAAGGCAATTAGTTAATCATTGATTTAACATGCTTTCATGAAACCAGGCACTAGTGATTAATTTTAATTCCTATTTTGAAAGTTATCGTCATGAAATTATCTTGCTATGCGTTTGTTGAACGGTTGCTATGCGCTTATGTAGCGGTTGCTATGTAATAGGCAGTAAAAGTGACTTTTTACAAACTGTTAGTTGTCAAAAAATATATTTTTCGCACTCCCGAGACTAATGAGCGATTCTAATAACTCATTTCAGGAACTAAAGTTCAAATTCAGTCCCAGTGGGATTAAATATGAAAAAAATCCCTGGAGGACTAAAGTAAAAATAAACAAGATGTTTCCATAACATTATATAATGTTACTATGATTTATTTATTCGTATCTGCACTACATTTTGAGCAGGCGTTGAGTTTAAATTTGAACAAAATTTTTGATATTTGTATTGTTAAATTGTAAGTTTAATTTCTTTTGCACTAATATGGTTCTATTTGATACGGGAGTGCAAAAATAGCGTATATACCACAGGAGTAAAGTGCATTCAATCCCCTCCTACTTTCGGCTGTCCCTGAGTATATAATATACTATTTCTCAAAACCTGGATAAAAACAATTTTTACCTCCCGCTACATTTGGTAAGGGAGGTATAGGGATCGTGCTAAAAATCGTATATCGAGATTTGGTAAATGACCACGTTTTAAGGTCCCTAGAATCCAATTTTAACATTCTCACGATGATGTCTGTGTGTATGTGTATGTGTATGTGTGTACGTGTGTGTATGTGTATGTGTGTGTGTGTGTGTGTGTGTGTGTGTGTATGTGTGTGTGTATGTATGTATGTGTGTGTGGATCTTCCACTCTAACTCAAATACCATCATTCAGAAAATTTTGAACCCTTGTATTTTCTGTAATGGAAAGAGCCCTTTAGATTTTGATGAAAATCGGACAACCGGAAATGGAACTGTACTAGAAGCTCAAAATAGTTTTTCTTCCAAAAATACCTTTAAATGTAATTTTTCGAGACTAATGTTATAATAAAAATTAAAGATTATTATATTTTCTATAGATTTGCATTAATACTTTTTCTATATATTTTGTGGATAAATTTATAAAATTATCTATAATTTAAATCCTAGATCCTACGCTTTAAACAAACAAAACCCAGTTATTCAAATGTATGTTCTTGACAGGTAAATGTCACTAGCAAAGAAATAATTCGTTCAAAATAATATTAGTAACGTTTTAAAAAGAAAAAAATAAATAGAAAAGGAATTCAATACAGTTTCCAGCATAAGTAAATATGTAGGTATGTATTTAGATAATGTTTAAGTTAATCCTCATTTTTGGATTAGTGAATTCTATTCTATCCCAGTATTTAAAATTTAATCATCATTTTATTATAGTTCCGGTGGCTCAATAGTTAGAGCAACGCCTCATGTCATGAGTGCCCTCGGGGCTCTGGGTTCGAGTCCCACCAAGGCATGGATGTGTGTGAATGTCAACCCACTCTGTAATTGTACTTGGATTAGATTAAACTATATTTTAAAAAATAAACTGTCAAAATTAGAGTAAAATTAGCTAATTCAAAAATAACGATTAACTTAATCTTTTTTGTGACTCGGGCTGTAAATGGTGGGAGGTATTGTGTTGGCCACACCAGATTTTTTATTGTTATAATTTATAATTTTACAACGGTAGTCTCATAGGCATTCCTTATTTACAACAATTTTATTGTAGCAAAAAGCTAGTACTCGTAACATCGTAACGAACCAGCGAATCGAAGATTAGCAGAATACATTTACTGCTGTTATTTACAGTCGACATTACACTTACAATATTGCACACAATCATATAATTGGAGTTGCCGTTATAGAATCATGAATCAGAATGGCTTGATATTACTTGAGCCATTTGAATTCAAGCATTTGTAGCTTACAAGTTTGTCGTTAAGATTACTGCCGGCAATGTCGCTAATGAAGTGGGCTCGGCAATTACATCGCCGGCAGTTCAAGTACAATTTACAATGATATTATACAATAAAGCGAACGAGAACATGGGGCAGAGACATAAACATAGCACAACGCGGAAGAGAAGCGGATTTTTTGGTGGCAGCGAGAACAATGCATAATGATTCTACTGCTGGTGGCTTATTAAAAAACTCTATATATTAGCCTACGCAAAACAGTTAACAACGATATAAATTTTATCTAACTTCCACACATTTTTTCACTACATTAAGTACTTTGGATGTACGATAAGTTAATACCATGAGAAACAAAAACAAATATGATGAACACAATTTTTTTCTACTTATAAAATAAACCAGTACTTTTATTAATTTCATATAAATTATGAAAAAAAAAATAATAATCGCAAAAATGAGGTATTCATTGTTTTTAATAAATCATGATTGTTAAAAGAATACTGACGTGAAGTACATATATAAGGTTAATCAAATAAAATATTTATCTACTTTTATTTTAAAAATGAGTTTCAATGACATAAATACTAAGAAAGTGAAATTTAAAAACAAAAATCTCATGTGGCCAACACCAAACCTCCCGCTATTTAATTTCTATTAATTTAAATATACATACTTACACATTCAGTTATTGCGGAAACTGTATTAAGATCCATTTCATATAACTATGGTTCTATTTACTATTTTCTTTTTAAAACGTTACTATTATTAATTTGAAATGATTAGTTCTTTGACAGTGACATTTATCTGTAGATATGAACTGTGTAACCAAGGAGTTTTGCTTGTTTAAAGTGTAGGCTCCGGGACTAAAATTATAGATAAATTTATAAATTTATCAATAAAATATATAGAAAAAGTATTTATGTAAATCTGGTGAAAATTTAATAAACTTTAATTTTTATAACACAAATCTTGAAAAAATAACATTTGAAGGTATTTTTCGAAGAAAATCTATTTTGAGGTTTAAGTAAAGTGCCATTTCCGGTTACCTGATATACACCTAAATCTAATGGCCTTTCCCCATATTAGAATACGTTAGAAATACAGCTGTGCTATAACTATGGAAATATCATATCTACTATATTAAGAAAATTCTGATTGACAAATGTCAGTGTCAAGTGCAATTGACATAGTATGTTTATGTTATAATTTTACTGGAAATATATACAATCTCTTACAAGATACTTTCTGTATGGAATTTGTACAAAGTACATAAAACTAACTGAAGGTAATGGAAATATGGAATCTTTTACAAGAAACTTTCTGTATGGAATTTGTACAAAATACATAGGCATTTTCGAAAATTCTTATATTGGTAAACAGCTGTTTACCAGGTTACAGTTACCGGAATAGATATTTTAAGAACGCAAGTGGTAAACCGAGTAGATTTATAATCTATGAAAAACATTTGAAAGATTAAAACAGATTTGAAATTTGACGTAGTTAACAAACTGAGCACAGGCCTACTATCGATTTTCACATTGAACACATTTTCTTTT
Source organism: Harpalus rubripes (assembly GCA_963082715.1). Lineage (NCBI taxonomy): Eukaryota > Metazoa > Arthropoda > Insecta > Coleoptera > Carabidae > Harpalus > Harpalus rubripes. The sequence goes on along the minus strand of OY720449.1, from coordinate 4,829,146 downwards.
AACGCGCGCGCTTCGCTTGGCATCACTAACTTTTTTGAGGTTAGATTCTTCATTTACCGGCTGAATTACTCGATCCACAAATCATGGATCCAGTAGATGGATCTGGTAGATATGGTAGAATTTTCGTAAATGCCGCATATAACTGACGGAAGGTAATGTGCTGGCCACATCAGATTTTTTTTAATTGGCTCAGAGTTGCAAAGGAGCATGGCATAAATAAAATAAATATATCATCATTGCCTATTACCCGTTGCTGGGCGTACCAATTTGTATACATAAAATAAATGTAGTGCCTTTGAACTTTTAAGTAATACGAGTATTAATTGAATGTTACTAAAAATTTCATAAAAAGATAGTTACGGTACTTCTTACTAAAAGCGGTTTCTCTTTAATTTTGAAACAGAGACATGTGATACAATACCTCACAAAGAATAGTTCTTGCCAAAGACAGCAAAGCTCTTGTGTATATTTTTGTTGTGCAGAATTCCATCAGCAAACTTTTAGTCAGATAAAAACATTGTGAAATAAATCTTTGTTTCTTTTGTGCACAAACTCCTTAAATTTAATTTGGCTGTAAACCTGTATGACGCTATTTGAACAAGAGATTAGAACGACGCGTCTTCCTTTTATTGTAATTAGCCGGGCATGATGCAGGTGCTTCTAATTCGTAGCATCATCCAGTGTAATTTTCTACCAGGTGAACTTGGCTGCGTCTGAACACATACGAGGAAGATTTCGTATCACAGCATGTGCTAAACATAACTAAAATTTCAATAGGGGCAGAGCGAGAGCATTGTGGTTCGTACAGACAACACAAGTTCCAAATGATGCCGGCAGATATCATAATGAGAATAATACGCCAAGATGCGACGCCAAGAGACGACATACGACCGTTGGCGAAGCTAGAGACGCTCTAGTTTGTTGCTTGTGTTTGATACAAGCGGAAATTGTGCGGTGATCGCTTGTACTCCGGATTTTCGTCCTTATTTGAAAATATTGGTTGACCTTTCGCACATTTATGATGATGTATTTTTGCATATTAGCTGTCTATAAATTTACCAAACCAAGTCATATAAATATTTGCAGATAAATTTGATATTGAGTTGAATATTTTTTTAAAACGGTCAATTGGTAAATGTATACATTTTATCATTTTCAGTTCTATGTATTTTGTGTAAATGTCATATAGAAAGTTCCTTGCAAAAGATTATATTTCTTGTTCATTACCTTAAGGCGTATGTATTTTATACAAATTCCATACAGAAAGTTTCTAGCAAAAGATCCTATATTTCCAGTAAAATTATAACACATACATGCTATCAACTGCACTTAACATTGACACCTTTCAATCAGAATTTTTTTAATATAGCAGCTGTTTCCAGAGTTATAGCATAGCTGGCTAATATATGATATTTAATTTCTTTATAATTTTTCAACTCTATATCCTTTTAATATGAAGTATAAAATGCATTCAAATCGTATACAGAATAAAATATCCTTTAATATTTATAATAACATTAAATGTAAAAATTATATTTAACAGCGTTTTTTCAAGAAAAACTGTTAAAATCTTCAAATGAGGGTACTTCCGGTTGACTAATTATAACCAAAACCTAACCAACTCTTCACATGGATGTAACGAAGAGGAATACGAAAGAATTATAATTTTTGGAATTGTAGTATTAGAGTTATTGCATTAGAAAATTTTGTTACACACACACACACACACACACACACACACACGCACACGCACGCACGTACGCACTCACGCACGCACACACGCAAGCACGCACGCACGCACGCACGCACGCACCTTAACTAAATATGTAAGTGTGTATATTTAAATTAATAAAATTTAAATAGCGGGAGGTTTGGTGTTGGCCACATCAGATTTTTGGGTATGAGGATGGTGTGACTTAAAAAAGGGTGGAAATTTTTAAAAAATTAAAAATTCTGAAAATTTGTGTTTAATTAGTCTGAAGGGAGTAGATTTAAGATTTTAAAACCACAGGTCGATATCTCTCTTCGTGTCCGAGATATTCCTCCTCAAAACTTTGCTCAAAAATGCCCATTTTTGGGTCATATCCCAAAAATGGTCAATTATACACCGTTGGCGATATCACCATTAGATTCTACGAGCAAAATTACATCAGCGTACCAATTTTCATAATTTTTGAACAACTATTACAATCTCGAGAAGGAAAAGTCTGAAAATGGCCAAAAATCGCAAAAAATCTAAGGTGTACCCCTTGCGTTTTTTTCAGTTTTTAACAATTTTAAGGAATGTTTAATAATTAATGCATCCGTTGGAATATTTTGATGAAAATTGATATACTTATGTTTTTGTGGTACGAGGAATTTACTGGTGACGTTCTTGAAGGTGTACTGCACACCCATTTTTGGGTATGAGGATGGTGTGGTTTAAAAAAGGGTGGATATTTTAAAAAAATTAAAAATTCTGAAAATTTGTGTTTAATTAGTTTGAAGGGTGTAGATTTAAGATTTTAAAACCACAGGTCGATATCTCTCTTCGTGTCCGAGATATTCCTCCTCAAAACTTTGCTCAAAAATGCCCATTTTTGCGTCATGTCCCAAAAATGGTCAATTATACACCGCTGGCGATATCATCATTAGATTCTACGAGCAAAATTACATAAGCATACTAATTTTCATAATTTTTGAACAACTATTACAATCTCCAGAAGGAAAAGTCTGAAAATGGCAAAAAATCGCAAAAAATCTAAGGTGTACCCCCTTGCGTTTTTTCAGTTTTTGACAATTTTAAGGAATGTTTAATAATTAATGTATCCGTTGGAATATTTTGATGAAAATTGGTATACTTATGTTTTTTGGTACGAGGAATTTACTGGTGACGTTCTTTAAGGTGTACCGCACACCCATTTTTGGGTATGAGAATAGTGTGGTTTAAAAAAGGGTGGAAATTTTTAAAAAATTAAAAATTCTGAAAATTTGTATTTAAGTAGTTTGAAGGATGTAGATTTAAGATTTTAAAACCACAGGTCAATATCTCTTTTCGTGTCCGAGATATTCGTCCTCAAAAATTTGCTCAAAAATTATTCTCACTAATAATAAGATAAACAATCACAATTCATATTCTGATACGGATATAATGTTATGATACGAAAAAAACTGACATCACCGGAAATTATCTTCCACATAACCTGACTTCCGAACATGTGGTCGGATATTTTTAGATCGACAAATTGTAAATGACATCCTATCTCGTAAAGTAAATATTTATTACGTTATCTGCAGGAAGTAATAAGTATATTACGAAAGTTTAGTGTTTCATATTTATTTTTATTTTCTTTTTCATATGCAGGGGTGGGTATTTTTACAATATGTTGTTGCAAGGGAACAAATGGAGGGTGCATGTAATGTAGCCCAGGTGAAAATGTGCTGGAAATGTTTTAGGGCATTTTTATTGGTCTCCCCTTGCAATATCATGGGGGAGATGTAGCCAAATGGGTTCTGGACCTTTTTGTTTACATTTATATTCATCATGATCAGAACTTTTAGCGAGCAATTTCAAAATATATTAAAAATAAACTGCACCACGAGTAAGCGGAAATTCCCCCATAAATATATTATTCTATAATAGGATATCCATGAATAATTTTCTGTTGCTGTAGATCGTACCTGTACTGCGTGGTTAGTTCGGATATGAGGTATCTTGTTTCGAATCGACCAGTTAGTGTGCACGTATAAATGCGGTAAAAATGCTAAAATATCATGAATTTGATTATAGTCGTACTCATCAAATAGACCAATTGTGAAATATATTCAGAGGTGATCGCTTGAGAGTATCTCTGTTACCATAACGAATGGTCTCAAAGTTTTGAGAATTTTTTATAGATGTTTTGTATTTATACTAAATACCGTTTAACCAAATTGTCGCTGGAAACAAATAAATAAAATAAATAAATAAATATATCATCACGGTATATTACCCATTGCTGGGTGTGCCAATCTGCTTTGTTTGCAGATATCGGTAATGATGATGACATATTTGTACCGTGTGGGCGTTTACCAGACGTCACCTCACTGGCACTCATTTCTGGCGTGGAGAGTACATCACAGGGGTCAATTTTGTCCCATTTAAAATTCAAAATATTTGGCGTCGATCGGGATCGAACCCAGTTCCCCTATTCGTGACCAGACACTGAGGCACACGGCCACGAGACCCCCAAAATATCACAATTAACTTGTTTTCATTTTGACAGTTTAGCTTTTTCGATTTGATGCAGCGATGCCTAAGTGTGATATTGTTGCAGTTTATCGCGAGCACCTGTGGTAATTTGTCCAAAAGTGGTCGACCAAAAAGTTTGAGCCACATGAGAAAACAAAGATTGATTGCAGCCGTTAAGAACAAAGCTGAAGTGTCACAACGAACTGTAACCAGAAGATTCAATGTTTCGAAGACCACTATTTTTGGAACACTTTCTCGAAATGACGTGGTGTTTCGAAAAAGAAGAAAGGCACCAAAATATATCGTGGCCCAATTAGAAAGAATCCCTAGATGTTGTCGTGCGTTAAGGCGCATTCATTTTCTCAATAAATTTATTGTAATGGATGACGAGAAATATTTTACTATGTCCCAATCAGATATGGAAGGAAACGATGGTTTTTATAATAATGACATGGAAAACAAACCAGAAAATGTCAAGTTCAAAGGTAAATCTAAATTTGAGGATAAAATTTTAGTACGGTGCGCAGCCGTACATTGGTCGTGTTAGAGGAGAAGCCTTAACTGCACAACTTTATATTCAAAGATGCCTCCCTAAATTGCTTCAATTTTTAAATACACATCACGCCAATGATGATATAATGTTTTGGCCTGATCTAGCTTCATGCCATTGCGCCAGAATAACTAGACTTGTATAACGAAAACAACGTAGACTTTGTTTCGAAGTTGGACAATCCTCCCAATGTACTTTAAACTCGACCAAAAGAAAAATTTTGGTCAATATTGACCAGAAAAGTGTACCACAAGGGATGGGAAGCTGCAAATAAAGAAAAATTACGATGTCGCATTTACCAAAAGATTCGAGAAATCGATCTAGAAGTTGTCCAGAGAATGATGGGGCAAGTCAGAAGAAAATCAATAATTTAAATGTTATATATTAATTGTTATACTTATTGTTAATTGTAATAATTAGTTTAAAAAGTAAAAGAGTTTTAAACAAGATCAGTATATAAATTTTTTCTCAAAACTTTGGGACCAACGTTATTTGATTACATTAATAATTAAAGATTTTTTGCTTTTGGGGTGCTTCTGTTCATATAAAAAATGTGTTTGTTGCTCAGAAGAGAATAGTTAGATGTATTGCAAAAATTTCATCACGAATATCCTGTAAGGACTATTTTATAATATACAACATATTTAACTTTACCTTGTCTTTATATTTACCAACTTTGTATTTAGGCTTTTAAGAATAAAGATAAATTAATTATAAATTGGGATGTTCACAACAAAAATACTAGAATTAATAATCTTTTCAGAGTGCCAAATAAATGTCTGAATATCGCTAGGGATTCTCTTGAATGTAAAAGTGTACAATATTTTAACTATTTACCCTCTGAAATAAAGTTGTCAAATACTGTTCAATGCTTCAGGGTAAAACTCAAATCACTTTTAGTCAGAAACTGTTTTTACTCTGAAAATGAATTATTAGAATATTGTTCAAAAATGTGATATTTTATATGCTCATTGTTACTTATTTGTATTGACGTTTTCCATAATTTCTATGTAAATTCTAAAGAACTAAATAAGTATTTGAGGTCTCAGTACATATCAGTTTAATCGAATTGAGAACAAATATTCCAGAATTTAAGGTAAAATCTGTACTATGACTGCAAAATTTCATTGTAGTTAAATATAATTGACGAAATTTGCACAAGAATTGAATAAGACCATTTATTGACGTTTCCTGGTCACGGCGCCATATCGTTCGATTCTGGTCACGTCAGATGGTGAGCCTTATGTGTTTTTTCTCTCTAATTTGCTTTATATTAATTATATTGTTAATATAGCATACAAGAATCTAGGATTTATTATTCGTAACTCTCAGAGCTTCATTATCCTTAACACTCTCAAGTCTTTGTATTTTGCATTCGTACGTTCAAAACTGGAATACTGCAGTGTCATATGGAATCCGATTTATGACAAATATAGTTTAGACTTAGAATAGGTTCAAAGGAAATTTATTAGGTATTGTTCATATAAAACTACGGACGCATTTGATATATAATACTTACAGTTATACTCTGTCACTTAAAACTTTTGACATGCTATCACTCGAGAATAGACGAACAATAATTTCTTGTGTATATTTGTATAAATTATTATGGAACATTATTGACGATAGTGCAACTCTAAACTGTATTTGTATAAACGTTCCACGAATTACATCTCGAAACAAATCTGTAATTACGTTTAATTTAAAAAATGTGAAAACAAATTATGAATCTAAGGCACCTAGTAGAAGAGTATGTTCACTATTCAATGAAATTAACTCTACTTTGAACATTGACATATTCAGCTGTGGTTTGCAAAGATTTAAAAATGTATTGTTTCAATATTTCTTCAACAAGTAAATGTACATATACCTAAATATTGTAATTCGTTATGTTATACGTTACTTACGTTATATTGTCATATATTTGTAAAATTTTGTCACCCCTCAGTAATCGGGATCTTCGATCCTGTTGAGTGGGTTAACAATAAATAAATAAAAAAAAATATCTAAGGTTTACAGAAGATTCTATCAGAGGATGTACTAGTACCTAACAAAAACTTCACAGCGTATTTGGGGTAATACTTGTAGTTGTTGAATGCAATTATTTGTGACATCTTTATTACGAGTTTGACGCGCTTTTGCTTAAAATAATTAGGCGAGCAGGAAATTTCAAAAAACTGATATCCTTTGATAACAAAGACGGTAAGCATTTCTGTTGAGATTATTGGGACTTCTATATTATATTAACAATAAGCAGACGTTTGTATCTCACTAGAAAACTACAAAATTAATATTTCTTCTACTTATTTGACATCAATAGATATGAAGAACACAAGTCTTCTTCTTTGAATTGACAGTGTTTGAAAATACACAGAAGTATAAACAGCGAAATGTAGTTCATTGGTGTGGTCAATGTAAGATAGATTAATGAGAAGAGATAATTACAAGTAGGTCTGCTGCACCAGTAAGAAATGACAGAAAACTCAAGTGTTTGAAAATCACTGGTTAACGAGATGACACTCGCGCATTCGTTCACCCTGGGACTTAATGAGTTTACTTGGAATAGAAAATATTTTAATTATGAAGTAACTGCTAGAGCCGAGCAGCCGTAAGTCATTACAAACTTTACAGACTTGCGCGCGCTCCTGACGATATTAAATTGTAATTTATTGGTATTTACTCGCCGAGTTTTAGGGTTGACAGCGTACGTCTCCTTTAATTTATAACAGCGATAAAAATACGTATTATGTTGCAGGGGAATGGACAATGCTAAAGCAGCACTCGCACGGTAGAACATTTCATCAGGCTACCAATCATTTTACTGAGGAGACCTGTCATAAAATCGAAACTGACGATAATACTCATACTCAGCTACCTACATAATATGAAGAGTAAATATTAATTGATAATTGATAGTTATTTAACTACCAAGTGTGTTAATAATGAAGGCGATTAATTGTTGAGGTCATTAATTGCCACTTAACACACATATTACTTACAATATTTTTTCATAATACCATATTGTTAAATGTGCTTTAACAGTACTGCATGCTCAACCGATATATGCATCAAAACAGCCACGGCTGTTATTTTTTATAACAGTACAATTATTAAAAATCATGTGTTCCTAAAAAAAATCTCAGCATAATGAAATTGTCATGAAGAGCTGTCACCTGTCAATATGCCATAGAAAATATAATTTTAAGAAGATATTTTATGTTATTATGAAAAATACTGAACGTCACACGGCTGATATACAAATAACAGACACGATTGATTATAAAATCTCGGCTATCACCTCGATTTTACAACATTCAACCTCATCTGTTATTTGCTACATAGCCTTATGACGTTAATAACTATTTCGTTCACCGTATCTTACATAAACGAAAACTCTAATTTTATCCATGACAATGTTTTACCTTCCGTCACCTTTAGTTAAGGAAAGTATTATGTTTGGTTAAAAAATTCGGTCAATTCAAAAAACTATAATTCTTTCGTATTCCTCTTCGTTGCATCCATATGAAGAGCTGATTAAATTTTGGTTATAATTGGTCAACCGGAAGTACCCTTATTAACAGTTTTTCTTGAATAAACGATGTTAAATATCATGTTTTCACATAAATATTAAAGAACATTGTATTCTCTATACGATTTGACTGCATTTTATACTTCATATTAAATGAATATATAGTTATAAAATTATAAAGAAATTAAATTTCATAAGTTAGCTAGCTATGCTAGAAACAGCTACTATATTAAGAAAATTCTGATTGAAAGATGTCAGTGTCAATTGACATATTCGCAGTATATTTGTGTTATAATTTTACTCGAAATATAGGATAATTTGTATAAAATACATAAAACTGTCGAAATGTAATGTACATACAAGAAATTTAAAATCTTTTGCAAGGAACTTTCTGTATGAATTTTATAGAAAATACATAGGCATTTAAGAAAAATTCTACCGGTAGATACCGCATCTACTGACTGTGTTCGAAAACACGAGTGGTAAAAAGTTACCGTCTTCGAAATTTGTACAATATCTACTAGATCCATTTACCGGATTCATGAAGAATCTTATCTCAAAAAAAGGTAGTGAAGCAAAGCGAAGCGCGCTCGTTAAAAGTTTGTTAATTATATCAAATTTCCAACCTGTTTCAAATTTTTTTGTAGATTATGGATCTACCCTGTTTACCATTTACGTTGTTAAAATATCGATTCCGGTAGCTATAACCTGATAAACAGCTGTTTACCGGTAACAGTTCACTGGTAGAATTTCCGTAAATGCCTCATATAACTGACGGAAGCTAATGTTCTGGTCACATCAGATTTTTTTAGGTTAGTAACGGTTGACCAAACAGAGTTGATGTACACATCAACAAATGGTACTATTTCGGCACTATATACTAAAAATTTTCTCAGTTAGCTAGCAAGTATCAAAATCATGTCTTTTTATTCTGCATAACATTTTCGGGGTATATATATATATATATATATATATATATATATATATATATATATATATATATATATATATATATATATATATATATATATATATATATATATATAGAAGGAATAAATAAAAGTACATAACTTTCAGATTCCTTACAGACATTTTTTTCGAGTTAGCACAGTAAAGAAGGATTTTACGGTTTAAAAAAGGATCAGAAACAGCTTATTTTTAAACCACGAAAAAATTTAATTTCTAAAATTCTGTAGCATTTCGGAAATCTAATAGTTTTTTAGGTGTTTTATGAGCGCTTGGATAAAATACAATTAAATTAAATTTTTATTAAACGCATAAAACCACCTTTTCTTTCATATAGTACCATATTTTCGTGCACGCAAACAGAATTCCAGATCGTTGCTTTATCTGCTTACTCCTAAACTAAACGAGGCAAGTGCCTCGTAAAAGAATATAGGTCAATTCTTTATTTTTGTTTATACCAAATATATTTAATATAGTCATTGAAGACTTTATTTCGTACATTCTTTTATTTTAAGACGTCCTTATTTATTTTCTTCACATTTAGTAGCATAATGTCTCTTCTTTTTATGATGTATGTATGAGAAAAACAGTGTCAATTTAATTGATAATAATACAAAAATAGCATTATCAGTAAAGTTTAATGCATATGCACATTAACATTAATAATGCAATAGGGAAATCTTCAGGGAGTGTTTTAACTTGCATAATACATAAAGACTGCATACTTCGCACTCCATCACATTACTTTGTGGCTATGCAACGATGGAGAATGCAAAATGAACATTTTACATCAGTAATAATTATCGTACCCGTTAGTAACCAGTAACCAGTACCGGTAATATAATAGAGACATAGTCGATTATCTATACATATATGTATATACAGGTTGGTCCTTAAGTACGTTCCGAAAATTAGGGATATGATTTCTTTCAATATTTTATGAAGAAAAGTTCATATGAACTTATGTCCTAAACGGCTTAGTTTCCGAGATAGAGGGTGTTCAAGTTTCTATTTTTTTTTAAATTTTTGTTTTTGTTGCGATAACGCTTTAAGGTATTTTATTGAAATCGAAGAGGCCATGAAAAATGCAAAACAGCTTCATAAAAAAACAAAAAGCTTTGTTGACGCTGTCATAGCTTTCCAACTATTTTAGTGTTTCTCTAGATTTCTTTTTATAAAAGAATTGTTAAGTTTAATTAATTATTCCAAAAAAGTTTGTTTTTCATTATGCCTGATTTTACAAAAGCGGAAATGGCCGACATGCACTTGGTTTACGGTCTTGCTGATGGTAATGCAGAGCGGTAGTACCAAACCGACAGTGGCCCCCTAGATCACCAGATTTAAATCCTTTGGACTTTTTTTTATGGAGACACAACACCAATTGAGAATTTGGATGATCTAAGGAATCGTATAGTAGCTTCATGTGTGACAATCCGCAATACCCCTGGTATTTTTGAACGTGTACGCCAATCTATGAGAAGAGCAGAAGCATGTATTATGGCCGATGGTGGTCATTTTCAGCAATTACTTTGATTTTTTAATTACTTAATTTCACTGTTTTTCAATTTGTGATTTTTTCTGTAACTTGATTTTTGCATTTTTTGTCCTGCGTTAAACTTTTTGTCGCAATGAAAACAAAAATTAAAAAAAAAATAGGAACTTGAACACCCTGTATCTCGGAAACTAAGCCGTTTAGGACATAAGTTCATGTGAACTTATATATATATATATATATATATATATATATATATATATATATATATATATATATATCATCACGCCATATCCATTGCTGGGTGTGCCAATCTGCTTTGTACACATATTTCGGTAATAATGATGACATACTTCTATCGTGCGGGCATTTACCAGGCGTCACCTCAAGGGCACTCATTGATTCAAAAACTACGTATTAGTCACCACGTGATTCAAATTAATTTGTTCTCTCTTTGCTGAATTGTTTCTGCCATACTATTTCTTTGACACAATTATGAAATTATCAAGATAGGCAGTGCTTAGTCGTTGGTGAAAACAAATTTTTGCTTATTTATATAGCTATTCTGTAATTAGGTGTATAAAAAAGTGCCCGCCATTTTACTTTTTAATAATGTAACATATGGATTATTTTACATGATTGCATAGCAAATTTGATGTACTTTTCAAATTTGTAAAAATTATAGTATGTTCCATTTGAAATTTCAAATATATATATATATATATATATATATATATATATATATATATATATATATATATATATATATATATATATATATTGGAGCAGTGGTTCTCGAAATACGGGACTTAACTTTTTAATTTTGAATGGAATCATATATTTTTTATTTGCTCATTTGTTAGAGAATTTAATTCTGAATTCAGTGATATAATATTTTTATTCCCTTACATAACGATTTGTTTGAGAAAAATGCATGTTAAGTTTCATATTAATTTGATTAAAATATGGCTATAATAAGAGTGTCATGAATGGAAAAAACGAATACGTGCTAATTTTTATTTTGTTTATGTTGACATTTATGATCACTTACAAGAACAAAACATTCACTTCTTTCGGTCAGGGCACTCTAATTATTTGTAATAAAAATGACATGTAGTCATTTCTTCTATTCACGGCACTCTTATTATAGCCATATTTTAATCAAATTGGTATAAAACTTTACATGCATTTTTCTCAAAAAATGGTTATGTAAAAAAAATATATACTCGTATTCTCATTTAAAATAAAAAGTTAGGTCTCGTATTTTGTGAACCACTGGTCGAAAAAAAAATTCTAAAAGTTGTGTAAGTCATTTTAATGTTTTTTTTTTCAGGATTTTCGGAATAGTTGATGAAATCAACTGAGAGCTTAAGTAGTAGAATTCATTAAAAAAAACTGATGTCTATAAAAGCTAAAATTATGATTTTAGATTGCCTTAATTTATCATCGATTTATGTACAATAATCAGCAGTGTATTATTTTTAAAGTAATGCGAAAAAATAGGCATTTGATCAATGGTTCACCAGACGAGTAAATAAAATAAATATTAGGGCTCTCTTAGCTCAGGGAGATAGGTGCATTGTACCATTGTACCCCACTTAATCAGCCCAGCATCGGCAAGTAGAAACGCATATCCGCTTCGGTCACATAGTCACATGACGATAACCCATAAACGTAACGTGTATGTACAGCATGATATACGACCTCTGGGCTTTGAACTCCCTGATTGATTTCATACAAATAGCTAGTGAAACTGGAACATTTCAACTCTACCAATGCTTTAATGATGTAATTGATAGTGCCAATGTTATCCCATTCTGACGAATTTCATTCACTCGGATAATTATCTCTGGAATTCTATTACTATCATCTGCTCACGCCCAAAAATCATCATTATCTCGCAAACTATTCCAACATGAGAAGAGGGTGTTCGTGTTTACAGTGACTATCCGAATATAAAAAAACGTGTATTTGAATACGAATAATAGTTATTTTTTATATCAAGTGTCGAAAAAGTCTCGTTATGTGAAAGGGCAGAGTTTAAAATACAAAGCTTACGTGAGAGCGGAAATCTGCGGCATAAGCAACATTTTTGCTACAACTGATAGTTTAGAAAATCACTAAAATATTAACAGGATTGATCAAATTTTGAACATATTGTACTACAACGATATTTTAACAGCGTTGCCTTGGCGTTGCTAAGGTTTGTTTGGTGATTGCTTATTGTTTAATATTTCTAGGTTACTTCCCGATTTAAAATATACTGGTTGAAACTCATTGAAACGCGTGTCCAAAGTAATACGAGTTTCTTTGCTTTTTCCGCTAAAGGCGCAACGTTGTAATGACACGGATGTCAATCGTCATTTGAAAAAATATTTATAAAATTATATCGAAAATGTTTATTACATGCACCCTAATATTTTAAATCCTGATCAAAACGAATATAAATTTTCTAAAGGTTGTTGATAGTCGACTGATGGGATATGAAGGTTGAAAAAAATATTCGGAACTGCAGTCAATTATTTCTTTATTTTCAACTACGCCGTAGTTTGAATTTATGTCATTTTGACAGGCTAAAATAGGATCGTTGTCACATAGCGCATTTAATAGATTTTTCAAGGAAAAACGTATCACTCAGAACATTAAAAACAATAAAACAAGAAGATAAGTGGCATAACCAGTACACATATATTTTAAATCGTGGTTTACTTATATATATATATATATATATATATATATATATATATATATATATATATATATATATATATATTTCTTCAAAATAGTCTAGATGTAAGTACTACGTGAGTTTCTTTTTTCGATCTTTGCTACAGTTGAAACAGAAATTGATGCTGATTAATATCTAGAGATATTAAAATCGCTGTTTTTTTGACAATTCCGTAAACGAAACGCACTTGTGATCCAGCTGTAACCAAGGATATTCTAATAAAACACTGGATAGCTGACATACGTTTAATAAGTGAGGCAAATGGTGGGGGTACAGCGCCAGTTGCAGAAAAGGCAAAACGTCAAACGTTCGTTGGTCTGCTATTGCATTATATGGTAGTTTTCTTGAATAAAGTGGTGTTTCTGTTGTGTTCTTAGTGCATAAATACTTTCAGTGAGATATTTCCATAATAAAAAGCAATATGCCGCCTTCTTTTAATGCTTTTGGGTGTACAAATAGACATAGGGCCAGTTGCATAAAACGTTGTTGGCTGATCATGTGTTTAACTGCACATTGTAACCATGAATACGTTTCAAAAATACATTGGAAAATAAGACCTGTCAAAGTTAACAACGTGATTAAAATTAACATTTTTTATGCAACTGGGCCATAGCAATGATAACCCTCGACAATTTTTCAAGTAAGTATTATTGTTCATATATATGTATACATATTTATTCATACTATTGTTTTAAATATTTTACAGATTTCCTTTAAAGAATAGTGGTATATTACGATTGTGAATAGATGCCATAAAAAGAAAAGATTTCACACCTACAAAAGCATCAGAAAGGCCCGGAACATATATAAGAAGATTAAAACCAGACTCAGCACCTTCTGTATTTCCAAATTTTCTACCAAATATGCAAAAGGCATCTATTTAATAAGTAAATATTATTTTTAAATTTATAGTCCTATTTTATTGTGAATATGCTATATATGTCATAAATGTATATTATTAAAATAATAACTATAAGTTTTAAAATATATGCAATAAATATAAAAAAATCTGTTAATTCATCCCATTTATAATTTGTCTATATGTAATTTTAAATTTGGCGCGTATTTTGCCTTTTCTGCAAATGGCTGCCTTCTAGTTGCTTGCCTCACAGGTGACTATGTGCACAACCTACTAGTTAGCAACTCAGTGTATATATTAATATCCTTGGCTGTAACCAAGTCAATAATAGTTAGGCAATAACAAAAAAAAACTAACAGCTATAGGAAAATACTATTTTTATCACTCGCTACCCTATAGGTAAAGGAATATATGGATATCTTGTTAAATAACACATATTGAGATTTTGGTAACTAAGCACGTTTCAAGGTCCCTAGAATTTGAAAACTTACATTTGAGTAACAATTGGAACACCATAAATAACACTTTATGTAAAACACTAAATATTTTTCTTTAAACATCAATTTATATTATTATAAAAATTAAAGATATACAAGTTTGAGTGAAAAATACCAAGAGTTTTATTAAATATTTTTGTTGAAAGAAATAAAAACTCTCAATCTGCATTTGTCATTTGTTTCTTATTTGGACGTAAAAATGCAATTGAGAAACAAATTAGTACTCATTTAATGCAATTTTTAATTGCACGAATGTAACTTGCACAAAGCCTTTCAAGCGACACTCCTTAAGGCCGTATCACACTAGCGGGCTTCGAAGCGGTTGGCGGATGCGGATTCGGGTACGGGTCGCGGTTCTTACAATCATACTGTGTGGTGCGGTTGCCGCTCCCGCTCCGTCACACCGCCCACTGTTTCTTCGTCTTGACGTTTTTAATCGAAGTTCGAGACGGCAGTGAACTCGTGAAAAAACAATGGATAAGATAGTTAAATACTGCACCGTTACAGACGAAAACTATAATACACATCAAACCAGGGCAGTCACGTGACAATATCGGGCTCTGTGATTGGCTGCGGGTGCGGTTGGCGGGTGAAAAAATAGCTTGTCGGCTATTCCTTCACCCGCAATCGCAGTCGCTAGCTGCCAAGCTCCTATTGGTCGAGGAGTCACCCGCACACGCACCTGCACTCGTCAACCGCTTCAAACCCCGCTAGTGTGATACGGGCATTAGAAGTCATGGTTGCTAAGGTTATGGAAATACAAACAAATAACTGTCAGCCATTTACAGTATCTGATTGATTGAAAAGACAACAGGAGGGGGTTTGTATGTATCGAAATGTTTTATTTGTCTATTGCGTATAATGTCAATTCTGTGCCTATTAACATATTTTTTTTTTAAATACCAATGTATTTCCTGTGTTAGCATATATTTCAATTCTACATACGGTATAAAACTTTGCGAATATTCCTAACAGCAAATACAAATATTCGAAACATCCCTAGTTTGCAGAGTAAATAAATGTTAAAGTAGGAATTTGTAAAGGAAGGAAATTTGGAGAAATAATTTAGAGAGTTAATGTAGAGTTGGAAAGTTTGAGTACTCATAAACTGGTGGACAAAGTGTACTTGGTAAATGTTATCGCGACAAAAGGCTATACACAAAAAGAGAATAGAAAAACCGTCTGTTGATTGTTGCAACTGAGAATAAAGCAGCCATTTCATTTAAATAAAAGCAGCAGAAGGAAAAGCGAGCTGTGAAGCCCGCATAAACATAGTCGAGTAACATGCCGAGATACAAAGTAGATCCAAGGACTTGAAACAAGTACAGCGAAACAAATCCTAATAAAACAAACGATTCGAAATGCGTGCATTATTTCCAGGAGACATCAGTTTACACAAGTATACGAG
This sequence comes from Harpalus rubripes, assembly GCA_963082715.1. Classification (NCBI taxonomy): domain Eukaryota; kingdom Metazoa; phylum Arthropoda; class Insecta; order Coleoptera; family Carabidae; genus Harpalus; species Harpalus rubripes. The sequence goes on along the minus strand of OY720449.1, from coordinate 4,812,907 downwards.
CAAACATGTCACAAACGGCGAAACGGCGCCACTTACACGAGAATGCTCTTATAAAGGGGCGTTATTGAGTTATAAACGCGGGCAGGGCACCGGAGTCTGGTCCTTGGGCATTCGCGTCTTATGGCACCTGCTCCCGACACGTTACGCGCTGAAATACCTCCGTCGCACAGGTATAAATTAAGTTCATAACGTTTATAATTGGGTATAGTTTCACAGGGGCGCGAAGCGAAGCAGCTCCAGATGAGATTTCACATCTTCTGGAGCACGAGACAATGCAATTAGCGCCTCGTGGAAGTAACACTCCATTTTCACTATTGTGCGACTCTTACGCAAGCCCAGTCATCTTCAAAAATTTAATTCACTACTCTCAACAGTATGCTACATCAAAGTCCATGATTTCAATTGGACTTTCGCATATTAATTTCAATATACACGATAGTAAAGAGGTCAATTTTATCATCTTGCAGTAAAAGGAATAAAATCCGTCTTATAAAAAGTTCAATTATTTTCAAATGAATAGTTGGACATTAGATTAGCTTATGAAGGGATATTCAGACAAATAGCCAAGTCCAAAACTCATCATTTTATAATTTAGCAGCGCAAATAATAGTTCTTTGTATCATACACTGAAATATAACACTTATCTGGAAGTCGCGTGTGCTATTCTACTGTGCATACGACAGTGAAGCAATTGGAAGGAGATTTTTGGTCTACTCGAGTATTTTCGTGCGCTGCCGAAGTTAAACGAATAGATCTTATCCTTCCATAATACAGCTTTATTAATATTGTGTCATCTATGGTTTGAATCTGTGGTTATGGCTATCAAGCTTGTTGAGCTTGTGACATTTAATTTTTTTAATTAGTAGAACAGTGGTTAATCAATACTGACGCAGAACTAATCATTTCAAATTAATAATTTTTAAAAAAGAAAATAATAAATAGAATCATAGTTATATGGAATGGAACTTAATATATATATATATATATATTATAAATATACAGGGTGGCGACGACGCAGCATAAAGAATGGAATAGTAAAATTTTAATGTGCAGTTATTTGCTCTCCTAATTATTAAAGTTGTATTTAGATTTTTGCTACAGAAAAAAATATTGCATTCGAATATGCTATTGTTTATAATTTTTCAATTTCTGGGACTGTAAAAATAGTCGAAAACAATAACATTTTTGCAAAAGTAATTGATGCCATGGAACAAAATTTAAACAGAAGCGAAAACATCTGTCATAGATTCTTCAAGTTTAAACTTTAAAGAAATTTTAAATTTTGTTAAATTACATTGTTGTAATCAACTATTACATTGTTGTCATCAACTACATCAAAAGTGTTTTCATTTTCCTAGTTTTGAAAATAAGTTTTAAACGTCAATAAACTATGACAGAAGACTGTGTTTTTGTTTAAATGTTTGCTCCATGGCATAATGATTTTTGCAAAAATATTATTTTCGACTATTTTTACGGTTCCGGAAATTGAAAAATTATAAACAATAGCATATTCGGATACAGTATCCTTTTCTGTATCAAATCCATGAATACAATTTTGCTCCAAAATAATTAGGGGAGCAAATAACTGCACATTAAGATTTTACCATTGAAACCCCTATGCTGCGTCGTCCAAATCACCACCCTATATATATATATATATATATATATATATATATATATATATATATATATATATATATATATATATATATATATATATATATATATATATATTGTGGTGGCCACATCAGATTTTTATTATTTGTTGATATAGTTTATTTTAAATAGAAACTATATTTTGCACAAAATTATTATGATGTTTACTCTTTAAAATAAAAAACAAATTATATTACTATTTTACTAAACAAAATGGCGGCCAAATGGGGGAATTTATCGTCGTCCTACCTACCATCCACAGTTCATTTTTTTCTCGTATAAAGGCACAAAATTAGTTAGTTTTGATTTTAGATTGCGACATGTTACTTTTGCATTCGAGAAAGAAAGTTTTTTTTGTAAGTATAGTGAGCAAAAGTCCCGAAATTAATAAAAAAATATTGTTTATTACTATATTTTCTATCTAAATCAGTGTGTTTTTAAATTTTTGTGTTTTTTTCTCAGTTTTTTGTTTAGTTCATTGACAAATTTTATTATTATAATATTAATCGACAGATCATTTTTGATCCGTTTTTACATCTCTTGTAAACTTATTGACAAATGATATCATTATTTTTAGTGATATTGTATTAATGACGTAAATCGTGTGACTGGCTGAATTGCCTATACCTATAAAATTTCCTTAAATTTATATATTTTTGGCAGTGACATCTATGAAATAGAAAGTAACACGCCGTTTCCACTATGGTGCGATTCTTACGCAAGCCCAGTCATTTTCAAATTTTTTATTCATTCCATCAAAGTCTGCGATTTCAATTAGACTTTCGCATGTTAATTCCAATATACACGACAGCAAAGAGTTCAATTTTGTCATCTTGTAGTAAAGGGCATAAAATTTTATTAAATGTTCACTCAACTACAATAAAAGTACAGAGAAAACAGCTCACAAAAAATATTAATAGAGAAACGGTAAAATACACGCTTTGAGGATTTTAATTAAGCACTAGATAAACTGGTGGACTGCGGTGGTACCGTACAGAATTAATTTTACAAACGTTAATTTGCATTTTGAATATTTATAAGCCTCGTGATATTAATTTCTATTGTAATGTGATCCGAAACGAGTGTGACTGACAATCAATACGGGCCCTATTCAATGTTTATTTCGCGATATTCGAATGCTAATATCGCCCAATAATTGCGAAATTAATTTCCAACGGCCTACGGCGTCCACGCGTCAAACAGGATAGACTCGTATATTCACTAACGTGCTCACGACGCGCTGTGTTTATTAACTCGATGCTTCTAGTGAATTAAATGAAGTAAAAGATCTCCTTACCGTCGGCTCGTGATAACGAAGGGTTCATTATGTTAAATTCAGAGATACAACGTTCGGGAAAGAACGAGGGAAATATGCCAAAGAGCAGAAAATTCGTTAGGATGTTGCCAAATTTTGCACCGCGAACACAACATGGATTTTCACGAATTATTCAAACGCTTAAGCTTCTTATAACCCAGTTACCTCCACGTTTTCTATATTAAGAAAATTGAGAAGAGTATCATTGCTCCAATTTACTTAAGGGTGAACAGACTGTTTAAGATTATTATGTATATTGGAATTTATCCGTTAAACTGTAGTTTTGTATTTTCTATACGTTGAAGTATTAACGTATAACAACGAGTAAAGTAGTATACGTTGGACCAGGGCCGCTCCTTGGGTATTAGGCGATTTTGTGCTATGTTACATTTTAGCGCCCCTTCCTCTCATGATGTAAAATTTGCAAATTAAAGTTTAAACTATACTTTTTGTTCTTCAAAAATGCTAGATTTATTATATTGATGAAAAATTCCTAGATTCATTTTTGTAATCAATAGGTTATAATCAAAATTTCAGATTTCAGAATTGTATATGCATTTGATTCTTCGCAAAATGATAATGGATATTTAAATATTGGATTCATTGTGGGATTCATTCTTGCAATCAATATTCTTGAGTTTTAATCAATATATTGATTGTTGTAATCAACATTTTCATAGTTATTATTTCAATATAACAATGCTAGAATAATAACGAACCGATTGGTACGATAATTATTTTACTTATAACTAGAGCTCTAATGCAAACAAATTAAAAAAATATATTGTTCACTTCTATCACGTTAATTTGTAAGTTTTATAGTAATTTTGTGTTTACGAATAGCATTTTATAAAAATTTGCTATTATTTACTTTACTATCTTGAAACGGCGCCCCTCAAAGTCAGACGCCTTTGTGCGGGGCACAACCTGCCCACCCGCACGACGCGACCCTGCGTTGGACAGTTAAGGTGCATTCACAAATGAAAATTAGGTTTATGGTTTGGTTTAGATTTAAGTAAGTCATTCATAAATGCAAGTTTAATTTAACTCTAATTTAGTTTTGATTGTACTGACATCTATGTAAATGCTTCTAAAACAAGATTAAAACATCGGTAGAGCAATACTTAATAGATACCAGTGCGCCGTGAAACTGTCATTCGCTTGGCATTATTTGCTAGTATTGTTGTTCTTCTCGCATTTGGTATAAAGACCGAATCTACCAAGTAAATACTAAATAAAGATGGATGTATATTTCTATATCGTTTTAGACTCGTTATCATTGGTGAAGTTTGTGACGTCAAACTAAATCATAAGCTAAAGTTTGGATCTTGCAATAGCTTTATGATTTGGGTTTAGATACACTAAATTCTGAAGTTTGAATGGAGTCATAACATAATATGCGGCCAAGGTCTTTAAATCTAAAGTATAAAACATAAATCTAAACCTAATTTTCATTTGTGAATGTACCTTTAGATTTTACAAAACGTCAGAATTCGATGATGCGATATTTTTCTTTTATCTGGCAGTTAAGTGAACTGACATCCACAGTTGGAGAAATCGGGTTCTTTAGCGTATAGTTCTAAGTTATTTATTATTATATTATAGCGTTATATTTCATAGTTTAATGCCCAGTATTATAAAAGATGGATAAGTAGGTAAAGCACTAGCAAAGTAAAATTTACTCCAGAAGTAAAATAGTTTATTCCAGAGATTTTCGTCAAAACAAGAATAAAAATAGTAGCTAAGTAAATCTACAGAATAAATTACTCCACCAATGTTCGAGGAAGTAAATTTTATTCTGTAAAATAAATTTGACATATGTCAACATTAATTAAATTAAATTCATTATAAATTCCATCCCATGTATTATTTTTACATTTAATTATCTCCAACATGTTTGCTTTGTCTATATCTGAGTCATTTTTCCCCCGTTCTCTCTTTTTTCCATTTTAGTTGACACCTGGCACTTTATGATACACACACTTCATTTTCTATATTGACTTATTATTAAAACATATATAAAACATATTCCAGCGACACATTGTTTGGAATAGATCCTCTTCAGTTGGAGATTGACAATATCGTCAGTAGTGGTCTTAAAAAATACCGTCTAGTAATGTTTTATCCTGGATTTATCAATCTCTCTTATGCTACAGTAGTGCAAAGATTAGCCGGTATAAGAAACCGTAGCCTGAGTGCATCATTTTCCAACTAAAATATTAAATGTATTCAATAGTTCTTATTTAATTATAAAAGTATTTATATTTACATCAAAATGATCTTTACAACAAAGAAATTTTGATTTTATGTTTTTATCTTTACTTGCGACAACCATTTCATTCTTCTTTCTTCGTTTTGAAGCACTACTAGAAATATTTTTCCATATTATCAGTTCTGTTTGGGCACACTGCATAAAACACTATTTTACAACCATGTTAGATTATTTACAAATACAAAAATCAGTAGTAATTGACAGCTGTCATGACTGTCACTCGTTTAAATTCCGTCGGTGGCAAATATAAGCCACACCCTCATTGGTTAGGTCCTTTCTCGCGAATAAAGAATAATACAAAAAAAAATAGGGGCTAAATATTTTTTCTTATTCTTTTGATTAAAACAAAGAAGAAAAAACCGTGTAACACCTCATTGTTTGGTGACTAGAATTATTCGTTATAGAATTAATTATTTCTTATACATTTGAAAATAAGATCCACCCATTACAAAAATTAAATTTTCGGAAAATTTTAAAAGAATCAACAGTTGTAATTTGGCACTAACGAAAACTAGAAATACAAAGTTGAGCTGCATTTATATTATACTAAGTAATTTTTTTTGATTACATCAGTTACTTAAACCATGCTATCTCGATGGCGTCGCAATATTAATTATATTATAAAATAATAACAAAAATGGAGTGGATCTGAGATGGTCGGAATGATTAGTTCGTTACATTTCCTGAGGTGATTAAATTAGCAGGATAATTACAGCGCAACTTTTAATTTTCCCTTTCTAATTTTGGGAGTTTGCTTTAATTTAATATTAAACCTTGATTATAGGATCACACGGCGACGGTTGATTAATGAAGGAAATATTTTAATCTAATTGCCCGCGAGCTACGAAGGCTGATTGTGGATTCTTAAGGGATCCAGAGGGCTCTGGCTCTCGGTCACAGCCTGCTGTATAAATTTTAACAAACTACTCTGCCATGTGAAACATTAATCCTTTGCGTCCTTTACATTTGTCTGGCAACCACGTGATTTATCAGCGACTCGCTGCAAAATTACGTTTCTTATGCTAGGCTTCGGCTCTGTCGTCTTCATTTGTTTTAATTGGAAGCTACGCCTTCCTAGATGTTGACTTCACTTAAATTGATACTTATAGTTTTACCAGCTTTGCCCATTCCACAATTTTATACAATTGAATTATTTAGCGACTAAAAAGTTACTTGTATAATGTATGATATATTTTCAAACTCATAATTAATTATAAAACTTAGGCAAATGGTAAGAAATTTTTACAATTACTTTCGACTAGTTTGAAATATAGATTTTCAACATACAATAACTTAACATGTTATTCAAGTATTCCGCAATTTGGACGATGCAGAAAGCAACCGACCCACAAATATTTTTTGTCTTGTTTTGGATTGGTTTCGTTTGGTAAATTTGTGCTGCTATAAACTGTCCAATATTTTGGATGAATACTATTTAGATAGGCCACTTCTCCGCCAGTTTTTGCGGACGGTTTTTCCTCTGGCATGAAGAAGAGAATCTTCGGAGAAGATGCATCCTCTCCGTCCTATAGTTAATGCCGGGCGATGCATAAGGCCTATTTCCATAATTTCCAAATTTGACTATTTATATGGTTATAACAAGCTGAGCTAACTCACTCTATGTGGTCCGGATGCGGTATTTTGCTACCCAAAATCGGTCACTTCTGTATCTAAGGAGTGAGAAATATTTGTTCTAATGTTTTATATATTTATTGTGTATTAATTATTTATATTGTGTATATGGTTTGGATACGAATAATAATAATAATAATAATAATAATAATAATAATAATAATAATAATAATAATAATAATAATAATAATAATAATAATAATAATAATAATAATAATAATAATAATAATAATAATAATAATAATAATAATAATAATAATAATAATAATAATAATAATAATAATAATAATAATAATAATAATAATAATAATAATAATAATAATAATAATAATAATAATAATAATAATAATAATAATAATAATAATAATAATAATAATAATAATAATAATAATAATAATAATAATAATAATAATAATAATAATAATAATAATAATAATAATAATAATAATAATAATAATAATAATAATAATAATAATAATAATAATAATAATAATAATAATAATAATAATAATAATAATAATAATAATAATAATAATAATAATAATAATAATAATAATAATAATAATAATAATAATAATAATAATAATAATAATAATAATAATAATAATAATAATAATAATAATAATAATAATAATAATAATAATAATAATAATAATAATAATAATAATAATAATAATAATAATAATAATAATAATAATAATAATAATAATAATAATAATAATAATAATAATAATAATAATAATAATAATAATAATAATAATAATAATAATATAGAATTTATCAAGAAAAAAATTTAAACAAATAATGAGAAAATAAGTTGGTTCAAAGACAAATAAATTTAAGAAAATTGGAACCAAATTTATTATTTTTCAAATAAGTTTTTGATTAGGAAGAAAAGGCTGTGGATATTCAGAAAAAGGTCGTAGGCTTCGCGTTTTACATTTTTTTGAAGACCTAAGTACCCTTGTGGCCAGAAGGAAAGGCAATAGCTCCTGCAAATCTGACTGACATACAATCCATGCTTCATCTAATTTCATCTGATGCACTACAGCTTTATATTAATTTACAAAGTACTTAATCCAGAATTGAAGAATTTAAGACGATGTGTTGAGTTGCAATGGGGAGATTAATTTTGAATTAGAAAATTTAAAAACCAAAGTTTATGTCAATAAAACTGTTATAAATTATTTTATCTATCACCGACTCTTAATATACTTGTTATTATGGTTATTTGAAGTAACTAATGTACAACATTAATCACTCCGTGAGAAAATGTTTTAGAAGTCACGGAGAAATTATTACTAAATTTTGTGTTTTTTAAAATATAAATAAAAAGTAATTTTACAAAATTATTTTATTATTGAAATAATTTAACATTATGAAACTTGTGGAGTACGATGATCGACTGGTAGCAGAATGGAAAATTGGGAAATGATCGGACACGCAGTCTAATATAAATAATTTATTTCCTGGCGTACGTTTCGACTGTACTACAGTCTTCCTCAGGGCTCTGGTGGATGATATTGTCCATGATGTCCATCCATGATGATAACATCATGGACAATATCATCCACCAGAGCCCTGAGGAAGACTGTAGTACAGTCGAAACGTAGGCCAGGAAATAAATTATTTATATTAGACTGCGTGTCCGATCATTTCCCAATTTTCCATTATGAAACTTATTTATTTAAATTAATATTAACATTTATGCTAAAATAGGTTATTTATCTTTACACAATGACAGCTGTCATGTACGGCTCATGAAACGAAAACGAGAAGCGAGTTAGTGGCTACTTGCATCTACAGTAGTAGAATTTTTTTTGTAGAAATCCTCACAATTCGTGTAAGTTTTCTAATTTAATGTAAATGTAAACCGGTCGAATTATTATGATTCATGGCTAGTATTTCAAAGAGAATCTCAAATGGAAAATGTATTTATTTATGTGAAATTTTATGACACATTTATGCGTAAGAATTTAATATTTGCAGTGTGAGATATCAGTTGATATTAACTATTCATATTTATGGAAAACTATGTATCTATACTAAAGTTATTTGGTGTTTTTACGGTAATTTTTACAATTTTTTTTTATTAATAACGTTCCTTCACCACTATGCCACTACTACGGTTTTTGATTCTTCTGCAGTTGTTACAGGTCCCGCATGGACAGAACTTATGTTTCAGAATAGTTGAAAACAAACTTGATTATGATATCCACGAAGAATAATAAGAAAGCTTAAAAGGTTTCGTAGGAAAGTTGAAAACTGTGTTAGGAAATTCTTGCGATTTGCAATTTAAATCTTGGTTGGAGATGCGCTCTTCTGCCTCCCACAAACCAAAACTTGGCTTTTTGATAAAGATGAAGCACTTCCCTGCGATGTAAATACTTGTTACCAAGTTAAATTTAAACTACATTATCCAAAACTATCTTAATCATACTAGATGAAATCGTTGGCTGTTATTGTTCTGCACTTTGCCTGTCAGATTACCAGGCTAGCAATTTCCTAACCTCTAAGAAATCCCAACACAAAAGGTTCTTAAACAAAATTAATGCGGATTTACTTAATTTGAAATTCTCTTTCATAATTTCGCTATAATTAGTGAATATTCAATTCGGCGCCGAAATATGACCTCGGAACGTACAAAGGAGAGCAGACAATTAAAGAAGAAATTTGCATATAAATCGAGATGCTTAGAAAAATTACACAAACAGCCAGAAAACCTTCAATTGTCGACAATTAGGGGTATTATGTAAATAAGGACGGGTTATTATTATACCGTACCTTGCACGAAGTTAAAGAAGGATAGCGATAAGGATAAGAAAGTACAATTATCTGGTCTGGTGGATAACGTGCTAGCAGATTAACTAATAATCAGCCAGCCACCAACTCGGATTACTGCAAGAAGTTTTCAATCTTACGCCCTGAAGGCTTAATCATCTTTCACCTTGGACTCCATTTAAATGTTTTCGAACTTTAACAAAAAAATCTGATGTGGCCAGCACATTACCTTCCGTCAGTTATATAAGGTATTTACGAAAATTCTACCGGTAAACAGTTTTTTATCAGGTTATAGCTACCGGAATCGATATTTTTAGAACGCAAGTGGTAAACAGGGTAGATCCATAACCTATGAAAAAATATGAAAATTTAAAACAGGTTACAAATTTGACGTAGTTAACAAACTGAGCAGAGTCCTACTTTGAACACATCTCCACTTTTAACGCGCGCGCTTCGCTTTGCATCACTACTTTTTTGAGATTAGATTCTTCTTGAATCCGGTAGATGTATTTGGTAGATATTGAACAATTTTCGAACACGGTAACTTTTTACCACTCGTGTTTTCGAACACAGTCAGTAGATGCGGTATCTACCGGTAGAATTTTCGTAAATGCGTATGTATTTTCTATAAAATCTAAACAGAAAGTTCCTTGCAAAAGATTCTAAATTTCTTGTATGTACATTACCTTTCGACAGTTGTATGTATTTTATACAAATTCCATACAGAAAGTTTCGAGCAAAAAATCCTCTATTTTGAGTAAAATTATAACACAAATATACAACGAATATGTCAATTGCACTTGACACTGACATCTTTCAAACAGAATTTTCTTAATATAGTAGATGTTTCTACCATAGCTGGCTAATTTATGAAATTTAATTTATTTATAATTTTGTAACTCTATCCATTTAATATGAAGTATAAAATGCAGTCAAATCGTATAGAGAATACAATGTTCTTTAATATTTATAATAATATTAAATGTGAAAAAATGATATTTAACATCGTTTTATCAAGAAAAACTGTTAAAATCTTCAAATGAGGGTACTT